>JARFMN010000026.1:0-210400 GCA_029372045.1 Scleroderma citrinum
TGGACACTACAATGTATAAGTGTCACTGGGAGAATGCTCACAACTTGCTCACCAGTGGACATGGTGCTGCAAGATATTTTGTACATTGCATGGTTTCTGTCTGGCATCACAGGAAATTTTTGACATGATTATTATTCAGTGTCAGAACTCATGCATTATTTGTTATGCATACTTACTGGTATGGTTATACTTTCATTGCCAATTACCTAACTTGCATGTGATCCGGTTAACACTATACCCAGATGTATCACATGGGACCATTCCTTCAGTTCTCTTATCTTCTTATCTACACATGTCTTCTCACAGTCACTCTATTAGGAAGGTACTCCTTCTCTATTTAGTAGTTGTAGATATAATGCTCTGGAATTACTCCATGCACACAGACCACAGTCAATTCAACTCTACTTTGTTCTATCAAACTACTTGGTGATCATCACTGAATAGTTTCTCAGCAACACTCTCAATCTCAAAGTAATCTCAAGCACAAACAACTCCAGGTAAGCCATCTAGCCAATGTGTATCCTGCCATTAGTTTGTTAGAAATGGGGTGAACCATTCTACATATGCAAGATGTTTGGGTATTTGACAGTCAATCATAGGGTTGAAAAGTTGCTGGCAGATAATTTCTGGGAGTGAGAACATGACCTGAACCTGTGCAACCTGGTAACCTATGAGAGTAGAAGATGTTGTCAGCCCAGAATTTCATGTGTGAGTGATGGAGGACCATATGATCAACTTGGTGCTGTGCCTCCTTATGAGTGTAAACCAATCCAGTATTGAAGCAAGCAGGTGTGTCCTGGCCTTGTCCATCTTGGCACTTTGGACATGCATGTATAGAGTCAATGGTGATGCTGGATCCTGAAAGGCTGGACTCAGAGCCTCCACTCTCATTGTGATACTGGATTTTGTGATAAACATGTACTGCATAGATAGGAAGCACAGTTCATGCTGCAGAATTTTTGAGTTGTCTAGATGAAAGATGAGGACTGGTAACTCACACCACAAAGCATGCAAGGGCTGGTAGAAAATAGTGAGCACTGTATTCAATACTAAGTGCTTCTATTGACACCCATCTCACAGATGGGTGCTTCACAATCTTATATATTCATTGGCCTTCTGCACCTCATTGCACCCCTCTGTTTGTTGAGATACTGGCATTTCCCAATGCAGTGTGGTGCTGCCATGTGATGAAGTTGCTGTGCCAGATGATCTTCTCGCAACATTCAAGCCAAAGAGTCATCTGATCATATTCACCCTTGTGATTGGTGGCCTGGTATGCATCCTTTGCTAGATCAATGTGTAGTTGTTCAGTGTACTCTGTATTGTAGCTATCCATTGTTCCAAACCTCCAGATCATATTGGCATAATGACAACAAGCATGTAGCTTCAGCAGATTGAATGTGGACTGAATTCCAAGTTCAACAAGGATTTCCTTGTTTGCATGAAAGTGTTCTAAGGCATCATTGAGTAGCTGGAGTGTCATTTCTGTATGTTGAGGGTACTGTGCAAGGTGCAAGAAGTTGAGGAGTGCACACAAAGTATGAACCAAGTGGACTGGTGAGGCACCATTTGAAAAACAAATGTCAATGATGACACCTAGCAAAAATTGACATATTTGATTGTGTTCTGCTCCAGTTACTTGTGTGAGTCCAAAAATGCCCTTCATGAAAAGACAAATATTGTGATTTGGAGGCAGACACTGGCAACAGGCATCAATTTCAACCTCACCAAAGGCTTGTCTAATCCACTGGATACAGTGCTTTATAATGCCCTGATATAACTGGTGGAGAACATTGGGGGTAAGGGAATCAAAGATGTTGGCAAATGGCAGGTTAACCCAGAAGGGGCCAAGAACCAGCTTAATTCATCCCCTATTACAGGCCTGAGTGAATGCAACAGGATCTTCATCCACCTGTGATAGTATAGCCAAGATGCTCTGAAGATCACAGAGCTCAAAGGGGGTATTTGTGCTGCCAAGTTCATCATTGGGAATGTTACACTTTGGACAGTCTCCTGTGATCATTCCAGAAACAAGAATTTGTTCAGGGTAGTCACCAATATAGCATGCAAGTAACAGATGACCACACCATACCACACCATCTCTGCTGCAAAGCTCAATTCCCCAGTCCCCCTCTAATTCCAGGTCCTGCAAGATATGCCTTACACAAGCATGGAACAAATTGGTGATACTGTGGCACCATGCTGACTGATTGGAAATGTGGTCAAGATGAGTTGTAGGCAAGTAACCAAGTAGAATATAGGCATGATTAGATGGCTTTCAGTGAATATCCTTTGGTATGTTGCCAATTGTCATATAAATTGAATATGCAGCCTTGTTACAGAACATGGTCACTTGGATCTTGTCCAAAGACAGTATAATAGGGATTACTGTTGCACCTGGCTGTTTTGATTCCAATTTCATCTGTGATGTGATCAAACATTAGTAATAGTAATAATTGATGATGACATTGAATGCTACCTGGGTTTCCCATAACCACTTGCCAGTATGTAGCTTAAAAATAAAATGGGAAGGATACTTCATGCTCAATCATGGCCTTTAATGCCAAGGGCTGACTTCCAAAGTTTACCAGATCATCAGGCTCAGATTCTACATCCTCATGTGTACAACAGTCACTGCCACTGTCAAGTGAACTAAGAGGGCTAGTAGACCTGTCAACAATCTGGGGGGATGTGACATGGAGGATTTTAATGACTTCTGATGTGAAGCCCTTTGCAAACCTTCCAAGGCCTTTGGAACATGGCCCCTTGGAGTTGGGGAACTGTATTCCATAGCATTGGGACCTACTCTCCTGCACTTAGGCCTGTTTACATTATTCCAGACTTGAAATTAAGGGACACCATGAATATTGTAAATAGAGACTTGAAGACCTGCATGTAACTCACCTGCATTCTCAAGTGCTACTCTTTTTGCTTGGTGAGGTGTCATTGCAAGTAGATATGGGTAAGTGGTAATCTTAATGTGTTGCAGATATAGACTTATGACTGGTCATCAGTGGGGTTGCCTGTGAGCTGCTATTATCTCCAACATTTACAGGTGTTGGCTGAGCTGTGACCATGGCATGACTGCCTATTGTCTGTGTGCCAGGGGCTTGTAGCACTTGCCTACTGACTGACCTATGAGACACTATGGTACTGGGGTTAAGAGTGATGAGTTTGAGGAAAGGAATGTTAGGGATGTTGAATGGAATGAGTGAAAAGTGTGAACTATAAGGCAATGGCTGATGTCTGTGTGTATGTCAGATTGTTTGTCCAAGATTCATGGTCCACTGTTGTGGCAACTTAGGGTGATGGTGTGGTACCTATATTCAATCACTGAACCAGTTCCCCTTTCATACTGTGGACATACCAACTCTGGACACAATCTTGGTGTTGCAATGGCCAGTATCCAATGCAATGGGTGCAACAACAACTTTTCCTTCCTGATATAGCCAGCACCTATCACAAACATCAAATCCCCACTGCATCACAATTTATCAGCAATCACAAACTTACTGTCCTGGCACTGCACACAGGGGGGTAGGGATGGACATCATCCAAAGTGGGGTTGATAATGAAGCCTTCCAAATCAAAGAAGATCAGGTCAGGAAATTTAACAGTGATTATTTTGTAACTTATGCTGAAGGAGAATCAGGAGTCAGATGAGCTGTTTTTCAGAGATGAGGATGAGATGGATGATGACAAACATGTAGCTGAAAATGAAAAGCCTGAAGCCCACCATTTCCAAAACTGGAGCCATGGCAGCATATGAAGATGCTGATGCTAATAAAAACAACAATCAATCTGGGATGCTAGACAGCAATGTTAGCCAACAATCAACCACAATGGAGATCCATGAAAGCTCACACAACAATACATACATTCATTCACTTCCCACTCCTGTAAAGTGCTGGATTACCCATCCAGAACTTGGACACTAGTGCTTATCACCAGTATCAAGACTATAGTTGCACAATAAAATGAATATGTGGGCTCCATTCACATCGAAAATTGACTTTGAAGTCACCCAGTGTGCAAGGCTGTGTAGGCCAGGATCTACATGCCCTCACAGAACTTCTTGAATATTGATGGTGTGAGTCACCAGAATTTCAATATGTGGATTCACTGATCTGACTTGATCAGAACTGTAGGTTTGTGAGCAGCTTGGATTGTCATATCACAATGAATGAGAGTTGAACAATATCATTGACAAGAGACTTCCATCAAAGCATGCACATTTCCAGCAGCAGGAGATAGTGGTTGGTGGTGAAAGCTATGATGTGTACTGGCATGACTGTTGTTCAGAGGATGTAGAATCTGAGCCTGATGATCAAATTTGCACAACTTTGGTATATGTCCCAGAACACTTGGCATTACAGTGACCATGATTGAGCATGAAGTATCCTTCCCATTTTATTGGTGAGCTACATACTGGCAAGTGGTTATGGGAAACCCAGGTAGCATTCAATGTCATCATCAATTATTACTATTACTAATGTTTGATCACATCACAGATGAAATTGGAATCAAAACAGCCAGGTGCAACAGTAATCCCTATTATACTGTCTTTGGACAAGATCCAAGTGACCATGTTCTGTAACAAGGCTGCATATTCAATTTATATGACAATTGGCAACATACCAAAGGATATTCACTGAAAGCCATCTAATCATGCCTATATTCTACTTGGTTACTTGCCTACAACTCATCTTGACCACATTTCCAATCAGTCAGCATGGTGCCACAGTATCACCAATTTGTTCCATGCTTGTGTAAGGCATATCTTGCAGGACCTGGAATTAGAGGGGGACTGGGGAATTGAGCTTTGCAGCAGAGATGGTGTGGTATGGTGTGGTCATCTGTTACTTGCATGCTATATTGGTGACTACCCTGAACAAATTCTTGTTTCTGGAATGATCACAGGAGACTGTCCAAAGTGTAACATTCCCAATGATGAACTTGGCAGCACAAATACCCCCTTTGAGCTCTGTGATCTTCAGAGCATCTTGGCTATACTATCACAGGTGGATGAAGATCCTGTTGCATTCACTCAGGCCTGTAATAGGGGATGAATTAAGCTGGTTCTTGGCCCCTTCTGGGTTAACCTGCCATTTGCCAACATCTTTGATTCCCTTACCCCAATGTTCTCCACCAGTTATATCAGGGCATTATAAAGCACTGTATCCAGTGGATTAGACAAGCCTTTGGTGAGGTTGAAATTGATGCCTGTTGCCAGTGTCTGCCTCCAAATCACAATATTTGTCTTTTCATGAAGGGCATTTTTGGACTCACACAAGTAACTGGAGCAGAACACAATCAAATATGTCAATTTTTGCTAGGTGTCATCATTGACATTTGTTTTTCAAATGGTGCCTCACCAGTCCACTTGGTTCATACTTTGTGTGCACTCCTCAACTTCTTGCACCTTGCACAGTACCCTCAACATACAGAAATGACACTCCAGCTACTCAATGATGCCTTAGAACACTTTCATGCAAACAAGGAAATCCTTGTTGAACTTGGAATTCAGTCCACATTCAATCTGCTGAAGCTACATGCTTGTTGTCATTATGCCAATATGATCTGGAGGTTTGGAACAATGGATAGCTACAATACAGAGTACACTGAACAACTACACATTGATCTAGCAAAGGATGCATACCAGGCCACCAATCACAAGGGTGAATATGATCAGATGACTCTTTGGCTTGAATGTTGCAGAAGATCATCTGGCACAGCAACTTCATCACATGGCAGCACCACACTGCATTGGGAAATGCCAGTATCTCAACAAACAGAGGGGTGCAATGAGGTGCAGAAGGCCAATGAATATATAAGATTGTGAAGCACCCATCTGTGAGATGGGTGTCAATAGAAGCACTTAGTATTGAATACAGTGCTCACTATTTTCTACCAGCCCTTGCATGCTTTGTGGTGTGAGTTACCAGTCCTCATCTTTCATCTAGACAACTCAAAATTCTGCAGCATGAACTGTGCTTCCCTATCTATGCAGTACATGTTTATCACAAAATCCAGTATCACAATGAGAGTGGAGGCTCTGAGTCCAGCCTTTCAGGATCCAGCATCACCATTGACTCTATACATGCATGTCCAAAGTGCCAAGATGGACAAGGCCAGGACACACCTGCTTGCTTCAATACTGGATTGGTTTACACTCATAAGGAGGCACAGCACCAAGTTGATCATATGGTCCTCCATCACTCACACATGAAATTCTGGGCTGACAACATCTTCTACTCTCATAGGTTACCAGGTTGCACAGGTTCAGGTCATGTTCTCACTCCCAGAAATTATCTGCCAGCAACTTTTCAACCCTATGATTGACTGTCAAATACCCAAACATCTTGCATATGTAGAATGGTTCACCCCATTTCTAACAAACTAATGGCAGGATACACATTGGCTAGATGGCTTACCTGGAGTTGTTTGTGCTTGAGATTACTTTGAGATTGAGAGTGTTGCTGAGAAACTATTCAGTGATGATCACCAAGTAGTTTGATAGAACAAAGTAGAGTTGAATTGACTGTGGTCTGTGTGCATGGAGTAATTCCAGAGCATTATATCTACAACTACTAAATAGAGAAGGAGTACCTTCCTAATAGAGTGACTGTGAGAAGACATGTGTAGATAAGAAGATAAGAGAACTGAAGGAATGGTCCCATGTGATACATCTGGGTATAGTGTTAACTGGATCACATGCAAGTTAGGTAATTGGCAATGAAAGTATAACCATACCAGTAAGTATGCATAACAAATAATGCATGAGTTCTGACACTGAATAATAATCATGTCAAAAATTTCCTGTGATGCCAGACAGAAACCATGCAATGTACAAAATATCTTGCAGCACCATGTCCACTGGTGAGCAAGTTGTGAGCATTCTCCCAGTGACACTTATACATTGTAGTGTCCATCTTTTTCCCAAGTTTGGCACTGTGGCCCCTCATGACTGGACAAGCAGTAATGTTCTCAAGAAATGTAATACTTTCTTTGTCAGCAACTGGTCTGACAGAGATGTATATACAACTATTTTTTAAAGTTACATGAGAATCTATGGAAATTGGAGGAATTGGGTGCAAAATTGTGTTGTTTGCAGAAGTTACCTGAATGTGTATGAAACATACATAATTTAATGAAAATTGTGTTGAAGGATTTCCCTGATGAGTATCCTCTCATGTCTAGTGTTTGCTCTGTGTCCCACATGATTCTTCTTGTGATTCAAGGATGACAACACCTAAGGCACTATTTTTCAGTGGCAGTAGAGGGTCTCTCAGATGGGGTTTTTATGTTATGGGAAACCCATCTAAGAGACCAATCATCCACACTGGAACTACCTTGCTTCCTCTTTTGTCAGCTGCCTGCAATGATCCTTAACTGTGAGTGAGGGTGACCCTCTTAGAAATGGAAAGCTAACATTTGCTACAGGGGTCAGGTTTGACCATGTTGCTGGCTCAATCAAAATGCACATGACACCCCTGTTGTGCAGTGCTTCACAACTTCACATACACCCTTCTGCAATTCTTGCAGACCCCCTTCACTACCTTTGTTTAATTGAAGAGAAGGTTAGTACAGCCAGCCTGCTGCTTTATGATCTTCCATTAACCATTATATTTTATTATAAAGTCTATTGATACTGCCTTTGCACCAAACTTCCTTCTTGCCAAGCTCACCCATGACCTTGAGAAGTGCAGTGAGTTGTTTGGGACTTTCTCCCTGTCTTCCCTCAAGCAGATTAACAGCAGACATGAGGTGGTTGTCACCAAAACTGCTCAGGCATTCTCCACTACTCTCAAGAATCTCTCCAATAATCCAAACTGGTCTTTTGTTATTTCTGCCAGGTTTGGAATGACAGAAACTTGGTTAGTACAGATATTATCCTGGTTTTTATCACCTACTAATTGTTCCTCAGCACTGGATGTATCTGCAACCCTATTGATGTGCTTGTAACCCCTCCTACACATGAGTTCCTTGAGCTTGGAACTCCCATTTCTGGATGTGAAATGTGCATCATAGATCCCACCAATGGATTGACTCTCCATCCTGACAGTGAGAGCAGTGAACTGCAAGTCCACAGATTGATGATATTCATCTGCTACTACAACAACACAGAGGCCACCAGCTCAAGTTTTGTTGAAGGCAGCTGGTACCCACGTGTAAGTCATCACACACTTGAAATATATATTTAACAACCTAATGTACCCTCAGCAATGTGGGACCAGGAGGTTTGACTAGCCACTGTACCCTCCCATGAAACTTGATGCAATCAGACCACTTAGCCTTCCCTTTGAAGAGCCTCCTAGTAATGGATGGAAGTTGTTGCTCACTGGTGTTCCCTCCCCAAGCCTCTCAGGCAGGAATGTAAATAATACTTCCTGCATATGATCACCATGCTGACATGCCTTCAATGGAATGTGATTCATCATTGAGTGGACAGGAAGGTTGACCACCCTCTCAAGAGCCTATGGGTTTTAACTGTTTGACAAACCAAACCATTGGTAGTGACACAATCACCACCACACAGGGGCTGACAATGTCACTCCATGTCCTTCCACCACACCACATGAAATCTCAGCACCTGTGGCCTGAGGCCACCCTGACACAGAGGCCACCCCATCTGCTCAAAAGGGCACATGTCACAGACACTGGTGACATGTGAATGAGAACCTGTTTTTTGCTTTTGTTGATAGAACAATGATAGTTATGACATGGTTGCATTGGCATTTGTGTCCCCTGACTACTGTGGCTTTAAAGCAGTACTGAGTTCCCTAGCAGAAATTGTATAATATCTTGGTTGGACAGAATACAATTCAGTATCCAAAGATCCTAAGTATGGGATGACAGAAACATGTTGCAGAGGGTCAGGAGTGATGCTGAAGGTGCTTGAGTGACACAGCAGAGGTTGGTGATGAACCTTGTATGATGAATCACATGGACTCAATGAAAACCCTATGCAAGGCTCACCAAAGAGGGTCACAACATCAAGTGAGGGTCTACTGAAAATACTCTGTGAGGCTCATCAAGCAGGGTCACAACCTTGGGTGAGGGTCACAAAAACCCTCTGTGAGGCTCACCACAGAGGGTCAGAAAAGGAACTTGGCATGGGGACTGCCCAGTCTATTTCAGGATTTGAGTGGGCCTAGTGCCAAGGGAGGGTATCTCTTAGAGGGGTTTCACTGTACAAAGAAACCCCATCTGAGGAGTGTGGGAACATCTTAAAACTGGTACCTTAGGTGGATGACAAGCTGTAAGCCATGCTGGCTTACTACATCAGTTCTGTTTCCTTTCTCATTGCTGCTATCTGTTTGTGCGGTGTTTGGCCCCTGTTTGCTCAGCTTATCATATATATCGGAGAGGTCGGAGTGTTCATGCAGTTCTCTTTTTCCCCCCTTTTTCTCTCACTCTCACTCTCTGTCTCACCTGTATCCATCTGCATATACACTAGCCAAATCATCACATGCTAATTCATGTTCTCTGTCGGTTCGATTGAGTGTAACTCCTGTTGGGTGAGTTTCCACAAGCCCTTGTAGAGGGACCACTCTTGTGGTAGAACAACACTCTCTGTGGTGCAAGTAGCTCCTGAAGGGTCCAACCGCATGTGAACCATGCACTGCTCAACAGGTCACCATTGCTAGAAACATCAGCAAAGTACATGATTGTGAGGGCTGATCGCCAATACCACGAAAACATGGACATGATGGTGGTTGTGAGTTCCACACTGCTGCATTTATCAATACAATGTTGACAGGATGACTATCCTGCCTCTAGGTCATATTACTTGACCACTACATTTTCATCATTCATTGTTAACGATTAACTATACACGTGACCGGCTATCACAGATACCCAAGAATCACATGAAACCGTACTATCGGTATCCTTCTTTCATGTTCTACAATGTTCTATCTCTAGATAGAAACTTACTCCTTCTATAAGTAGTAGTTGTAGTTACAATGCTCCGGAGTTTCTCCGTGTGCACAGACCATGTACAGTATGTATATATACTGTACTCCTAGGGCTTCATTCCCTAGGTTTGAATTCTATATTCTCTCATCTCTACTGAGTGATCAGGTCCTTCGACACTTGATTGCTCTATTAGCAACATACTCGTTCTTCTAACTCAAGCACAAACCTCCAGGTGAGCACAGAGTTGCTGCGCCCTTCCTGCCTTTAGTTTGTTAGGTTATGAGCCCCACCAGGCTCTGACTTGGTAGATGATTGTATTCAGCCTAACAGGCGATTCCCCAATCCAATCTATCATGTTTAGCTGGCTGGCAGACTTGTGCTTTGCAGTTACTTTCAAGTTACAGTATATAGCCTTCGCTCTTACTATAGCTTTGGCCTACTGGTCGTTAAACGACAATGTTCCTTTCGGAGTCGTACCCCTCTTCACCTATACGGTCTACTTGGCTGTTCGTGTTGTATCCCTTCTCCAGTGGAGAGATGCCCCAGTGGCACTTCCACATCCGATCACACCCGCTCTACCAGAGGACCACAACTTCCACCCAGCGTTTCAGGGACTTGAACCTTTCCCTCTTGGGGAAAATGGTTATCCCAGAAGCTTTGATTGGGCCCCACCACTCTTCAATTGGGCTCTGCACGCTTTCCAGGATTACGATTTCAATTGCTTCTATGACTATCTTCCAGTTATCACGTGATTCGTATTTCCACAGCCGGATTTTTGGACACCACAGCAGTACTATATGCAGCGTACCTTTTTGGTTGCACAGCGGCTTGGGATCGGCTTTGCCGAGTCCTTTAGAACTTATATGTTCTATGCCCCTTGCAGAGCTTTACCCGATCATGTCCTCTTTAATGACATTACTCCCTTTGATCTTTTTCTCATGTGACATCGTTTGTCCAGAAATGATCTCAGGTTCTTTGACGACCAATTCGTGGAACTTGTCGCCGAGTTCGGTCATGAGAATGGATTTTACCCCCCTACAGGTGATCTGGGAGAATCGTGGGTCCAAGAGACTCAGGATGATGCACATCAGAGTGGGCATTCCCAGCAGAGTTTGGACAATTTCCAACTCGACGGACCTGTCGATAGCAGATTGGAGGAAGAAGCAGGGATTAGGAGATGAGGAGGTGAAGGCAAAGGCAAGGGACATGCCTTATAGGCGCAGCCTTCAATGGTCTAACTTTGTAGATGCGACAGAGCCGGACTATCTCATTGCAGGTATTGTTTCTGGTGGAGCAAAGACCAACTGAGTCTTCTCTCGTGCTTTCTGTCACGAGGCCACTCAGTCCCCCCTTCCCTTTATCACATCTTCTTTTTCAGCACCCGAAAACCCTTTTATGGAAATCCACTGGCTTTTCCATGGTTCCTATGAGGCACCATCAGCTAAGCTGACTAGGTATTCTACCCCGCACAGCATCACCAACTTCTGGGGTTTCGATTTACCTGCCTTGAACGATGAAGACCCCTCGCTACTCACTGTCCCAGCTTTCTGGATCGACACACACCCCGACAAGTATTCACCAAACTTGATCTGGGTTCACCCTCTTTGGGATCCTAGACCATTTAGAGGAGCAGTTCCTGCCGTCCACACCTGGAACAAGTTCCTTGAGTCCCACTTTAGGAACACATTTAAGAGAGGAGCTTCAAACGAAAGCTCTTACCTACCCTCATGCCTGGACCAACACCCAGACACTCGCATCGGTCTCTGGCTTTCACAGGTCATCAACACACGGTCTGATCCTAGGGTTCAAGCCACTCTGGACTCTCTCGCGGCCGAGTCTCTCTCACCGGTCTATGGAATTGCCTGGTGGCCAGGGAACTGTACAACTCAGCACCCTTATGGACTCATGTCTTGGCAACTCAACCTCTGTCGAATCAACCTCCTTCCTACACCAGAAGCTGATGGCTCTGATTTCATATCTTAAGGTCGACCCCAGAGAAATGAAGGGCACGTTCAACATGGTCCTTCATTACACCTATCCAAGTCCTGTTTGGATAGAACAGCCATATTCCAGAGGAGGACAGGTATATGACGATATTTTGGACTTATCAACGGTCTCTTTACATACTTTCTCGAATCCTTCATATCTTATGATACATTTTCCTTATGAGATTTTTCCTGTTTCACTCTTGGAAATGACTAACCTGGAGTCATTGGGGATCCAACTCCCCAATTACCACTACTGTCCCGATTACGATCTAGGACACTTTTTTGAACTTAGGCTTCTGGACCCAACTCCAGTTGTAAGACCTATAGTTCCTCAACCTAGGATACCACCTAGAGTCATACCAGTGGTACCGCCTCCAGTTATCATTCCTTGACCATTTGTCTTGATTCCAGATACGGACGATTCTTTCTTTGAATTATTGCTCTTACACAATTTGTAGCAATGGCAGACGAGAAATCCAGTTTTATGAAAAATATCCTGATTTTCGACACTACCAACTACCCAATCTGGGCAATTTCAATTAAGAATTTCTTACGCGTACAAGGAACATGGCTGGTAGTTAACGGCACTACCACTCAACCTCCGACCGTGGTGGTAGCAGCAGGTCAACCCGCACCAGCACCAACCGCAGATCAAATCACTTGGGACGCACTCGACTCAAAGGCCTTAGGTGCCATTATGGGTCACTGTAAACTGATTGTCCAGATAGAAATGGACAGGTTTGCAACATCCCATGAGGTATGGGAGTCGCTACTGAACACTTATGGAAAACCCGGCGCAGCCAGAGTTTATGTGCAGTTTAAGCACGCAATGAAGATTTCAATCAGTAACTGGGAGGATCCACTCCCGAAGATTACCGAAATCGACAATTCGTTCAGTTTCCTTGCCTCTAATGGCATGCCTCTACCCGAGTCAGCGCGTGCCATGATCATCATGGCTGCACTCCCATCTGATTGGGAGAACTTTGCAACGTCTATGCTTGCTACACTCCCAGTCACCTTACCGGCTGGTCAACAGGGTCAAACCCTGACAGTTGATGCAATTCTTCCGCATATCAAGGAAGAATACTTATGGAGACATGGAAGAACTCAACTTCCTAGAACTACCGATAACGTTGCAGGCAGCACTGCCCAGCATGTGCAACAGAACCAGCGACCCAAGTGTCACAAATGCGGTAAAGGACATCGCATGGAGGATCATTGGGAAGGAGGAAAGCCTCCTACTGTTAACTTACTGAAGACGCAGGAAAAGAAGAAGGAAAAGAAGGCAAAAGGGAAAGGAAAGGGAGGAGGAGGCAAGGCCCCCTCTGATAAGGCGAAAGGGAAGCAGAAGGCTTCCACCCAAGAGGTCAATAAGGCTCAACTCAAGCCATATACCTCCGATGATGAATCCTCTGTCGGACAAGCATATGCAAGCTCCACTATCGCAGAAGCGGGCTGGTCTAATACATTCCCCTCATCAGCTCAATGTTCTTCTCTCGCTATTTGAACTAAGGTTCGAGAGGAGATGGAGCATGATAGAGTCTGGAATAGTACTAGAACCTATAAAGACCCTTATAACGCTTCCTGTAACAATGGACCATATGCATCTGTCGAATACGACTCTGACTGCTTGGGAGCAGCAGGTTTTTATGCTTACATGTCTGACTGTGAAGGATGTCATCAACAACGAAAAGAAAAGGATGACCACTTATGGCTAATGGATTCAGGAGCAACGAGTCACTCCACTCCCTTCAGAAAGGACTTCCTTAGCTATGTCGAGTTTAAGTGACCAATACCAGTGGGCACTGCTGGTAGCAAAAAGATATACTTTCCAGGTATTGGGACTGTTTCTTTTACAGTTACACTAAATGGAAAACAGGAACGATGGACGCTATGCAATGTCTTCTATTTGCCCTCAGGAGTGAAACATATCCTCTCCATACCATCCCTTACCACCGGATTGGGCTACACCTTTCAAGGTGACAAAACCCACACTCGAATCTACGACACGTGAAAAAGACTCTTCCTCGAAGGCACTCACGTGTTTCGCAGCTCCAATCTTCACTGGTTTACAGGAAAACCGATTGGGAAAAGTGATCCAAGATTGGCTCTTCTAGCGTGTTTGGACAACAAGAATATCAACACATTCTTATCTCTTTTTACCATCGAATATTCTGACGTGTATAAACTTTGGCATTCAAGGTTTGGCCATCCTAGTGATCAAGTAATGTGGAAGATCCCCAACCATACTACTGGTCTCGATCACATACCACCTCAACCTAAACCTTTCCCCTGTGGCGAATGTCTCATTGGCAAAATGCATAGTCAGCCGTTCTCTCCTTCTTGGACTTGAGCATCAGCGCCTCTTGCATTGATCCACATGGATCTTTTACAGTTTCCTACGGAATCTTATTATCGTCACATTTACTGCCTCACCATCATTGATGACTTTAGTGGCTATGGGTCTACTCTCTTGCTTCGCGTGAAGAGCAACACCGCCAAGTCCTTCATTGATTGGGTTTCTTGGGCAGAACGCCAGTCTGGCTTCTCTGTTAAATCAGTTTGTTCCGACCGAGGGGGAGAATTTATGGTGACCACCTTTAAGGAGTTTTTGCTCTCCAAAGGTATAACTCACCAGTTATCAGTCGCTGATACTCCTCAGCAGAACGGTCGAGCAGAACACTTCAACAGAACGGTAATGGAAAAGGAAGAAGTCCTACATCATGCAGCTTGTTTACCCAAGCGTTATTGGAACTTTGCTCTACTCACAGCAGTATTTGTTTATAATCGCACTCCACTTCGACGAGTACAATGGAAGACACCATTTGAACTTTTCTTGAAGAAGAAACCTACCATTTCTTACCTTTGAGTTTTTGGCTGTCTTGCCTATGTATTCATCCTGAAGGATCAGCAGAAAGACAAACTTTCTCCAAAAGCCAAAGAAATGTTATTCCTTGGATATCCAGAAGGAACTAAAGGATACATTTTCTTATGCCAAAACAAAATGATATATATTTCCACCACTGTAACATTCGTTGAGAATGTGTTTCCCAACTGTCCCATAGAGAAGTTACGAGACAAAATCGATATACCTCTCCCAGCATCCGGTCCCTCAGAGGACTCTTCCGACAATCAGGATGGAAGCGAGACTGATCATCCTGCTCCAGGTCCTAGACCACCAACTCCAGATTTTAATAGTGACAATCCACTTAGGCCTCCAACTCCGAGTCCACCCCAACCCAAGCAGCGTCCACCTCCCGTTATGGTAGAGGATTTTTCGGACAAAGAAGAACCAGATTCTCCGGAACCTGAGCGACCAGGCCCTGCACCAGGACCTTCTTCACCTGCTTTACCTTCAAGACGTGACCGTTTGGAACGTATACGAATTCCAAATCCTACCTATTTACAACCATCTCCACCACCGTCTCCACCAGTGAGAGAAACCCCTAGTCAAGGTTTTCCCAGTAGTAGAAGACATGAATCTCGTCCCATTCCATCATTCATACCACCAATTCTTAACAGAAATCTTCCACCATTTCTCGAAAGACATCCAACTGAAGCCCCCAACCCATCTTATCCTCCTGCCCCTTCTGCATTGCGCAGATTGACTCGCGTACCTGTCCCAAGGGTTATTCCCAACAATGTTTATGGAGACAGACCGCCAACTCAAGTCGAAAGGGAGTCAGACAGAAATTGGGAAAGAAACCTCGAAAATCCACCATCTGCACCTGAATGACCAAACATTGACGATCTCTATGAGGATCAACAACCTCCACCACCTTCTGAGGAAGGGGGAGACGTCAATTGTCTAGTTCATGAACAAGGTCATGGTTTTCTTCATTATCTTTTGGCCCAAGCCATTTCGGAGGTGCCTAAACAGTATAAGGACATTCTTTGGTTACCAAAGGAAGAACAAGACAAGTGGAAAGAAGCAATGAAGGACAAAATCAAGTCAATTAATGACAGACACGTCTGGACTCTAGTAGATTGTCCCCCTGATCATAAACCCATCAAGTGTCGTTGGGTTTTTGCAAGAAAGTCGGACAGAAGATATAAAGCTTGCCTAGTAGCAAAGGGCTTTTCACAAATTTACGGAGAAGATTACAAAGAAACTTTCTCTCCTGTAGCAAGGTTTGAGACAGTACGACTGCTCATGGCCTATGCCTGCTCTCAGGATTGGGAGGCTCACTGCCTCAATGTCAAGACTGCATTCCTTTATGGAAAGCTTGATGAAGAAATTTATATGGAACAACCAGAAGGTTTCGTAACTCCGGGAACAACAAACAAGGTTTATTGTCTATTGCGCGTGCTTTATGGCCTTAAGCAAGCAGCATTAGCATGGAATAAAGAACTCCACAAATCCCTACTCAAGTTAGGCTTTATTCAAACCAAATCAGACGTGGGAGTTTATGTCCATAGGACTAAACAAGGCCTAGTTATCTTTGTCATCTATGTCGATGACATTCTCCTCCTTTCATCTTCTGCTAAACTCCTCAAAGACAGGAAAGAAGCATTTATGAAGATATGGGAAGTACGAGATATGGGAGAAGTGAAAGAATATCTTGGCATCCAGATTTCACAAAATCGAAAGGACAAAACAATGACTCTTCACCAGCAACCCTACGTCCAGAAAGTGCTAAAATGCTTTCAAATGGAACAATGTCGAAGTGTGCGGACGCCCCTTCCTAGTGGCTATGTCCCTACTCCTACCCCTTCCAGATACACCGCTACACCAGCTCTACGGCAAAAGTATCAGCAGGTTATCGGCTCTCTCCTTTATGTCATGCTCGGAACTCGTCCAGATTTAGCATTCAGTGTCATTCGTATGTCACAGTATATGTCTAATCCGACACAGCAGCATTTGGACAAGGCAATGCATATTGTCAAGTATCTTTCTTCAACGAAGGATCTTTCCATCCATTATTTCCAGAGCAAGTTATCTCTGGATTGCTATTCTGACTCAGACTGGGCTGGAGACAAGGAGACTTATCGCTCTACTTCTGGCTACTCAATGTTCCTCGGACGAGATCTCATTTCCTGGAGATCTAGAAGACAACCGACTGTCACACTCAGCTCTACTGAAGCAGAGTATATGTCTCTCTGCGATGCAGGACAACAGATCAAGTGGATCACCACTCTATTCCAGGAATCCCATCTTCATTTCACTACTGTCATCCTTTTTGGCGACAATAAGGGTTCCATTCATTTGGCTAACAACCCAGTCGTTGAAGGTCGATCGAAGCATATCAATATCAAGTATTACTGGCTTCAAGAGTCTATTGAAAACAGAGACTTCAAATTGGACTATGTGTCCACCGATCATCAAAGGGCAGATTCCATGACTAAGAATCTTACCTGGCAGAAACATGACCATCATCGCTTACTACTTGGTCTTTATTGAACCAGTTTAAAGCGAGGGGGAGTGTTGACAGGATGACTATCCTGCCTCTAGGTCATATTACTTGACCACTACATTTTCATTGTTCATTGTTAATGATTAACTATACACGTGACCGGCTATCACAGATACCCGAGAATCACATGGAACTGTACTATCGGTATCCTTCTTTCATGTTCTACAATGTTCTATCTCTAGATAGAAACTTACTCCTTCTATAAGTAGTAGTTGTAGTTACAATGCTCCGGAGTTTCTCCATGTGCACAGACCATGTACAGTATGTATATATACTGTACTCCTAGGGCTTCATTCCCTAGGTTTGAATTCTATATTCTCTCATCTCTACTGAGTGATCAGGTCCTTTGACACTTGATTGCTCTATTAGCAACATACTCGTTCTTCTAACTCAAGCACAAACCTCCAGGTGAGCACAGAGTCGCTGCGCCCTTCCTGCCTTTAGTTTGTTATACAACATGTATCACTCCACCCCCACAGGTATCCAAGGTCATAAGTGGTTGCACAGAATGCTCGCAGCTTTACAAGACTGTTAGTGGGATCCATCGTGCCCGTTTCCTTTCTGTGAAGTTCCGCAAAGGTGATGACTTGGCCGGTTTGGAACAGGCCATTGCATTGCACAGAGATGTGTTAGCGCTATCTCCAACCGCTTCATCGTATCAGGAACTTGCGCTTTGCTTGTCAAATCGCTTAGATCAACTAGCCGTTCCAACTGATATAGATGAGGCAATTGCGCTGGAATCGTCGGCGTTGGAGCTTCTTCTGTCGGGGGACTCTGATTGGGCCAAGTCACATAGATACCTCGCCTTGTACCATCAAAAGAAGATCACACATCCAATCCTAAAGGCTGACCCGGAAGACGTCAAGCAACAGATCATGAATGCTGTTTATGATATCCTTGGAACTCTTCCATCACGACTACTTAGCACGTATACCGGCTCCCTCTATGATCGAGATGCGCTGATATGTACGTTTGAGAATAGCCAGCAATACAAACAGCTTCTTTCATCAGCCGAGATCCGTCCTACTACCCTGCACAACGACATCCGTCAAGCGGTCTCGAGATACTTCAAATACGTTGCACTGTCCCATCGCTGGGGCAAGAACGAGCCATTGGTACATCACATCCAAGGCCAATCCATCTAAAAGGGCGTAGGTAAATAATCCATGGTCAAAATCACTAGCTGGGCAAAGTTCTAAGTGCTTCCGCGCGGTGAGAAATGTGACACGGTCCTGATCGATCTATGAGCCATCAGCTCTTGGACACATAACATGAATACCCACCTTTTCTAACGTCGTTATTACGGCCGCTAAGCCAACATCAATTCTAGGGAGTGCTAGGCGGTTCTCTGGAAACAGTTTCGGCTGCCGGCAACCATCAGCTAGAAAGCACTAGTAGGGAGGTTGATTACACACCCGAAGCACACCACATACGTGTCTCAGGGACTGCGCACACGAGGATGGAGCGCAAATATCTGCATCTTGGAGGATACTTTGTGCTTGGGAGTTCCTTCGCGCCATATCCTAGACAGTTCCATCCACGCGCTTTAGGCCTCTTGAGGCAACGAAGCTGTTAATCCCCCTATCCGGCATGGCTATACATGACATGACCTACTTTGCGAAACTGCTGATCGCTGTCTTTACTTCAGTTGTCAACTGCGCCTTTTTTACGCGTTCGGTTATCATGCCAATCAACAGTGCAGCATTTTCCACGACCCGTAGAAGCACAAGACGTGTTTCGTCCATGGCCTATGGTAAAGGTTTCATTACGTCTGTGCATGATAAATTCAGCGCGAGTAATTACCTCGATAGCATGAGCAATGCTGAGCGATGGAGCGATGGCTTCCTTTAGACAGTGAATACAGACGAATTCTGTGATGCTGTGGGCGAGCTTTAAGGTGGTGATGACGCCTCTCAGAGCAGCTCTATAGCTATGTTCACTGAGGGACCCGGTGGAACTGCTGAGGCCAGTTGAAATTGACTCATCAGTTGCCGTGACGTGAGAACTACGGGAGGTATGGGATAAGATCGAAGCAAACAAAGACGATGTTGAGAAGCGACGACGAGGAGGTAAGGAAGTTTTATCTTGACTGTTCTGATAGCCCTCGGGATTCTTACTGGGTGGTCTCAAGAACCGCCTGAAGCCCGAGAAAATAGCAGTAGTGAAACGAAGGGCGGTTGTCCTTAACGAAGTCTGATGTAGGGGTTTATGTTCATCTGCCATTTGCCGCTGAATTAGAAGAGGACGGCGTTCTTCCGGTAAACATGTGGAAATGACATTGATAATCTCCCATGCAGATTCTTCGGTAAGAAGGAGGTGTTGAGTGGTTGAGCCCAGCCTGATCATCGGTCGTCAGAATTCGTCCTGGAGTTCTTGTTCGCGCCGCAGACCGACATCTTCCAATACTTCATCCTACGTCGTGATCACGAAAACAATGTTTTTGAAGTTATCCCTTCCACGCAATTCATTGAACATATTTAAGTTCCTCAACGGCGTCCCCGCCACCCTATTATCCGAGACTCGGTGGAAATACAGAAGACTACTCAACAAGACTTTCTGCTTGTAACTGAACTACCATCAGCACGGGTAATATTCTTGGATACCGATAGTGCTTACGTGGACTTTAACCATTCCGCTATATTCCGCAGAATCTGGGTGTCCGACACGAACGTATCGTCGAATCCGGGCGTGTCCACAAAGACGATGTTCCTCTCACCATCCGGATGAGGACACCGGACAGCCCGTATTTTCTTTGTAAGCGATACTAAATCGTGACTGTCCCTAGTATCTGCTCTTCCAATTGCGCGATCAATGAACTATGTAATTCAATCATAGATAGCTAATGAGACAGTGCGATGACTTACAGTGCTCTTCCCCGTGCCAGTGGGACCTATGACACTAGTGGGATGGATAAGTGTTGGAATTTACGTACGGAAATGGCGACTCATGCGATGATGATATTACTTTCGTCAATCGTAATTTCGTTCATCGGCGACATCACCCCTGTGGCGTGAGTTACTTGAGGCAGGGAGATCAGAAAGAAGGCTTTGGGACATGGTTCTCGATAAAGAAGTTTCACAGAGGACAGGACTCGAAGTGCTTGATCCGGTCCCCTTGTTCCTAGCGGCCGAAAACGAGAGAGATGCTGATGGTGCCCTGCCGACTGCTCGTCAAGAAGGCCTCTATTTTCGTCATTAACAATGGGAGGAATGTCCATGGAGGGCAGGATTTACCTTCTGTTGAGGTATTAGAAATGGAGGAGAAATGGAACTGAAAAGAAGCAACAGCGAGGTGCAGACACACACCTGGTCTTTTGACATTGCAACTACTAGTACACCGCGGAGATCACTGGAACGAGGCATGGAAGACCGAAGCATCGACGCTGCATGGTGCATTCGTTGTATGTCATATGTTTCACTGGCATTCCTCTGGTCCTTGTCCACAATGCGATGTCGCCCTAGTAACCAAAGATAATCAAAGTACAGGCTTGAGGTCCTTTACTCAATACTGTGATCAGCCGCCAATCGGACTGTGATGAAATCCACAACGCCTCGCTCATTTACTGGTATTGGAGTGCATAAAGTTGTATGCTGCACTGTGTATTGAGCATTGCTGCATGTCTGTTAGGTACAGCCTTATCGATAGCCATATTCCTCTCACTCTCTGGCGTCGGTTTATTTTGGACGTACATGAAGTCACCAATTTCCTGATGGCTTACCAAGTCTTGAAAATTCTCGTCAGACTAGGTCCATCATACCACACCAGCAACCAGTCGCAGATCTCAAAATTTGGTTTCCACGAGGCTACTACTAGCAGTAAGCTAGTTTCCACTGTAGTCTGTGGCGACACATACCAGGTAGTACAGGCATGTAGGTACACCAATAACAAAATGAAATTGGGTGAGTAGGTAGAGGCGAGTAGGAGGGATAAGTGGGAACATAGACGAAAACTGATGGAAGAGGAATAGGAATAGAGACAAAACTACGAAGAAGAGGAGAGACGAGCCAGCACTGTCGAAGTGGTGAAAGCCTTCCAGAAAGTAATTATCTGCTCTCGAACGAAAGAGAAGCATTGACATACAATGATATGGGTGGAGAATGGCGCATGCTCAAGTCGCCCATGCGGCCTTGCCGTGGGTAACTGTGGCACCATGTCAATACACAAGAAGATCTTGAATAAATACAAACCTTACCATTGACAGCTACTGTCCTGGTGGCACATAACTGGAGGAGTATTTACAACCCCTGCTTCCGCAATCACTGAGCTTGTAGTGGTATCTATGACCGTCAGTGGCATACGCTGTACGCCATTCACACTGGTTCACCAGTACTAATGTCCCTGTTATGGCACCAGGAGCAGTGTCTTCGTGCATGGTACACAAATTTGTAGTGGAAGTTGCAAAGGTGTCAGCGGTGAGTTGCACAGAGGCTATAAGGGACAAGAAACAGAGTTGAAAGAACGATTTGCTGGGTGAAATACTTTGGCCGCCTTTTATGCGATTTCGACGTGGTGGTGAACAGCTTGCCATGATCTAGATCCAAGGTCTGAGACTTCCAGGTAAAGCGAATATAGCAATGTGGCGGGGTACACACATAATAATGGCATGTGGTGGATGCCAAAAACCCTACAATCAAGTGTATCCGGTGGAGATAACAAGAGGCAGCTGACTGTAAAGATGGCGATGACGATCTATCTATAAGACTGTTATGGCAAAGCACGTACCAATCAGTGTTCCAGAAATCTGTGTGGCAGGGTCACACCTTATTCAATGGGACCAAATCTATCGAAAGCTTAACTATCATGCTCAGTTAGGCAGTGGGCGAAGCGTCCATTGCCATAGTACAGGATTTGGCCCCCTTGGGACCTGGGACACTGCGAGCTCATCACAAAAGACTTGAAATTATGTAACCAAGCACCCAACACTCCCTGAAACGACACAGGGTAACAAATAGAAAATATCCAAAGAATGACTTAGCTCGTTCAATTAAATGTGTCCAGTTTGTCCCAGGGTGGCCAACTACCAAATCCAGTAGTGACGGGTGAATCTGCCACTGTTGAACTGGAGCATCACGTGATAGTTAGACTTAGAAATCAGAATCAGAACGGAAGAATTAATCATGCAAGATAAGTACACCTATGAAAAGCCAGACAGTCACACTTCATAAATCAAACACCATTGCCGAAATGCCTACTACTTGTGGAAAATGACTTCAGTGAGACTCCAGACACTCCTCTGCTATTGTTCAAATGCCCAAGTCTCAGTCCCAGTGAAAAATGGTAATATGCATAGCAATGTACATGTAGGTATATGTATGCCATGGATGGACATTGTCTCACATAGAAAATGGGTGTGACCATAGGTGTTTTGAGTATGTCAATCTACTCACAAGTATGTATTGCTATGCCATAGGTTTTACATAGATCTACATACATAGGTTACCTGTTCTTCCCATGTCTCTTTAATTTCCTATGCCACTCTATGCCCAGTAATCAGTCTTATGATTGCAGCACCAGCTATGAATTGATATGTACAAATAGATGTGACTGTAATCACCCACCAACCTGCCCTTGCACTGCCACCACTACCTGTCACCCAGCAATAAGAATGCACCCTGCCCCTGCTCCTCTTCACCAATGGACACAATGGACAGCCAATACCCTCACCCATCCCCCCAGACCATCAAGTCACAACACACTGAGGCAGAAATCCAAAACTCAATATGTTGGAATGCTCAAAAACTTCACAATAACATCTGCTGTGCTGTTGGTCCATACACCACTAGTGACCTGCTGAATGGCTCCATCAGAAGGGAATAGTTGACTTTGTGAAATGTACCAGTTCCTTCACCTCTTCCTTGTATTTCTGTACACATAGATTAGTTCATAATGTACTTGATAGATAATAATAAAAAACTTACCATCTTTGCCTCTGCAGACAAGGCCATAGTCCAAGTACAAACTACTGGTGGTGAGGCTGTTGTTGTTGTCATTGTGATGGTGCTGCATTGTGCTGGTGGTTGTGACAGCTATCATCATCATGCTGCTGCTGCTGCTGCTGGGTGGGGCCAGCATCCTTGTCATACAAGTGGTGGTGGCCATCATGGTGGGTTCACTACTGTCATCATTATGCTGGTGGGGCCATTGTTTTCACTGGTGCTGGCCATCAAGAGATCTACACACTACATCACTCAGTAAAATGCATATATGTGTGATAAAAGAACAAAGAGTCCTACAAGTGTCCATGATCAGTGAGATTGTTCTAATCAGTTGAGTTTCCAAGCTTAGAGCTTGGGGCTCATGACAATGTTGTTGTTGTTGTGCTGATGATGGTGGTGATTGTCCTTGTCATTGTGCTAGGGTAGTTTTTCCATTGTCTGCATGATGGTGGTGGTGCTTGCTGTTGTCATCATTGTGTGGGGCAGTCAATGTGGTGGACAAGTGGTAAGTAGAAAAGGGGACTTAGAAAAATTGAACACATTGTGATTACATCAGCTGCACTTTACTCTGCAACTTGCTGACCATAACTACACACACAGAGTGGAATGGATGGAATCAATTTGCATTGTATGAAATAACACAGTTGAGAATGTTGACAACATTCAATGAGTGGAATGGATGACATGGAACACTATGTCAAACTAGAGCCATAATAGTCACATAGCCATGCATACCAATACACACAAATCATAGTTGCTACATACAATTACAAGGAATCAACATGAATAGTGCCTGAGAAAAGTTCTACTGCCTTGATATCAAACACCACTTTCATGCCAACCAAATCCTCAAGATTGTAGGTGGGTATTGGGTAAAAATCCACTTGCATGATTTTCTGCCAGAAAACTAAAGTGTGATTCATTTCTGTAATAACATTGGATGAAATGTTGGCTTACTTTTCCTCATTTCAAACTCAAAGGCCCCTCCAGACTGCAATGCTTCTTTGATTTGATCAGGGTTGGGAGATGAGAACATAGTTGTTGTGGGTCCCTTCTGTGGTAGAACAGAAATGGAACCACTGCAAGTACTACATGCTTCCTTGAGTCAATCATAATTAGGGCATGATGATATTATCACAGGTTTCTTCTGAAGTGGAGCAGAAGTAGAATTGCTGGAATTACTGCTAGTGTTGTAGTGGTGTTGGCATTTGACAGATGTTGCATCCATGTCCTATATCCAATCAATCAGACAGTAAAGTACATCTGTATACAGACCTACCTTATTTCTGTCCTGAAGTAAGATGTCCTGTGAGATTGAGGAGTCAAAAATGCTACTTGATGCTGTAGAAGCCAATCCCTTCAAAAAGAAGAGAGGTGTGGATGGTTCAGATTGAGTCAAGATCTGTTGGGGTATAGCTGGGGTTGAGACTATCAAACTAGGGACAGATGAAACACTCAAGTCAGAGAGAGCATGCTGAGGCCATATACCTACCTAGGCTGACTTAGATGGCCAGCAAAGGGTGAACATTGCCCATCCTTCATGGGCCAGTGGACTGAGAGCCACTGTGGCCATATCACCATTGCTAAGGGATGGGCCCATAGCATACATTTACCATATACAGTGAGCAACAAAAACATTGCAATGTTTGCAACATTTTCATTGTGTGCCTTATAGCATGGGATGGAGTGTGGTGGTGCACTTGTGCTAGGGGGGGCATTTGTGGGGTGTGGTCCTGGCTTTCTATTGAGCCCTGGGGCAAGATCTGAGATGCAGTGGTTCTCATTCTATGAGCCAAATACTAAGGCCTACTCATTGCAACATTTTTGTTGCTGATGGTCTGTGAGATCAAATCCAGGCATGGAGCATGTATTTGTGGTGGGAATGCTGATGTAATATGTCACATGATCTGCTAAATGGTTCACCAGATCACAAACAACACCAAACAGTAAAATTTTCACCCACCATCATGCCCAAAGCTATCCCCTCCTCTGTAACTGATACTATCATTTCTCTACTTCAGCAGGGACATTCTCTCAGGAAATCTCCACTACTACTGGTGTCCACTATAGCACCATCAGTCAAATACATTCCCAGCATTGTTCTACTCTTGAAAAATGCTCTCCTGGTCATCCTTCCATCATTACCCCACTGATGTTTGGCATGCCATGCAATTAATTGGATCTGGGAAGGCTGAAAATGCTGTGGAGGTCACTCAATCACTTCAGGACATGAAGAACATACCTATCTCCTCCCAAACAGTCTGTTGTCACCTGAGGAAAGCTGGCATGAAAGCTATGGTGAAGCAAAAACGACCTCTACTTTCAAAGCATCATAGGCAGAATAGGCTAGACTTTGCTCTGAGTCATCAAGACTGGACTGTGGAGGACTGGAAGAGGGTTATCTGATCAGATGGTGGGAAGTGGGTGTGGAAGAAGCTTGGGGAGGTCCTCAGTGATAGGCTAGTGCAGGGGTCTGTCAAGTTTGATGAAGGTTCCTTGATAATGTGGGGCTGTATGACTTGGGAGGGTGTTGGGATGGCCTGCAAGATTGATGGTAGGATGGATGCTGATCTCTACACACAAATTTTAGAAGATGTCATTTTTCAGTAAGACAATGACCCTAAGCACACCAGTAGGAAGGCCAAGCAGTGGTTTGAGGACCATGGATTTGAGGTCATAAGTTGGCCTGCACAATCTCCTGACCTTAACCCTATTGAACATCTATGGGTTGTACTGAAAAGAAAGGTGGCATCCTACCCAACCCCCCCCCCCAAAGGAATTCTTGAGCTATGGGAGAGAGTTGAGAAGGAATGGGAGGAAATAGATGTCTCCACATGTCAAAGTCTTATTGAAAGCATGCCTAGAAGGGTACAGGAGGTGACAAAAGCTAAGAGAGGATACACTACTTACTAATAATTGTCACTTTTACCATATAATAATGTCAGCAACACAAATGTTGCAATGAGTGGGCCTTAGTATTTGGCTCATAGAATTGGAACCACTGCATCTCAGATCTTGACCCAGGCTCAATAGAAAGCCCGGATCACACCCCACAAACGTCCCCACTAGCACAAGTGCACAGCCACACTCCATCCCATGTTATAAGGCACACAATGAAAATGTTGCAAAAATTGCAACATTTTTGTTGCTCACTGTAATATGAGGGAGCTACATAGCTATATATGTTCTTATGTGATGGTGCAGCTGCAGGTGCTGAGTGTCAGCTGGCATGGGGGAGCTGCAGGATAGCAAAAGGATACTGCTGTGGGAACTACTGTGGGAAATTATTGCAGGAAAGTCACTGCATGTGGGATATTCTTGTGGGAATCAGTGGAAAAATAATCACAGAATGCAGGTGTTGGAGGGCTATTGTGGGGCACATGGAGGGGTGAAATCAGTGTGAGACAGAGTCACTGGACCATAGTTCTTTGGATCATGTGGGGGAACACCTGGTAGGACAGCATTTATGAAATGAGTTGTAGGAGGAAAATGGTAGCAGGAAAAATCATCAGGAAAATGGGACACTGGTTGCAAAGAATTGGTCACAGGAAGATCAGGTAAACAATGGGAAAATGGTCACCAACAATTAGGCACCAGAAACTGGTTGTGAGAACATGATCACAGATGAGGTGTGGTGAAATTGGTCATGGGGGGGCTATAGCACACATACTTTATCATATAATATGGTGGAGCTACTTAGGTAGATACTCTTATGTGATGGTGAGGCTGCATTTGCTGAGTGACAGCTAGCATGGGGGAGCTGCAGGATAGCATAGGAGAGGATACTACTGCAGAAACTACTATAAAAAGTATTGTGGGAAAGGTCCCAGATGCAGGACATTCTTGAGGGAAACAGTGGGAACATAATTGTGGGACACATTTGTGGAAGGATTGCCAAAGGATGCCTGGAGGGGGGAAGTCAGTGTGAGACAACAGTTGTTTGGATAATGTATGAAAACTACTGGCAGGAAGGTACTCATAAGATTGGCTGTGGGAAGATGGTCACAGAAACATGGTTGCAAGAGGATTGCATGAAAGATGGAAAAATGATCTCAAAACATTGGGCATGAGAAATGGGTTGTGGGAAGATGCTGGTGGGCAAGGTGTGGTGGTTATGGTTGCAGGAAGATTGTCATAGGAAGGTGATATGGCCATAGGAAAATAGTCACTAGAAGTTGGGGGCAAGACACTGTTTGCAGGAAAATTATTGTGAACAGGTTGTGGGGATGTGGTCATGGGAAGCTTCTGGCCACTTCTGATGGGATATTGGCCATGGTGGGAAAATGGTACCAAGAGATGGGGGGAGAGAAATAGGTTATGGGAAGGTCATTTCAGGTAAGGTGTGATGGTGATGGTCAGGGGAAAATGACTGTGGAAAAATGACTACAAGAAATTGGTCATGGGATGATTGGTGCAGGATTGGTGTCATGAGAAGTTCTTAGCAAGGCAGAATGACAACCTCCATAGGACTTTACAACTAAAATGGTGTATATAGTGACCAGAATGCTCTCCATGGATATTACAACAGATTTAATACTAATATATTGCTAAGACATATCCATATCTGTTTCTCTTCCCTCCAACTGTGATCCACCTGACTGTACTGTTGATTCAATGCATGTAATGTCATTCATGTCTGCTGGTATGAGGGCAATGATACATGGGACTGATGGTGTGGACCATGGCAGGCTAGGCCCTCTGGACATGTCAAACAGTGTACTGGAAGGGTTTCACTGCAAAGTGAAAAGCCTTGTGAGAGATGGGGAAATTGTGGGTGATGTTCTTAGTGGTGGGTTGACAGTTGGGGGCTCATCTTTAGAGTCAAATGTGATCAGCACAGGGACAGGATAGGGGGAGGGGGATTCTCAAGGCTGGAATACATGTGCCCACAGGTGTTCAACCAGATCCCTCAATGCATCCACCTTGCAGTCATGTGCCTCATGCCACTGATTGGAGGCTTCTAGGTCCCACCTCAAACCTGTGACTTCTGACTCCAGATCATCCACTCTGGAGGAGCACTCAGTACACCTGCTGCATGTTGGCATTGTTCCTGCCATCATGGCCTCACTGGGGTTTGGACTCACATTCCACAGGTGACCCTTCACAAGCCATGCAGGTGTTACCACTACCACTCCATCAAAACTGCATTTAGACTTAGTAAAACAGGGGAAATGAGATGCTGGACTTACTTTTGCAGGGAACCTTTGTGTGTGATGGCCCAGTACTAGAGCTGCACCCTTTTCTCTTGTGGCTTGGTGGTTGTGATCTGATTTTGAGGGGCTCCATCAAAGGGCCAGGAGATTTGGAGGTTCTGCAGTTTGACAGCTGCTGTGAGGATGCTGCAGTGGGAGGGGGAGGAGAAGGTGGGATGCTTTGCTTCCTAGCTCATGGCTTTGACTTTGTGTGTTTGGCTCCTGTGTACTGTGCAACATTGCTGCATCCATGCTTTGTGTGCACACACTGGTAGCAGGAAAACTGGGGTGCACTAATAGTGCATGGCAAGCTCCTGCATGCACAAAGGGCACAGGCCTGCTCAGCTGGCAGGTGTGTTAACTTAATATTGTTGATCCTGCTCAGTGGGTCCTTCAGGTCATAGGTTGCCTGGTGGGGAATTGCACAGGCCTCAACTTGCAGCTCCCCCTCTGCTGAGGCATCAACCACTTCATCATTGGAATTGATGTGATCTGTGGACTTGATAACCTTGCATGGACAATGGGACTGGCTGTGACTGTGTGACTGGCTGTGTCCATGACCCTGTGATGGTCCTGCAGGCCAACCCTGCAGCTCAGGAACATGTGTTAGATGTTCAGCTTGTGTCTCTGACATTGGGTGCACCTGCAAATGGTCAGTTTTTCTATTGCCATAGTCCATACCACTCACCTCCCAGCCTTTACCTTTGTCCTGTCTTGATGATACCCCAGCCTCAGCCTGCTCTCCTGGCCTTGGTGAACCAATCCATACCCACAGGTGTCCAGCTACATCTTCTGGGCTGCACTGGATGATCATCTGCCAGTCACACCATCCAGAGCACTTCTCTGGGGTGGGGAGATGAATGTCCATCACCAACAGCAAGGTTGGGATGGACATGCTGTGTGGCAGTTTGTCTGCAATGCCTCAAACATGATTCTTGTCCATGTTAATATAAGCCTGCACATCAAGTGACATTACTCACCATCTCATTCAAAATTCCATTCCATTCTTTCCCCTAGTGATCTTTGGACTTGTTGGTTTGATGCTTTCCAATTGTACCTTGATTGCATTGGTTGCATCTGCCACAATGTCTGTGGGGGTGTTGGTTGTGGGCATGGAAATGGTGGTGTTGGTTGTCATTGCAGAGGTGATTGCAGGAGAAAAGGATGTGATGAGAGTCAAATATATGAAAGGAAAGCAAGGTGGACAGCAGGCACAGAGTTTGAACCCATGGGTTTGGTTGTTATGTCAGCACTTGGCTGTCACAACCAATTTATTATGCTTGTGTCATCAGTTATACCAGGCTATTGTGTCAGTGCCATTATGTTGCCATGGAAAGTAACATTCAGTGGATCTGCTATGTGGGAAGACTCAGCATGTAATGAAAGATTATGAGACATGCCTATCATTGTTCAATCCATGGACAGTGTGTAAGTTCTATTCCACCATGGACAATTTTACTAGTGTGATTGTCTGTGCAGAATGGCTGAACATTATATAAGTGGGTACTTGACACTCCCTCTTAACATGCAACATACATCCTCCAAAGTGTCTGTAAGGTTTATTGAGAGTAACACAGTTACAGCATGTAAGTCCTTGTTGTTTACATATGACACATCTAGATGCATCCATCCCAGCCACCTTTGGCAGCCCTAACTGGATGCCTCCACTGAGGGCAAGCATGGTATGTCAATCAAAAGTGATGAAGATGCTTTGCAAACATTGCCCACAGGAGGCAGCACTCAATGTGAAGATCACAATTGCATGAATGCATCACAGGATCTGGATTCTCTTCACAGATGGACACCTCCACCAGGCTTGTGGATTGTCAAGGATTAGGTCATGGTATGGAATGTGCTGCACACATTCCAAGTGCCTAATTTATTCTCCAGGATTGGAGTGGTACTCCTGGGTGGACTCCACCTCACCAATTCAATCAGTCCATATGGGAATCCAGCACTGGGTGTGGGACTATAGGACATGACATGCTAGTAATGGGAGAGGCAGATGTAAGTAATTTTATTTTTTGCAATGATGTCCAATGGCATATATCTGATTCATGTATAGCACAGTAGTAGTACCCACAGATGAACCCCTCCTCCATGATTGACTTGTATTTTGCTGGAAGTTACACCTGGGGCAGTAAGTGAGCCTATCTCAAAATATGGCCACTGTTGATTCTTTCATAGAACATCACTGGCAGGAGTGGGTGAACTCCACCTACACAATCTACCAAGGGGATGTGGGAACCTACATTGATTGGTGTGGGTGGGCATGCAAGTGGCCCTAGTGTGGATGTGGCATCAATCACAAGTGGTGCTTGTGTTCCAGAAGAAGGGGAAACAATGTTTAATATTCTGCCCACACTCCAAACAGCCATGGTCAATAGAGCCTCCATTGATGCCAGGATGTCAGGTATATCACTAGTGGAGGAGCCATCCAGTGATGAAGACATCATATTGCCTTCACATGGGCTGGTTGGATACAAGGATGACAATGACCATATGTGTGATGTTTAACTCCATTTGCATAACTAACACCAACACAGTGCTATGGCTTTTTGCCCATAGCATTCTGTATACCACTACAAGTTGGATGACCTAATGCCATCTAATCTGAGGCAGTTGTGTCAGTATAATTCATCTGATGTAGGCCTGCTGCTAATAAGCACCAGTAAGCCTTGCCTGCAATGTGGGATCTCATTATAATCAGAAGAGATGGAGGCCATGCAAGGTGCATCAAAAACTTGACAAAGGCCTTATTACTGCATACAACCAATACACAGATGGTCTCATTGAAGGGTTAATGGAATGGAGAAGTCTTGTTAGTCAGTGAATGGTGTACAGTAGCATGTGAGAAGAGTTTCATTTCCCACCTGCAGGTGGCAGGGATCCCCCTGTCATGCAGGGGTTGGTGGATCTGGACCCTGCATGCTTGTGAGGAATTTTTCACACAAATACTGGTGTAATCAACCATCTATTGTCTATTTAATTTGCTAGATATTTGTGGTATATGATTGCAATCACTATAATCATCTTCTCTTGGCAGGTGGAGTTGGTAAGTCATGATCTGTGCACTTGGGAGGTTTCTGCTTGTGGGTGGACTGGCAGGAGGTAGGAACAGCATTTCCTGCAACTCTAGTGTGATCACCCCCTGCCCTCACATGCAGGCCTGTCTTGTCCATGCTTCTGGAAACTGATAGAGTGGGACCACAAACATACAGATGGGTAGGATGCATTGCAGAATTCATTATACTACATAACAATAAGATCATTCAACATTGCCCACATACCTGATGCCCATGCAGCAGTTTTGGAGTCACAGTGTTGACCTTGGTGGCCAATGCTGAGCAGGTGTGTCTTCACCCACTTTGGACCCAGGTTGTCCTGCAGACCCAGCAGAGTTTCAGACTCTGGTCTTTGGCAGCTGAATGTTCTCAGTCAAGCATGTGGTAGAAGGATCTACATTGAAGGCCTGATTATTAACATCTATGAAAGTATTAGTTCCCACTTTGTTTGAAATGACATTTACTACCTGAGATTGAGTTCTTGGACCTCTTCTGAGGAGCTCCAACCTTTCTGGGTCATGGTCCTGTCACAATTTAGAATGATGGATAATATGATAGGGTTTCCTGCACCATTGCAGTCATCTATATTACCTACCTGCAGGATATGGCCTGCTTTGATACTGCTGCAGGTGATGGGCATGGCTTCATGACTGTCAGCATTGCTGTTCTCCATTTCAGATGTTTCATCCCTTTTCAGGTGGAGTTCATCCCCACAATCCTTCATGTTCCTGTGTTCATCATTGTCCTCTGTGTCATCTGAGTCATCTGTCATGGAGTAAATCGGCTGTATCATTCCACCTATATATGATATCTTATCTTTGACATGTAGTTTCTGCTTTCTGGCCATCTTCAACTGCTGATGCCCAGCAGACACCAGGGGATGTACAGACCCATCAGAATTAATCCACATCTTAAATCTAAATATATCATTAGGACTGCCCTCCTGCCAATCCTGCCACCACCCAAGGATTCTTGTGGTCTCATCAACAGAGAGCTTTGTTGGCTCCTTGAATCTGACATCAGTGGGTAGATATCCTGGGGATATGTATTTCTCCACGTCATCACTGATGGCTCCCCATGGGACTGTTGCACTCTGTTGCCCACAGACTTTCTCTATGAGAATGTCAACATTTGTCTGAATTTTAGTAGAGCACATACTGTAATGGAATGCAGCAAAAGCACACATCAGGGCCTTCTTCTCTCTGCCTGCCATATTGAGAATCACTGGGAGCTGCAGGTTGCCATCCCCATCCACATTCAATTCATACTCTGGCTTCTTCTGACTCTTTTGGATTTTTTTCTGTGGTGTAGCTTCTTGACCACTGTCCTCAGGTTGGGGGCTTTCTGAGGGTCCAAACATGTCATTGGCATACTGGCACCACCTGTCTTCCATATGCCCCCAGTTATCAAACATCTGACCATTTGTGATCTCATCATTATAATTGTGGCTATAACAGTAAGCAAACAATGGCTACAATCTCTAATGAACTGACAAGCTTGGCAGGACATCCCTGTCAGGGCCTTTCCAGGCCACCATAACCATGACTCACATCCCACACTGCTTTCACACTTCCTCAGCAAATTGCTGGGTGTATTTTCTACCCTTTTGTTCTGCAGCTCTAAAGTAAATATTAATTGCATTCTGCAATCCATGGATCAAACAGCTACTCACCTGCTGTGTACCTCTGGTGGAGGGCAGGTCTTGTTCCACTTCTCTGTAGTTACAATTGCTGTGGCCACCTCTTCTGAAGACATCATTTTCATTACCTTTCCCACTGCTGCCTGATATTTCCCAATCCATTGCTTAGTGCCCAACTTCAAACCTGACTTTTTCAGAACCCTGTTGATCCTATCCTTCTGCTGATAAGTGATGACTGCTCTTTGAGTCCACTTGCAGCCATATGTCAGCAACTTCTTTCTTGACTGCATGCAGCTATGATTGAAAAAGAACAGATGGATTGCCCATGACACTTAGTCTGCAATCCACCAGTGTATCCATCATTTTCACAGCTCACCTTTGCTTTCATATCCCATTGGCAAGATTTAAGCATCCTATTAGGGGCCAGATGCTGGATGTGGTCCCCAACATTTTTGAAGATGGTCTGCCTCTGGGCAGTATCACCTGCAATCCAATCTTTCAAAAATTCCTTCAGTATGTCTAACTCATCTTCCTGTAGCCACTGTTTTGTGTTGCTGGATTTTGCTTGCCTGCTGCTGATTGAAGGACTGTTGGTCATCAAGGATGGCATGGTGAATGTGCAATGACCCAACACACACTTTGCCTTTGTTGACATTTTTTTAACCAAACTTCACATGCTAGTCTCCTTCCCATGCCCAGTGCAACCCTGCATTCCACTATTCCATTGTTGGGCAGCATGGCCCTGGCTATCTCTCCTCTGGAATGCTCAGGGACTTCAGGTATCTAGATTCACTGCCATATAAAGCACACATTATCCTTATGCCAATCACATTTGATCAGCAAGCCTCATTTACTGCTCAAATGCTAACCAAGAATGGATTTGTTACATGAGGACCTAACTGATGACTGGAAGTATCTGCATTCTGATCTCCCTGAGGCTCATCTCCACTAGCAATTGGGGGTTGGAAATTCAACTTGACACATTGTCTGGCCTCTACATTCATGGGTAAACCCAGGATAGTGAAGGTAGGGCATTCTACTCCTGTGGGGCATGTCACATGGAAAGTGGTGAGATCAGGGGGGAGAATTATTGAGAGGTTGGTAAATGCCCCCCCTCAAAAGAAAGTTCAGATGGGAGGTGTTGAACAGTCCCCAACCCAAGGGACTACATTCAATCCTGACCATGCTACATTATTCCCAGATGTTGAACCCACAGAAACATGTCCTATCACAGATGATGTGCCTATGCAATCATTCAGATTGCCCAGAAATCAGGTTTGGAGACTGTCTTTGCATGGTTCTGACTAACCCTGATGACAGGACACATACCTGCAGGAATGGTTCCCATACAAGGAAGTATTCCTGTCAGTCCTGCATGATATGGAAGCCCCACCAAACCCTTGGGTATGTACAATGTGCAGAAAGGATGCACTGTACCAATGTACAGAGTGTGCATATCAACCCATATTTTGCAGCAAGTGCTGCATTGCTACTCATGAGTTGCATCCTTTCCACTGGATTGAAAGGTGGTTTGCAACATGTTTTGAAGACTTCACCCTCAGGCTAGTGAGTCATTTAAGTCAACTGTCTCACATCAATGTTGAGAATACTTAAGGCTGGCTTTGTAATGCACCTCAGTCATGGAGGAAAATCATGTCCCCACAGTGGTTACAGTAGCCAGAATATTTGTACCAGTCAGGAAAATGAATAGGAAGATGTAGATATGGGTCATGAACCTCCCCATCTGGCAAGGCCAAATGATCAAAGCTGTCTCACAGTGGTACACACTAATGGAGTCCATTATTGTGACATCCAGTATTGCTCATGTGATGGATCCAAAGGCTCACAAATGCAACTCCTGAGAGCAGGCCTATTCCCTGCAATCACAAGAGATTGCAGGACTGCTTTCACATTTCATGTCCTTGATGACTTCCTTCTAGACAATGTGGAATGTGGTACCACTGAAATGAACTATTATAGCAAGCTCCATAGAGTTGTTTCAAATGCATTCCCACACCTGGTCCCAGTGAGTAATCTGCTTTGAAGTACTCAAGGTAATAATACAGTACCACAGGATAGATATAGGGAACTATTAAGATTGTCCTGGGCTTGAAGACACCTGAAGCTTCTAAAATAGAAGGGCTTCCATGCAGGTGCATGTGATCCTGGTCCAGGAGATCTGGTATTATTTTGTCCTGCATGCCTGCAGCCAGGAATCAACATCCTGCCTGAGGATAATATAGACATGTCTGAGTGAGTCATGCTTGGTAGATCTGCAATGTGTCCACTTATAACAACAGATGGAAATATTCACAGGTCATTGTGATGGATGGTAATTTCAAGGCTGAACACATGGCCCTGAAGAATACAGACAGTGAATTTTGGCTCATGGATGGACACAGATATATGGTGGGCTTGCAGGTACAGAAATGAGAGTTGCAGTATGTCACCTCCAGTCCCCACAGCTTCTTACCTATTATGCACAGAGGTCTGATTGCAGTAACCATCACATGGTCAATCAGGCAAATGCAAATAGGGGTCATCTGGCATCTACTGAGATTGGTGGGTGTGCCTGTGCCAGACATGGGTGCTTTATATCACATGCCATGGTGGATTTTCAAAAGGGGGAGCAGTAAGTCCACACCTTGTGAGCAAGGAGTGTACTAACTTGCAGGCAGACAAAAGGACATGGACTATGCATTCATCCATGCAATTCAACATCAGATGCAACCCACCCAAAGGGTGATACACTTTTATGACATCAATTGTCAGTATAGCATCAATTTGCAACAATGGATAGCCACAAGTCCACTGATATCCATCCCAGAAGGGATCCACATACAACCTGGGATAGGCATCTGACATGTACATGGCCATCAAAGTGAATGCTTCACCCAATATGCCCCTAACTTTATCCCTGGGGTGGGTAATGTTGATGGGGAAATTATGGAAACCCTCTGGTCATCCTTGAACATTATCTCACCATGCACATGTGGAATGTCTACTCCACATCAACAGGAAATACATGAATGACAGCAACTTTCACAAGATGATTAAAATGCATAAGGGATACATTTAAATCAATACAAAGACTACTGAATCATTTGACAACAGCAGGTGTGTTAACCCAGAGGCTGCAAGCCACAGTGGTACAATTGGAAGATGCTGAGAATACTTTCAGAGATTTGAATACTACACTACCAGATCAATTGTGGGTGGGATGGAAATAACAAGAATGGAAAGCATTACAGGACAGGATACAGGATCCTAAGGCAATGAATATATTTGATGTGCAGCTCCACAAGGGTATGTGCAACAATTTATAATGTACAGGCTTAACCAATACACCCCAGCAGCCCCAAGCATCAAATCAATTGAAATGGACCTCATGGACACTCAGGGGGTGGATGATGACTTGCAGGGCTCTGCCACCTGGATCACCCATGGATTTAACATTGAAGAGGCCCAAATTGCACTCAAATTGGATGCCCATCAAATGAGTCTGCAGGCTATGGAAAGTCAGCAACTAACTCTTTCCCACAGAAGAGACAGATTACAGTCTCACATAAATGGCTTCCTTGAATCCATGGTTAAATATATAGGTAGTGGCTGGAATGGTGATATTTGAGGGACAGCCAATGATGACAGCCAAGATGTCAATCAAACATTTACAGAGATACATATATCCCTCTGATCCAGAGGGCACAGGTCTGCCACTGCCTTTGTACCTCAGGTCTGACATGTGTCAAGACTTGTGGCTCCAGGTACTTCAGAATCATGAACTCCAGCTACAGCAGGGCCAAGCCAATGATGTCCTACATGAACTTTAGCTTGCCCTGGTGGACAAATCCTGACTGTTCCACACAGATGTCAGACATTCACACAACTACAATATGACCAGTCATGCATGGAAAAAGGTATCTGATGTAGATGCCATGGTGAGGAGGCATGCTGCAGTGTATCAAAGGTGCCATGGTCAGATGATTGCATTGGGTGCTGATAGCTCCATACTTGATCAGTATAGGGACTTAGAGCATCCTGATCAGCAGGTTACCACTGTTGCTGATCTGAATGCCTGTGGCACCACAATGAGCATCTTGCATGGTTTTGGGCCATGGTCATCCCAAAGGATACCAATACAAATGATTGGATGTCTGAATGTAAGTGGGTGATTGTTCCATATGGGAGATGTACTAATATGGTGAAGTCTACTGTGTTCATTGGTTGCAGGCAAAGTTGCTGAAGGACTGATGGGCAGAGGAGATGGAGCTTTTGTCATGTGAAAGGGATTGGACCCAACATTTTTTGAATCTAAAGCAAAAATCTGAAAGCACCTGGAATTGCAAGTGGAGTTGTCAGGTAACCATGGGTTTCACTGCTACTGTTCCTGGAAGGTGAACATGTATCAGAGATTGAGAGCATCATAGTTCAGTTCTACATATTTTAAATCATCATGTAGTGTATGCCATTCATTTCATACATTGTGACCCAAAATTGTCAGGCTATCTACTCTGTGGCCTACATTCTGTGTTGCCCTGCTGATCCAGTCCCTTCACTGTGGCAACCCACTTCTTAATCAATTCAAACTCTAATCCTGTCAGAGTTTCCAGTGTATTCAATCTGTCAGTATGGTGATATAATAAGGAGCTCAGCTCCACTATTTTCTTGTCTGTATCTTCAATGAGTTCAGATAATGCCACCTGTAAATATAATTTTGGCTGGCTGGATGAGCTAAGCCATGGCATGGTCAAGGAAGGGATGGTGGTGCCATGTGCCTGCAGTAGTATTCAGAAAACACCTTTTCAGCAACATTTGATTTACATACCACTGCCTCACTGAAGAATAAGCAAGCTTCCCCTATCAATTGTTTCAGTCCTGCACTGTTGACTCTGGTTCCTGTGGGCTGACTGCTTGACCACCAATCCCTGGGCATGGTTGCAGAAATGGCTACCCACACCTTTTCTGGATGGACCTTGAATGGGTTGAGGGTTCCAATATTGTGTAGTAGCTCCTCATGCTCCATCTCCTGGACTGCAGCCCAGGTCATGATTTGGCTGGCAACCATGAGTACCTCCATCACCATCTGGTGTTGTTGGCATGTGCCCAACAGTCTTTCCAATGCTGCCTACAATATGTGAGGAGGACATGAATTCATACTTGGAACATTCTTACTACTTCATGCTTTATATAATCATACCACTCCATTATTTCCAATAGTGGGTTCTCTGTGGGTTGTTGCAAGGCATGCACAAACCTTTGGAATCTCATTCCAACATACTGGAGAGTAAGAGATAGATTGTGCCATGTAATGATGGGTTCCATGTCACTGGAATGCAAGTGGTAAGTTGTCAAAGGTGGAATACCACAGGTTGATTTGTTGATGTGAGTTGATTTATATATAATTAATTTTACATGTGCCATGTTGTGTTACACAATTGTATTTTTGATGTAATTTGTCCACTACTTTTCCTGCATTCCAAAGTCTACTTACATCAGATTGAGCTATCTTTAGATACATGCCATGGGGTAAATCCCACAGGTTAATGAATGATATGTGCAATGGAGCAAAGGATCATTGCAGGAAGACATGTTCCTAATGGGCATAGGTACCCAGCTACCCTACTGATCATATCTGAGAATCACTCTACCTTGGCCCAATCCTTCCTTCCCCATCATGGAGTCTACTGACATTCCATCCAATCTCCTGGTATCTCACCAATATGCACAATACATGTGTCACCAATTTGTTGGGAAGTGGTTCCAACTCATGTTATCTGGAAACCCATGCCTCTACTTGATATTTCTATGGATGCAACTGTTGGGATTTGGACCATGATCTCCACCATGGTAGCAGCATATCAGAATCCTTGTAATTCATATCTCCACCATCCTGCATACAGCTGATTTCATCATAGTGCAATCTAATGTAGATCTGATGTGGTTGGAAGATGCATTGGATTCAAAAGAAGCAGGCATTGATTCTGAGCAGGAGGCTTGTCTTATTCTAAATTATCCCCCTTCTGGACAGGGAGAGTTATTAACCTGCCCCACTGTTGTACTGGGAAATGGTGGCACCATTGCACTATGGTATCTGCCCAATGCTTCATCTCACACTACACAGGTATTACCTGCAGTTTCTGCAATTCTTTCACTGATCTTTGCAGGCTACTATATTGCAATCACTGCTGCCCCTGCAGAAGCAGCTGGCAAGCAGTATAGTAGACTGCAGCTGGCAAACATGACCATGGTGGTTCAATTTAGAAGATGACAGACTTGTGGGCTGTCTTGAATTTGCTCCTGCAAGCCAAATGCAAGGTCACATGGTGAGCCCCACAGCCCACATCTGTTTCCCTCCTGATCTGTCCAATAGACACACCTCTTTGGCCCAATGATTTCAACAGATCTGAATACCAACACTGCATTCCAAGGGACTAATGATATGACTATTCTGAATTCAATATTATCTGGGGCACTCTCTGTCATGCACCCACAGCTCTATGATGTAGGTATCCAAGGTACATATATGGAGCATGAAGCACTGCGCTGCAAATAATCATCCCCACATGTACAAAGCCTTCAGCATCTGGCCCACCATCTTCACCAATATTTCTGTTATTGCAAACCAATGCTCCCAACTTCATTGTGACCCACATTCCTGCAGCAGCTGGTATGACATTCTTGCAAGTGTCAGTGACTACAAAGACTGTATCATGCACATCTCCAGTTTGGGTATTGATTTGATGTATAGTCTGGGAACTGTAGTTGCATTCTCAGGTCACTTACTCCTCCATGGGGTTAATTCTGTTGAAGGAAATAGGTATTGTTTGACCTATTATATGAGGGATAACATTCATAATTTTGTTGGTGTGGCAAGATGTGATTGGATGAGGATGGAGAATGTGGAGTGATTGTTACTTCCTACAGTGAATGAAGATTTGTAGAGCTTTTTGACACCTTCAGGATTACATTTCACTTTCATGATCCAAAATATCAGCTGATGTCCAAGGTGGCATAAATAACCATGGCTCCTGCCCTGTTGTCTCATGTAGTAAGCAGCCCACCAGCACACACTATGAATACTATACATGGGCCCACCAGTGACATATGGGTACCCAAGATAATATAGTCTCACTGTAGACAATGAAGATTGCCATGGGTAGCCCAATGCTGAGTAGCAAGTGTAGGCCTACCCAAGTAGTAAGGACAAACATAATCACAGCTTGGCTGTGGGATAATTATACACAGGATTAATACACAGATATAGTGATATCTGACTATGGGCTGCCCCATTTAATATGAGCTTCATAACCCCTGTGGTCACCCAAGTCACTCTGATAGATTTTTCATGGGCTCACCCATATCTTATTGTTTCATGCAAGCCCACCTGCTAGGTAAGAGGACATTCATTACTGGGCACATCCATAGGATATGGGTGTGGTGATGGGCCTTCCCAACTAATATGGATACACATCATGTGAGCTCACTGGTGTGAACACAGCAATCTTTTGCTGTTATTAGAAACCTGCAGTCTCTCACTCCCTCATGGGCTACTCTACCCAGAGTTGCCCAACTACCCCATACATGAGATATCCAACCCACAGCTCATGGGCTATCCTATCTGCAGTTACCCAACTACCATATCCATGAGGTACCCAACCTGCAGCCCATGGGCTACCCTATCCACAATCACTCAACTACCCCATTCATGAGGTGTCCAACCCACAGTCCATGGGCTACCCTACCCACAGTTGCACAACTATCCCATCCATGAGGTGTCCAACCTGCAGTCCATGGACTACCCTACCCATAGTTGCCCAACTATCCCATCCATGAGGTACCCTACCTGCCACTTATGGGCTACCCTACCCACAGTTGCCCAACTGCCCCATCCATGAGGCACTCTACCTGCAGCCCATGGACTACCCTACCCACAATTGCCCAACTACCCCATCCATGAAGTGTTCAACCCACAGCTCATGGGCTACCCTACCTGCAGTTGCCCAACTACCCCATCCATGAAGTGTTCAACCCACAGCTCATGGGCTACCCTACCTGCAGTTGCCCAACTACCCCATCCATGAGGTGCCCAACCTGCAGCCACCTACTCCCCCTCATTCATGGGCTACCCCACCCATAGTTGCTTACAATCTCCACTCCACCCTTGGGCATGAGCTCCTCAACCCTTGGGGTATTCAACCTGTAATAGACTTGGTGCACCTACTATAAGTACTACTTGAATAGTGTAATAGATGTCACACATAGCTATTCTGTAAATCATGATACTTATGCACTTATGGCCAACTCATGTAGTAATATATCTACAAACTCTCAGCTGCACCATGAGACATGGGGTCTACATTACATGGGCTGACTGTCAGCTGGCCCATGAAGAATGGGTGATTTTCACCTTCTGCTGGCTGTCTAAGATGGGATAATATAGGTACATTATGTGGCTTGCTAACATGCATGACTGGGTGGACTGACTGGAGCTCTTCTTGAAAGGCTTCAAATTCCTTCCACTGAACTTTGGGCATGATGACAAATAATGTGAATTGTTTGATTTTGAAAACCAACCCCTTTGTGCCCTTCTGATTGCTAGTATAGAAACATTCACCATAAAAGTATGGATCTGAGTTCAGAGCCTTGGTAAGTTCAACCCATTTGCTGTCATGGACCACAAATTTGTTCTCATGCCACTGAAATCATGGGTGGTATGCTTTGATGTGTGGTATCACAGTCTGAAGTGCTATGGCTGCAAGCTCATGTGTGTTGCTCAGTGTATCAATATCTTTGACTCCTTCACATATGCTCTATCAAAGACAATCAGTGCCAGCCATGGAAATGAACTAAACAATCATACACCAATGTTGTTTGCTCATAGGTTTTTCTTTTTGCCTCCACCTTCATACACTGCCCATATTTCCAATGATATTGTCTCTGCAGGTGGCAGACAGTGAGCCATATGAGCCCATTGATCATGCTGAGCAGCATAGTGCATATGCTGTGAAGTATATCCAGTAGAACCTGGTGGAAGAGCCACCATATGGCTTGAAATTTTCCAGGTTCAACTGGGTTGTATGATGCAATGCAGTGGCAGGCTTTGCCTTTGCATATCTGCACTTTGCATTGAGAATGCTCACAGACTCAATTTTCCTTCACAAAAGCATTCTCCATAAATTGAGTGACAAGATCTTCACCAGACAGCTGCATAGTGAGAACAGTAAGAAGATGTTGTAGATGGATAGACATGCAAGGATGATTTAAATACCATCAGGCCCAAAAAAAAGAGATACAGACACTACCATAATCAAGAAAATAGAACTACATGAGGACTCTTTTTGAGCAGCAAGGCAGCATGAAAGACAGATTTGAAGACTCACCAGTCAAATTGAGAGACATGATTGACTGTTGAGGACACTGGTGGTGAACTGGATTGGCCCAAACTAAGATGAATATGCTGGCATGAGAAGTCAGTAGGTTCATTGGATGGTAAGGGCAGACAAGCATACAAGCATATCTGGAGACTCACCAGCTGAATTTGGGGAGACATAATTGGCTGTGAGGATTGCATACAATGAAATAGTGGCTAAACATTAAGAAGGAAGGGCATACTTGCTATCCTGAGCACAAGACACATGGTTAGAATACCAGGTGATGAGAAGACAGTAGAGTAGCATCCTTAAAGAGAATCACAGTGAGCATGTAGGAGTTAACATTGAGCAATCAGTCACATGTTTGCAATATCAAGAAGTTCAACATGTGCTTACTGTGCACACTCTCAATTTCTGCTGACCTATAAGTCACAGCAACACAGACTCCCTTGGCTGTATCTGATCCTGTCTGATCCTATGCCCCATCTGAATCAGAATAAACCCACTTGTAAGTCCTAATTTTCACCATGATGTGACATGACAGATTACCATACTTACAGCCTCTCTTGATCAAATTGAGCCCATCATCAGGCAATTATGGAAAGTCCATCTGACAGATGATGAGATCTTGACAGAACTTTGTAAACACATTGATACAAGTGTATATGGCATTGGGAGCACACTTTTGAAGGCAGTGTTCACTACTGACCAACTCTCTTATCAGTTGAACAAAATTTTTGAAAATTCAAAAGCAACTTGGCTTACTTCACACTCAGCAGCAAGTGCATACCTGTGACAGTATCCAAGAGGCCATGGTGGAGAAGAGGCAGATGTACCCTGATGCTGGCATATGTGAGATGATTAAATTGCTTTTCTTCAAGGAAGGAATGGCAGTTTCTAGGTAAGTAACTGAGAAGCATCACACATATGTTAACCAAGCACCAATAGGAGTGTGATGTGGGACTACTTTGTTACCTATGAATCACACCTGCTAAGGCAATGCAAGGTCAACCAACTGCAGTTGTCACCACTTTTGGGTGGCTGGTGTAAATGATATTTGGACAGTTGACCAGCATGACAAGTGGCTGCATTTTGGGCTTGCATTGCACACTGAGATTGAGCCTTTCTCTGGTTGGATTCTCTGGATGAGAGTCTGGCACTCCAATTGCAACTCACAACTAATCCTCTCATATTACCTACATAGATACCGTCAAGGAATGCAGATGTGAGTTCACTACATATATCTCTATTCTCTTGCTGATGGCCCATCAGTCATCCCAATGATAACCCAAAGCAATCCTGGTACAGAAAACTTCAGCATTGCCAATGCACAGATGCTACTATGGCAAATGCACAACCCAACACTCAAAGGCTTTGTCCAACACAGATGAATGTGCACCAAGAAGAATATCAAGCCAAAAATAGCCTAGTTGCAACTCCACCACTGTTTTTCCTCAGGTTTTGAGGACTACTAGATATAGGTCTAGAAGCTGGCTAGTATGACCCTGACAACACACTCCAGCTGTGAGTTGTATTCTTCTGACATCAATCAGACCTGATTGCCCTGTGATTCATGACAGGATGGTTTTTTGTTGGGTGTTCATCCCATGGCTCCAAGTTGAGCTGAATAATTATCAGGATCACATTAATAACAGCTGCAAGCACAATGACAAGAAGGTGAGTTCTTGAATAGCTATACTCTCAATAGTCTGATATTGTGGCATTTCATCAAGGTTTTACCCCATGGCATCCTGGAACTCATATACATGTGTGCTGAAGATTATGGAGCTCTCAATTTCAAGATATGTACATGCACCAATCTTGGCAAACCATACTAATCTGCTGCAATCTTAGGTTATGGTTTTGCCAGCTTCTGTTGATCAAGTGTGACACCTTTACATCAACTCCAATCACACAGTGTTTGATCTCATGCTGCCATCACTCAATGCCTTCATTGAGATGTGCTATACTCAGTTGGGCAGCCCCCCATTGAATGGTTGTCCATTTGGGTTATATATCATGAACTCTTGGCCCTGATGCAGTTGTGTGATGCTGTACCTGCCATTCTAATGGCAACAGAAAACTCCATCACCACAGATAATGAATTGCCTCTCCTAGGGGGCCCTCAAGATATCCATGAGACAGACAGATACATGGGTGGTGTAGCAAATGGGATGGGCCTCTGTATGTACACCAGTATTCCCAAAATCCACATGGCAGGGTCACAGCTATTCAATGAGGCCAGAAATCAGAATAGAAGGTTTGATCATGTATGACAAGTGGACCTACCATCATGTACCCACTCAATGAGACCAGAGTCAGAATGGAAGACTGATTGCATATGATAAGTGGACCCTGTTGAAATATACAGTTTTTCACTATCTTTTCTTAGTGCTTACTAATATTACCTTATTCGTGCACCGAGCATCCTTACATAAGCACGGTCTTATTTTCACAATATAGACATTCCTTTACACCTCAGTGTTCAAACTCGAAGCACTGAGGTGAGACACATTCATATCCTTTTCATTTACTTAGTACTAACCTACTTAGCTTATTGGTTTTGTCTAGGTTAGTTACAGTAGTGTTCAAACTCGAAGCACTGAGCTGATTAGTTTTGTCTAGTTTTTCCTGTGCCCAAAAATAACCCATTTAACAGACCCACTATGGAGTACATGGCACCAGGCGATCACTCTATCAACTTATCAGCAAACATAGCATGATCCCATTTGTGGGTGCCGTCCAATCAAAGTGCTTACTGAGCATTGAAGCGCATAGTATAATTTGTCCCTTTTTCGGATAGATTGTTGTTTTACACGCAGATTGAAGGACCCTGGGGTGAACGGTCCAGCGACCCAAACTCAGTTAGAGTCCAGGAGACTTTCTTCAAAAGTTTCGATGCTATGGTTCACCCGTCAAAGATTTCCGCTTAGTAAATCGACAAATGACTCATCTCGGAAACGACCGAATGGGGGATGTATATATAGTAAAACGTTCTGGGCGCCCATCGTAGGGTTTTGTCCTCCAGTTTGTATGTCGGTCAATCATCATATGGCTGAAGGCATGTCAGAGACTACCACAGCAGTACAGTCCCGTCTAGAAGACGAAATATTGGTATGGGGTCCTTTGACTAGGGAATTGAACGTACCTATCAGATATCCAACAGGAGGTTGCCCCAGCAACACAGTCCTATCTAAAAGACGAAATATCGGTATGAATGCCTCTTTGACTGGGGGGCATTGAACGTATTTGATCCACAGCAGGAGTCTATCCCAGCAACACAGCCCCGTATAAAAGACGAAATATCAGTATGAATGCCTCTTTGACTGGCAGTACTGAGCGTTGTGTCTGATCTCCAGCAGGATCTCCAGTCCGGCTCTCGAACAATGTCGGATCTGGAATGCAAGCGAGAGGAGGTATTTGCATCAGAGATGTACGATGAAAGAATGGAACGTATGGCGGTCGTTGCTTCATGGAAGGAGAATGGAAAGTACTACTGGGCGAGACTCCCAGTAGAGGGTTCCGATTTGCTGAAGCCTAACCTCGACGATGCAGAGCGACACGAAATCCCCTGCATCGAAGAGTTTTGGGGCAAATGGGACGAGGGGATGCTGGAAGCACCTCTCCACTTGCATGGTGCGAGTGAGGTATACATCAAGAAACCACAGATCTCGAGGTACGCAGGGGACGCCGTTGCTGCCGAACTGGCCAAAGAAGATCCAACTAAGACAGCCCCTGACCTTTGTCGGAGCAAATCCAACATCGCCGCAGCGTTTCGACGTGATGCGACGATGTACGAAACTTTAAGACGCTCCCCGCACAAAAACATTGCCGTTTATTACGGGTGTGTCCGCGAAGGCAACCATCATTTCTCAGGAATATGTATGAAACGCTACCGCATCACGCTCTTCGAAGTCATGCACGCCCATATGAATGAACAAAAGCTTAATCCGGAACGCATCTCAGAGATTATCGAAGGAGTTCACGCTGGGCTTCGCCACATTCATAGTTTGGGCTACGTCCACAATGATGTCACGCCAACCAATATCATGATCGATGAGGATGGCCACCCAGTACTCATCGACTTTGATGCTTGTCGCAAATTGGGGGACGTCACTAAAGGGGATCGTGCAGGGACCCCGGGATATGGTCTTGTCCCAAGGCCAGAGAGGTATGAAGCAGAGAACGACTTTCACATGTTAGCTATCATTGAAGAGGAGATGAGGGCGGGAAAGGGACCATTTAGCAGAGTGTAGTGACTGTTGGTGCGATGGCTCTCACACATCTGTAGCTCACTGTCAAGAATCTTGTACTTAGGTATATGGAGGCATCTTCATCGTTTGTCACAGTTCCAAGACAGCCTTGCTTCTACCCTAGACAAAGAATATGTACAGCAACAAACAGTACAGACTATTAAGACGCTGTTGCTTCTATCCCAGATATCCAACGGAATCGCGCAGAGTAAAAGATCTCTCAATACTCGTATCACGTACCGGCACTACATATTTCATCACCCCCGCACTCCCCACGGGTACATGTACACTACCCCTGTACAGCCAATGCTAGGAAGACGGTTGACAAGGACTGCAACACGATGCTCGGCAACTAGTGCACGACGACGACGGGACTGGCTGCGACGACGGCACAGGGAGCAGTACTATAGTGCACAAAGTCCGCGATCTGGCGTATGAATCCGTTCAGAGCTCAACACCATGGCCGAGTGTCGTGTAGGCCATCTGTGGTCGTACGTTTGGTCGGCGGGGGCCACATTGTCAGATTTCGAGTCAGCCTCTCTGTAACGGCGGCACCTGTAGCGCCGTCACACTCTACCGGCCGACTGTCACCAAGTGATTTCTCTCTGATCCGACTTCCTCCGTTGTAGTATAAGTAGTCGGAGCTTCTGTAAATTTGCTTCGGCTTTCTCTTGAATTGTATCAACTTGAGTCTAGTGATTCTCGTCTGAAAGTCTAGTGTAGTGTTCGCGATAGCGGCGTTGAAACTACAAGGAGACCGATACAATGCTGTGCGCGGTATACCGCACGCTTAGGTAAGCAACTATGTAGTTTTTAATCTACCCGGCCAGGAAAGCTGGATGCCCTGAGGTTGAGTGCGCCCTTTTTAACCACGACTTCTAAGTTAGATATTAAATGAAACTGTATACTGAGACTCACTGGATTATCATGAGCTGTAGAAGTGGTTTATTAGTGAACTTGTGATTACAATAATGCTGGTGTCACTTGTGACATATGACTGATAGATGTCTGACAGATAAACCCAGATGCATCCCAATGTTGATTCCTGTACAACCCTAGAACACTTCCAGACATGCACCTCACAACAACATCAATGTCCCAGGTATGTTCCCTCCCTATGCATGGGTTATATGCACTGTACATGCTATTCTGGCATTTAGGTCAAAGTGGTGAGATTCCATAGTTTGTCAGCAAGGCATCTGTGGGCCATCACCATTACACCCTACAAGAAAATCATCAATTGTGATCACCTTTGTGCTTATGTATGGAAACCTACACTCTGTAGATTAAATGACTTCTTTTCTTATATAGTATGATCTATATTTCCTCAGCAAGGTATTCCATGTACCATCTCTGTTGCACCCCACAAGAAAATCATCAATCAACAAATTGACAATTGTGGTTGCTGACTTGTCCTCAGCATTCAGGTATGGACACCTATACTACTTTGTGGATCATATAACTTTCTTCCTTGTGTAGTATAATCTATAATTTAGTATCAGCAAGGTATCTGCCTACCATCATTACATCTGACAAGAAAACCTTTGATTGTGATCAGACACCCATTACAGTAGGTGAACCTGTACTCTGTAGATGGAATAATTGTTTTTTCTTATGTGGTATGATCTATAAACTATCAGGAAGACATCCCTGTACCATCCCCATTACATTCAACAAGAAAATTTTGATTGTGATCAAGCACTCATTATGGTAGGTGAACCTGTATTCCATAGATTGGATAACTGTTTGTCCTTATATAGTACAATTTATAATATGCAGTACAATCTACTAGGATAGTACACACCTCTGGTCAACTACTCCACCATCTTCCATTTTCAATCAGTGGGTTGTGCCTTATTCACTCTTTGCTGGGTCTTACATCTATCCACTTGAAGTACAACTAGCTGTATTACAGCAGCATCATTTCCTGACATCAGTGAGTTATGCATTGCTGATTTTTGTGTGGTAGTGCTAAGAACACATTACCAGATTAGTGATCAATTCACCAGGTCAACCACCAGTTCTTTACTCTAACTGCCTATATCACTGACCTCATTTCACAGGGTTACTTCTTACTAATACTTATTGCCAACAATAGCTACAACTTGCAAGCCTATAATATACTCCACTGTCTAATTATTGTACACATAATTCAGGTGTGGTGACCATAACTGTCTTGTATCTTGATATATGTTTACAATATATGCACAGGGAACATTCATCAATGGCTATTAATTCCTCTCAGGGTGCATTCCCAAGTGTAGAGTTAGCAGGATGTATGGTACAACTAAACCTTCACCTACTTGTAATACTAATGTCTTGTGATTAAAGGGTGGAAACCAGTTGGAAAGAAGGGTTGGACATGCTTGGCATGCAGGGACAACAAGGTTCACACTAGGGACCATCTGCAAAGACATGAAAGAACAGATAAACATCTCCAATCTGTTCAGCATCATCATACTATTCATCAGGGAGATTTTGATGAAAGGGGTCATGAATCAGGTGAAGGAACTGGACTTCCCAATACTCATGATCAATCAATGCTTGATATTGGGCTGATTCTTGAAGAGTTTTCTGCATCTACACCTGACTATTCTAACACAGTTGAGGATGACTTTACATCTGCTGATGTTGAGTCTAGTGAAACTGGGATTCACTTTCAACAATCCCTTACTGAGAGGAGCCAGATGGAAATTGCAGCAGCTCTTTCCAGTCTTCTTGATGAGGATAAATTGTCAGATGAAGGGGAAAGTGGAGAGCCAGAAATAGAGAGTGAAGTGGGGATGGAAGATACATTTATTGAGGTTGGAAGTGGTAAGTTGGCTTTAGGATTAAGATCTTTCATTAATTTTGGTTTCAGAAGTAGATCCTGGAATGGGATCTAGTGGATTGGAAACTACATCTGAAGAAAATGAGTGGTTTCCATGGCCAAACAGATTGGTAACTCATTATATTTGATAGCACACATACTAACAACCACATAGTCTTGCACAATTGACATCTTGATGCATCTACCCCACTCAGTCTTCTCACAGTGTCAACTGGATCTTCTGACATGGATATTGCAAATTGATGATGTACAAGATGTTCCTTCAGTGAGAACACTAAAAACCCTTGAAGATGGACTTCAAAAAATTTGTGGTATTAATACATTGTCTTTCACTGGTGCCTTTGGGCACAAGTATTTCATGAATTCACTTTCTGATATTATTGCCCAGGTTATCAATTCATTAAGATAATTATTTGACAGTACTGAATACTCTCATGTAGGAAATGGCTAACCCTCATGTCTGGTCAAGCTGCACTTTTACCCAGAGGACTCAGGAAAACTTTTGTATGAGGCATGCCAAGCAAGAAGATAGTTAAAAGAAATGGATCCAGCTCAGTTAACCCCTATGGTTCAACTTCATAATCAAGATTTTTATATATTTGAACCCACTCTATTGACAAGTGGGCAAGTATGCATACCCACAAGATGGTTTCAATGCAAAGGGCTTTGTTTGGCAAGGCATGGCTTCTTAGAGCTGTTGTTAATGATGCAAGATGTGATTGGATAGTTGAGGAACATACAGAGATTGAAATGTCTCAAGAGGACTTGCTAGTGTCATTTAAAAATTGGAGCACTAGTGAATCAACATTTTCTCTCCCACCTTCACATAATATTATAGGTATGTTTATTTGACTAGTTATTTGTTGTACTCAAGATTATCTTAGGGGTTGAAAAAAGTCATCAAGCTGGACTTTCATTAGAACCATGGACCCTTACCAAACCACATGAGGGGAATAAGTGGTGTGCTCTTGCAAAGGGAGCCTGTGTCTATGGTTTTCCAATTTGGCTTTACTGTGATGACACATCTGGCAACCTATCAAAGCATTGAAACAAACATAATTCATTCCTATTCACACTAGCTGGACTACTATGTGCTGCAGTGCATCAGGAGTACAATATTCATTTTCTGTGCACATCCAACACTGCACCACCTCTTGAGATGCTAGATGGATTTGTAACTCAACTAGAGTGAGTTCTTTTTTTTGTGACCTTCACACTCTAACAAATATCTAGAGCTAGTCAAGACACTGGTATTTGGGCATGGGATTGCATTTATAAAGAATGGGTCTTAGTCATACCCTCAGTCCTGGCTCTGTTGGGTGATAATCCAATGCAGAGTGAGCTTGCCTGTCATGTGAGTTTGATGGGAAAATATTTTTGCCATGTTTGCAAAGTCAAAGGTCATGATACACAAGACATAACTACCACTGTTGAAGATGAACAGCCACAAAAACACAGTGGTGGGGGAAGAAGTGATGAACAAGTTTCTATTAGAAGTGAGGGGGAAGGGTCTGTTTATGCTGGAAAAAAGTCAAGGGAAAAGACAAAGGAGACAATGAGTGATATGGTGGCCCAAATTAAATGTTTTGTAAAGGTGTGTAGATCCATATTGAATATGTTTCAGTGCAACCACTAACATTAATAGATTGGAGAACCTTGACAACAAGAACAGTCAATGAATGAGCTCAAAACAATGTTCACAATGGCATCCTCCATTGATAATCAAAACAAAATTAGGGATAAAAAACATCAACTGGACTGAAAGATACATATCTTGACTACTTTCTGAATGGCATGGCAGCATCATATAAAAAAAGCATGGTGGTAGTTCAAAACAAGAAGCATTGGATGAGTTTATTCAGGGACTTCCTAAGAATGTGTATAGCCCTGTATGGTGCATCAAAGGTGATGTATAATTTGGTTTATGATTAAAGAAAGAGCTCATAGTTAAATTCATAGGACTTGATCCTCATGCAGACTCACCTGTAGAGGTGTTGCATACAGTTCTATTTGGGTTTGTCAAGTATTTCTGGAGAGATGTGGTGAATGTCAGAATTGAAAAGAACAAAACAAAGCTAGAACTTCTTGAAACTTGTCTCTCATCATTTGATACCACTGGACTAGGAATTTCACCCTTGTCTGGACATACCCTTGTTCAGTATGCTGGGTCATTGGTGGGCCATGACTTTTGGGCAATAGCACAGGCAGCACCATTTGTTCTTCATGGTCTTGTGCCAAATGAATGTTATAATGCCTGGGTGGCTTTATCCAAACTCATTCCCCTAATCTGGCAACCAGCAATTGAAGATGTTGATGCTCACTTGGTTAGTGAATAACATTTCCTTACTTTGGTTAAAATTAATTTGATGTGTGTCAGAAACTACTTGAAACTGCAATTCAAGACTTTCTTGCACACACAGCATGCCAGACACCTTGCTGGTTCAACAAACCAAAGTTTCATATATTGCTTCATCTTGTAGAGCACATTCACCAATTTGGTCCAGCTGCTTTATTTGCAACTGAAGCATTTGAGTCTTTCAATGCAGTCATCTGAGCCAAATGTATCCACTCAAATCAACAATCACCATCACATGATATTGCAAGAGCATTTGCACATGGAAACTGTATCTGCCACATTCTCAGTGGTGTCCATATACATATTCATTCAAGCCACTCTAACCTTGGAAATCAAATAAAGAAGTTGATTGAGAGACCACCTCCAGGTGCTCTCAATGCTAAAGAAGCTGGTGTTTGGTGGCCTGCTGGCAGAGTTCCATTGGAGCTTGTCAGTAAATCTAACATTGTTGCAGAATATTTGGGCATGGATAATAGCACATCTGGTCCAAGGAAAGGTGTGTTGCTATTTCTCATATTATATTCTGTTTAATTTGTCTGGCAGGATCTTGTATGCAAGATAATCTTCCCTGGCATCCATACCATGCAACTGAAACTGGTGAAAGATTTCCTGCAGCTCTCTCCTCACTATCTCAGGAAGTGTTGCAAGACAATAATTTTCAGACATGCAAGTTTATGATACTCCTAAATGGTGACAAGTGTATTCCAGGCCAATGGGTGCTTATTCACTCCCAAAGTACTCTTCAACCCTTGATTGCACAAGTCAAGGAGATTATTCAGTGAAAAGGGTCAGCTGCAGATATGGAATCCTTCCCAGATGCTATTCTTCTTCAATCTGGAAAGATACAAGCATCCAGTGGACCTTATCACATGCCTGTAGTGCAGCATGATGATACCTATTTATTGTTCCCCATTGAGGTAAGATTATTTACATGTTTTTGACCTTCTATCATACTCAGTTCAAGTAGCAGTTGTTGTGTTCAATCAACCTGCAGCACCAATGTGACATCCATAATTGTACTCCATCTGGGGCTATTTCAATAATTGAAGACCACCAGCAAACTTCCAATACTCACCCAATTATTGTTCACCAGGGAAATCTGCATGATTGTGTGCTAAACACAGCAAAAATGCATGATGCAAAGCATATACAAGAGCTTTGTGAGCCCCTGACAAGCTCATTTGACATGGATTGGGCAATTATGGAAGGGAGTGCTAGTGAAACTGACAACCAGAGATCCACACAAAAATCCACTTCTATTCCCCAATCCTGAGCTCATTTATCAGGGCTGTATAATAGAGGAATCCATGCAAATCATGACCAGCAATCTCAGGGATCTCAATTGGTGCATGGACAATCTAGTGTGGCTGACTAATCACAGCACACTCAATTCACCTCATTACAGCAATGCCAGTCCATCCCCCATCCTCATGTCTTATTACAGCCTCACACAGCCTATTGTGCTTCTCAGCCCATTTGACTATAAAAGCATCTTTGGCCCTCCACCTTAGTTTATTCAGTCTTTTGACTCATTCCACTCCTTCCCAGTACCATACAACCAAAGACAAACAACATTGTTCAATTTTTCTAATATTGGAAACTCAACCTCTCAATCCACTTGCTCATTTGCTTAGCCCTCAACCAATTCCTCACCTTTCTTGCAACAATCTACCACATCTTCTCAACCTCCTCTACCTGCAAACAACTCCAATATTGACCCATCTCTCCTGGCTGAGGAAGCTGTGCCAGCCTGGTTTATTGATACCCTTGCAAACCAATTTGACTTTGGAGATAGTGAGCAAGACCTGCAGCACAATCTCCATGGATTTGCCAAGGTGAATTATATTCATATTCTACTAAACATTTGTACTAACTTCAGCAGATGGGACAAGGCCTTCATAAGGCAGACATGGAAACATGGTCCTATTTGCTTGCTGCAATTTTCAGCCTTATTAAGGAAAATCACATGATGACTAATGCACAGCACAACACTCAACAACTTCTTGCAGACCTGCAGATCTGGCTTGAAGTCACATTCTCTCTAACTCCAGAACAGAAGGTAAGTACAGTTTATTAAATATAATACCATGAAGTTCTGACATTCTTGCTTGCAGGCCAATGTCCATATCATGGCAGGAGATGCCATTTTTGATCCCAGCTGCATCACATTCATGATGATGCATTTTGATGTAGAGGTATGTTTCATTTATTATCATCACATTGTTCTAATTGTTTCAGGCAAAGGTCCAAGGCTCCATGAAAGAACTCAAGTTCTCAAACATCTATGGAAATCCAGCATGTGAGAAGATTCTTTTGGGGTACATTAAATGTCAGTGCTCAAGTGTTCATAATACATTTTGGGAGTTGGTAAGCAGTTAAATTATTTTCACTAATCTTGATATCTAATAATCATGTGTAGCTCTGAGACAGTGTCATTTGCAATGGTAAATGTACATTATCCAACTTCATCTTTGAAAGTGCATCCAGATTCAAACTTGGTGGACCCACCTATGGACTAGGACCTGCATACAAAGCATGCCTTGCCATACTGGTAGGCCTAACCCTTTGAATTTGATATTTATTATATTAATTCATCTCACTCATTTTAGCACTGTTTTTCATATGAGAATCCAGAATTACTTGACCATGAAGAGGAAATGGATGAGGAACCTGCCCAGTTCAATGAGGATGATGCCACATGGACATCCAGTACTGAACCACCAAGAAAAAAGCAGAAATGTGGTGGCCATGGTCCCAAAGGAGAAGATTTCTGGTCACAAGTTGAAAAATAGTTTGACACATGCCAAAAGCAATGGGGGGATTCCTGGACTACCTCAGGTTGGAACAGGTAAGTTGTGATCATTCTGCCACTCAATTGTACTGAATCATAATGGTTTTCCCACCTAGCTACATTGCAGAAACAGCTGTGAAGGACAAAGCTTGCTTTCAGCCACCAGTTGTCCTCAATCCTTATATGGAGGACATTGTTACTGACAACAAATTTCTCACTGGGCCAACTGGTTCATATGTGGTGAGCCTGGGTGCTGCTGAGAACCTCCTGCAGGTCATGGACTAATCATTTGAATACCAACCCTACTAGCTATGAATGTGTCCATTGTCATCCACCTCTACAACCTACAGTAGACATTAGTGTATACTATTAATACATTTTGTCTACATTCTGTATTGCAATGGACACAACACACAGTTTTTTGTTATGGTCAGACATGGTGCACCAATAAATCAGGCCAAAAGTTGGATACTTCAATGTCCCATGCATAGGAAACTAACAGCCACTGGTTTGCATCCTTGATGATCCAATGTTCCCCCAATATCATGCTGTGTTTTACAACCAGCCTTGTGTCAACAGCCAGTCAGACAAGGAAATAAATTGTCATTGCACATAGCCTTCATCTATTTCTAATATCAACTCAGGCTGTATGTGTTCACTATTGGAGTACAATCTTGCTTCTACCAGCACTTAATTTCTTTTTGGTTGTGTAGAGTGGCAGTAAGGTTAACCACAGGCCAACAATGGTTTTGTCCATAGGTTCAAATCACATCAGATCAAGTATTTTCAGCATGCTCTCCATGGGTCATCACAGAACTCTGTTCATATTCTACTTCAATCAACAACATTAGATAGCTAGTGCCCAAACTGTGATTATAATACTTATAACCAAGGTTTGCACCACCCTTTTTAAGTAGCATTTCTGGTGTCAATCATTCCAACTGTATCTACCTATGATTAAACTGTGAGCATCAGCATTTCCTTGATGTGTAGAGCATCAGGCTTGCCATGCAAGTATAGTGGCTCAAAAAACTGTCCACATGTTTGCATGTTTTACATTAGTTATGACTCAACACAATAACCCCTAACCCTAGCCCTAGACCATGAGTGTATTGAATGGCATACTTACTCTTGGCTTTCTATTGGTCTAAGAATCAAGTAATCTGGATAAGAAGTGATAGAATAGTAGCCATTTGAAAATGACATGTCATGCAGACAGTTGTTTGACTTTACAAAAATCCAACTATCTAGTACTTGGTATGAGCTCCTTTGGCCTTGATAACTACCTCAAACCATCTAGGCATGCTTCCTATCCATTTTTGACACTCTTTCACAGAAATCTTCCCCTACTCCACTATCACCCTTTCCTACAATTGATGAACTCTTGTAGGAGCACTCTCATAACCTGAGAGAGATCTTTTGAGGTGACTCCCAGTGTGTTCAATTGGGTTGAGGTCTGGAGATTGTGCAGGCCAGTCTAGAAGCTTGATATCCTGCTTTTCAAACCATTTCTGGGCTCTTCTAGAGGTATGTTTGGGTCATTATTGTGTTGAAAGATAATGTTATCTTCTGGAATTCCAGATTCCTCCATGCTTTGAAGCAACCTGTCCTCCAAAATGGCCACATACTGTTCAGCATCCATCCTTCCCTCAACCTCACTCAAGACCCCAACACCATTCCACCCTATACATCCCCAAACCATCAGTGAACCTCCTCCAAACTTGACTGTACCTTTGACCTCTCTGGAAATAAGCCTTTCATGCTTTTTTTCCACACATACTCTTGTCCATCTGACCCAATATTGTTGATTTTGGTCTCATCTGACCATATAACTCTCTTCCAGCCCTCCACAGTCCAATGCTGATACTTGAAAGTAAAGGCTAACCTCTTCTTCTTGTGACCAGTAGAAAGCAATGGCTTTTTCTTCTTCACCACAGCCTTCAATGAGGCTTCTTTGAGGGTATTCCTCACTGTCTAAGAAGAAACAGGACCATCAACAATAGAGTTGATGAAATGAGTGGCTTGAACAGCATTTTTGGCCTTGCCAGTAAGGATTTGCTGGACAATAGCTCCCTTGTTGGTGGAGGAAAGCTTGGAAGGATGACCACCATGAAGCCTAGGCCTCTCTGGTTGGATTTCCTGAAGAACCTGGGATACTATAGACTTCCCTAGACCAATCTGTGAGGAAATCTTCCTAGTAGACAGGCCAAGAAAGGCAAGAGAGATGATATTTTGTGTTTGAGATGTGGAAATGGATTTCATGATGATGATGAGAAAATGAGCAGAGGGTGGTGGGGTTTATACATGTGGATTATACTCATTACATAAAGGTAACATAATAGAACCCTTGATGGATGTATGTAACAATATTACAGCATGCCAGGGTCAATATATATAATCAAAACTTTAAGTCAAACAACTGTCTGCATGACATGTCATTTTCAAATGGCTACTATTCTATCACTTCTTATCCAAATCACTTGATCCTTGGACCAATAGAAAGCCACGAGTAAGTATGTCATTTCATACCCTCATGGTCTAGGGCTAGGGTTAGGGGTTATTGTGTTGAGTCATAACTAATGTAAAACATGCAAACATGTGGACAGTTTTTTGAGCCACTGTATGCTGATGTTCTCAATAGTTTGTTGGCTTTGTCTTTAACAAATTTGGTCCATTCCTCTTCATTCCTGGCATTAGACAGTGGATAGAGTTCATAGTTGAAAAGTAGGGTCTCCATGATGGCCTTCTTGACATTGCTGTGGAACATTTGGATATCATTGAAATGCTGAGCCCTGCAGGTGTTAGTTCAATACCAATGTCTCAAAAAAAACTTACTAGCCTGCACATACCTGACCTGTGAGCTGGATAGTAGCCTAGGCACCTCTATCAGAATGAACCTATAGAACCAAATAATAAAACTTACCTGCCTCTACTTCCCAACTGTTGTCCTTGAAGTGAGCAATGACTTCAATGAGTACCTCATGACATATCCTGTCAACTGCTTGCTTGAGCCAAGGGAATGCATTCTTGACTGTAACATGAAGCTGCATTTGGGCCTTTGCAAAGTCAAGAAGCTTCCTTCAGAGTGGGGGGTAAAATGCCAGAAGAGAGGGCTTGGGTGCAATGCTACTTTTCAAGTGCTTCAAGTATTTGCCATGACAACACAATCAGCCCTCAGCATCACTCTGTACCTCTGCTACAAATCCATCATCAGGTTGCATGGAGAGGTAGGAGCACTTCTTTGGCAGTTGATGAGCTTGACCATTTGCAGTGCTCATCAAGGAGGTTGGAGATGGGGACTGAGAGTGGCAGTTGGTGGCATGATGATGCTTAAGATCATCATAGTTGACTTCAACCTGTAGCAAGAATAAGAATATTATAATGAATTCAAAGTCAGAGGCCTACCTTTTCATTCTCAGCACAATATGAAATTTCCTCATTGTCAGGATTAGAAAGAGGGGTGAAGTGGGTCAGTGGGGGTGAGGGAGGAAGCTGGTTGTTGAACAAATAGAGTTATGTGCCTGGCTTACATAATAGACACTCACTATTGTTCTAGGAGATTTGTCATGTGCTTAGTCACTGATGAAGTTTATACTTGCATGTGTTTACCACTGCATGTGATTCTACGACTGGCTATGGAACATTACCAGTGTTGTTCTCACACCTTATATATTCTATGAATATGCACTTATATGGAACAGTCTAGATGCCATGACATTGTTATGACATCAGTATGATATCATCATTCTCTTATGTTCCATCATGTTCCATGCTTACTTAGTACAATACCTGAGTGTTCTCCTTATGGAAGGTTATGCTTACCTTATGTAGCCCAATCCACCAGTTGAGGCAAATACATGTACCCACACACAGACCATATCTGAGTGTATATATACAAGGTCCTTATGACCTCCAATAGTAACAGTTCTTTGAATAGTTCCCAACAACACAGAAGATCTCCCCAGTTGAACATCTTAGTAAGTATCTATGGTCTTACCTTAGAAACATCCACTGCATAGTAGAAGTAGTATCAGGCTAGCCTTTGGCCTGTTGGAGCCTTCACTCCACCCCTCCAACTGCCAAATTTCACTTTAGGTTATGAGCCCCAAGCTCATCACCTAGGTCAACATCTACAACCCTACAAATGGCCAAGTAGGGGATGCAACCTAACAATGACTTGTGGTTCACCTGGAGGATCTTGTTGGGCCTCCTCAACATGCTCTCTTTTCTCCAAGAAGTCCAGTGAATATACCTGCAGCTGCCAGTTTGGCAAGCTGAGTTTTTCTTTGCCATCACAGCCATTGCATTTGTCACACTTTGTATTGAGATGCAGCATGCACCTGTGCATCATTGCACTTATAGAGTGGCAGCTGTGGCAAATGACAGATTCAGATCATGGCAGATCCAGGTGAATAAGATCATTGGTCCACCTCCTGAGGATATTGCAATGTTGGAGGACCTTATAGCTCCTTCTTCATATGCTATGCCACCACTACCAGAGTATGAATCTTGAATGACTGAGGAGTTGGCAGTCTTGTGTTTTCTAGAGGCTAACCCAGGAATAACCCAGGAAGATTTGTGGATCAGGCTTGATCAAGCTTTCAATCTAGCAACTGATCACATAGTAAGTTCTGTCAGATGGCAGTCCATGATTCAATCAGTGCAATCTTGCTTGACTGAAGGTCAAGTGTAAGACTGTCTTGAGCAAACCCCTCTCCCACCTACCTTCTTAAGGTTGAGAGGTCAGAACTTTGCAGCTATGGCTGCTTCACTGCCTTCTAGTTCTTGTCATGCTGGAACCTTCATTGGATATGTGGATGCTTACAACAATCCAATTCCAGTTCCATACAAGGTAATTAACCTTCAAGATCATCCTATACTAGAATCCACTCCACTTCCCATTCCACCACCAATCTCCAGCTCTACCTATGTATTGCTTCCAGGCTCCATAGCTCCCACAAGAGCAGCAACTCCCTATTCTGCTGACATTCAGCAGTCCCCTTCCATCACAGTATGGAGATTGGGGGATCCAAACTCCACCTCCCATGGAAGTCCAGCTTCCCACTCCAACTTCACCACTTCTGGCTCCAGTACCACTCCAGCCAGGACATCTATTGAGGATGAGGACTCCCTCCTTAGTCCTAACTGTCCTGAATACCCTGGAGCAAATTCCAGCACCAGACTGGAACCTCTATGCAACTGGTGAACCCACTAGGGAACCAACACCAGAGTTACTGTGGCCAGAGAAGGAAGAGCTGGACCTCAATGACTTCATGGGTCTATGGGAGATAAATTTTAATTTGCAGAGACTCCACTGCCCCATGATGGAACAAGAGGAATTTCCATTTGCAAACTATGAGGTGGAGTGGTATGTGACTAGAGGAGAAGCAGCTTTTGTACAGGATGACTACCTATGGCAGGTGATCTGAAATCTTTGCTCCAGGCTATGGTGATATTTTTTCCCTCTTCTTCATCACCTATGACATCTACCTACCCTGGATGAGGACTTATGGCTTCAAAATTATGCAGAACAGATACTGCTTCAAGCCTATGAATCCAGGAAACACCTTTGATACACACCCATTTTTCTGTACCTACTACAGTCACCCTTACTGCATTCTCCAGCAACAGTTCTCATGCTTCCATCAACAGGTCAGGGATGATGTTGTTATCCCTCATGACCCATGAGACTGCCTTACAGTCATTAATCTTGAAGCATTGTGCCCTATCCTCAACATGGGCCTTGATGAATCTGGAGAACTGACACTTGATCCAGGTGTATCAGAGTATGTCAACATACCAGTCTCATGCAGTTTATCCCCTGCCATACTATGCTCCAGTACCCTATGCCATTGACTTACAATTTCTTCTTTCTTACATTACTGATGATGAGAACTTTCATTCCATTCCAATGTGAAAAAGCATTCATTCTTGTCATTTACATTACCAGCATATGCTCTCTCCCTTTATCTTTGTACAAAAGATTGACCTTATCATTTCCTCTCTCCCCTTTATCACTCATCCAGTATACTTCCATGGTCAAGTTGCTGATAAAGAATTCAACCCATTCATATTTAAAACCCCTCTTCCTTCATGTGCCATCTGAGCTTGGGAAATTGACAGAAGTGTTTCATTCTTCAACTCTGTTCTAGGCACAGGACAGCAAGTCAATAGAGTTGAGAATCCACACTACTTCCCATACCTACACTTCAACATCTTAGAAGCAACAGCTGGATCAGGATACAAAGGACAAGGAGGAATGAAGTACTGAAATGTATCAAAAACATGGGAGAAGAAAAATAAGAGATGAGCAGATGTTTGGGACAAGAGAAAGATGAATGGCAAGAAAAGGTACTACTGTGGCAGCAGGGACTGCTGGGACCAAGGAGGAAACCAGGAATGCACAACAGGAAGCATAGAGCAGGAGGAAGACCTAAAACAATCATCCAAGCTCCACCTTTTATCCCTTTGGTCATCTCTGATGATTTAAATACCTTTGCTTACTGGTTTGCTTTTGGGTGTTTGTTCTAGGTAAAATGGCAGCAAAAGATGTACTCAATTTCATACCTCTCCTCAATGGAAACAACTACAAGATGTGGTGTGACTCCCTTGACACCTTTGCTATGGCCATGGGTTTTTACAGGACCTTTACAGAAGTGATCCCCACTCCTCCTACCACTGCTGAACAAATCCAGCAGTTTAAGAACAAGGGTATGCAGGCCTGTGGAGTTATCAAACTCTGGGTTGCCCCTTCCTTTTACCATCATATGAAGGCAACTGCCAAGGAAACTCTGAAGGATATTGAAGCAGCATATGGACAACCAGGAAAAATCAGAGCACTCTCCAAGATGCAATCTCTTTTTCAGCATCAAATTAAGGCTAATGCCAAGAGGTGAACAAACTCATTGAATGTGCAGACAGGCTTAAAGCCACTGGTTTTCCATTGGACAACAAACTTCTCATGATGGCCATTCTAATGGCTTTACTTTTGGACTGGGAAAATACAATTTCCATGATTATGACAACTGTTGAGGATGTGAATTTTAAACTGTCCACTATAATTCCCCACATTCAGAAGGAATATCAGAGAAGAACAGTTAGAAAAGGAAGGAGTACTATCAACCAGAAATGGTATCAGGGACCACACCATACCTCTAATAAATCTCTTATTTCTTGACTCTCCAATGTCAAGCCTGTGACAAACCCTTCATACCCCATTCATAGCAACTACCTGAGGTGCTCATTTGGCAGATGCTAATGAAACCACCTACCTAGAGAGTATTGTCCTGTCAGAGGCCAGAAAGTATACTATGATGGCAGCAGGCAGCAGATTCACTGTGTGCTGCAAGTCTTTACTGGTCCTTCTAAAAAGGAGAGAAACCTGTCCCACCAAGGAAACTCCAGTAGAGGACAAGGAAATAAGAATCCCAGTCAAGGGAATCATGGTACCTCTTGAGGATGAGGAGGACAGAAACCACAAGGACAGGGTCACCATCCCAATAAAGGCAAAACCAGATGATTTGCAACAATGAATCAATGGCCTATATTGAAGACTATAAGGAATCTCCTCATGTTGAAGAGGAAGAGATCATGTATATTCTCCAATCCATCAAAGACCAGGAATAGGGTATGAAATACCAGCACAGATGGTCTGATGTGATGGATGAGGACCAGCCCATTGCCAGCTCCTCAAAGCTCACCATTCAACAGTTGGACTTGGAATTAGAGCAGATTAATCAGGGACATTTGGAACCCTTCACATTAGTTCCTGAGGTTGATATCCCTGAAGAACTTTATGAGGATACAGTCAATCCTGTGACATGTGAGGATTATGACTATGATGGGGACAATGGTCCCATGGCAATGTGTGAGTTCGATCTCTCTCCAAGAATGTACAAGATGTCTTATTCCCTCCTTGATCCAATCCCAGAGTATATCAGAGTGGAATCTGAAGGAATATCAGAGGTAGACAGGTACTATCTTGTGCAACATGTAAATGCTGGGGACATTAAATGTCCAAAGTCTCAGATGTATAAGCCCTGGGGGCTTGATTATCATGACAGACCTCATCATGTTCATGGTGACATTCCTGACATGCTACATCATCCTGAGACTTTCCAGATTTTCTACTGGCAGTACTTCCATGAAACATATTCCTGGAAAACAGCATACTACATCACAAAGTATAGAATTGACATATATGACATGAGTGGACAACCCAGTGATGTATATATCTATGCTGGAGAGGAAGATTGTGATGAGTGGCATAGTGCCATTGACACTTCAGACCCCTTAGGATACAAAGGTTTTGCATTGCTTGTGCAAGAACTTGCCACTGTCTGTCCACCACTACTGCCAATTCCTGAGAGAGAGGACCCTTCTATTATCACTGATGGAAAAGAGAATACCCTCATCAGATGAGAAGGAATATATGTGCCCATTGATAAAATTATAGTTGCATCCAACAAGGGAAAGGAAAAGTGTGTCTCTTGCCATTTACCTATGACTACTCAAGCAACCATGTGCTCAGTGTGCCAAAAAGGGAAGGGTCCTAAGAGTCAACTGATTCTTCTTGACTCTGGAGCCTCTGTACATTGCACTCACAACCTAGATGATTTTGTGTCATACAAGGCATACTTGACACCTCATCTCTCACAAACTGTGGATGCAGATATGGTTGTTGAGAAACTAGGAATTGGAACAGTGATGTTTTATCACAATGGAAAGTTGACTAAATTATTTGGAGTAGAGTTTTGCCTGAAACTCCATAGGAGAGTAATATCAACAACACAGTTAACAAACAAAGGCTATTCCCTGTTGTTGAATGTTGCAGGTACCCAAATCTTTGCACCTAATGACAACCTCTATTTGCAGTCATGCCTGATAGCTTCTAGAGGGTCCCTTCATTATGTTTGTGTATTTTTGCAGTTCATAACTGATCAGATTCAAGTCATTAGATCCAAGGAAACATCAGACCTATGGCATGCATGGATGGGACATTGTTCACACAATGCCATATGCCAGTTGCCCAAAACTACCACTGTTACTTCTTTCAAAATTTCACTGGAGAACAAGCCTTGCCATGGCTGTGCTCTTGGAAAAATGACTGAGAAGCCTTACTCTGTCACCTATAAGTGTGCCACAAAACCACTCAAGCTTATCCACACTGATTTATGCAAATTCCCCATCAAGTCTTACTACCACAAATGTTATGTTGTCACTTTCATTGACAACTTCAGTGGATATGCATCCATTGTCCCACTCCACTCTAAATCCAACACTTTGATGCCTTTTGTTCTTGGCTTGCCTGAGCTCAAAATGCTGTCTCAGGACATCTTCTCTGGATGCACTCAGATCATGGGGGAGAGTGTAGATCTCACAAGTTTGCTAGTTTTTTACATGAACATAGGATCAAGCATCATCTTACTGCTCCTGATACCCCTCAACAGAATAGTCATGCTGAACATTTCAATTGCATGATGTCTGAAAAGGAAGAAGCTATGTTCCATACAGCTTTTTTTTTTAAGTTCCAAGTTGAGGGTCCTCAGGGCAAAGCCCTATGGTAGACTGTACATTGGGTGAAACTAAGGAAAAGCTGTAATATCATAAGTTGGGGCATAGCCCATGACAGGGGACCAGTGGCATGGGGTGAACCAAGTGGGACATCCTAACAGGAGTGTTCTAAGTGGTGAGGTGAACATGTAGACTATGTGGCACATAGAGGACAAGTGAGATGTGGAGGTACATGATTCAGCAGTCATATATGGTGTGAGAGGAGAGGAAGGGATAACTAAAGCTCCTGCATCTTCACATGTTGACTTAGGTGGTCTTGTCTAAGTGGGTTGGCTTCCCTAGGTTTTGGTTGCTGGTACCCTTGGCAGGTTTGGTTGGGCTTGCATGGGGAGCTTTAAGCTGCCAAAAATCTGTGTCAGCCTTTTTGTGCTATTTAAAAAACTAAAAGGATATGGCAGGGACTTGGTGTTGGTTAATAGGTGTTTGAGTCCCATGTGTTGTCTGCCAATGTTTTATTCCAGCATGCACCTGGCAAACCTGTATGCTGGGCAGATTAGTAGATAGTGGTAGACTGTTTCAAAATGTGTGTCACAGCCTGGGCAGCTTGGAGAGTCAACCTTTTTGATGCAGGTGAGGTGATGGTTCAGGGGTACATGACCCATTTATAGCTGAACAAGGATGCTTGTGTGCCATCTTGGGAGGTTGTTTACTAGAGTGGTGAACTTGTCAGATGGCATGGTGAGGTTGAGTTGTTAGAGGTGTTTTCCATGTTCTGTGGAGGTGAAGTCAGCTTTGATCATTGCTTTGAGTTTGGTGTTAAAGGACTGTAACAGTGTAGCTTTGCTGTATGGGAGTGTGGCCAGTATTCCTAGTTTTTGGAGTGGGGCAGGGAGATGTTTCATTGCACTCAAGTCACATTCAGTGGCTTTCTTGGCTTCTTTGTCAACAGATTTGTTGCCTTCTATATTGGTGTGGCCTGGTACCCACTGGATGGTGAGATAGGGTAGGTCATGTTTCTTCAAGTGTTGTCAAGGAGTTCTGTGAACACATCAGTGAGGAAGTGGCTGGGTGAGGCTGAGAAGGATGTGGTAGCTAGTATAGCAGCTTGGTTGTCAACACCCATATATACAGTCTGGATGTTGCATTCTCTGTGGAGGAGTTCTACTCCTAGCAGTATTCTGGCTTGTTTGCCATTGAAGACTGTGTAGTGTTTGCTACTGCCCAGATAGAATCAAAGGATTTTGTCCAGTTTGTCCCTACTTCTTAGTACCACAGTGGCTCTGATCCCTCCTTGGTATCCTGACCTGTCTGTGAAGATTTGAACTTCTTCTTCAGCTCTTTCAGCATCTTGGACTGTCATTTTCTTGTCATTAGCAATGTGTATGGTTATGTTAGGTATCCACTTGGGAGAGTGATGGAGTGGTGAGATTTCTTCTGTTGACTTTGGGTGGGTGTTGAAAGCTTTTGTTAGGAAATGTAGGGGGACTTGTGTTGGTTCTGTTGGTGGGCTGCAAGATGGATCTCTCAGTGGATGGGGTTGCTGGTGGGAAGGGTGGTCATGTGGAGGTATGCATGGTGGCACACTTTTTTGAGGGTGAAGGGTATGGGGGTGAGGTTGGTGTGTGTGACCACTGCATCCATGGCAGTTGTTCTCATTGCTCCAGATGATGTGATTGTGTGGGTTTGTAGGACTCTTTCTAGTACTTTTCCTAGTACTTTTCTGCCCATGTTCCTGCCTAGGTTAGCTATCATTTTTGCACCCCAGACATTGACATTGTATAGCATCTTGGGGATGACTATGCTGTTGAACAGAAGTCAGGAGAATTTGGTCTTGATGCCTAGGGATGATTTAGTGAGATGTTGGCATGTGAGAGCATACCTTGTGCCTTTGGTGACTCTGCTGACTAACTGCTCTTTGAAGCAGAGTTCTTTGTTGATGATGACATCAAGAGACTTGTGAGATTTGGTGGGTTTTGTGGTGTGGCCAGTGATGGTGATGGGGATGCATTTCTTCAAGGTTGTCTTCTTGAGGTTTGCAGTGCTTTTTTCTCTTCTTTGGGAAGCTTGGACTAAGGTGGTTTTGTCCATTTCAAAGCTGACATGGTGTGTCTGGCTTCATTCAATGCATCTGCCTCACTGTTCCATTGTAACCTGTATTTTTCTATTGGAGGCTGAGAAGGTTGGTCCTCAAGTGCTGATAATAATGTTGTCTATGAATCCCAAGCTGATTTTGCCATTCTTTCTATTGGGGATGTCTAAGGTGTCAGCATTTGTGAGGCAGACACAATACCAGTTGGTATACTGTTTTGGGATGCTCTGTTTGCAAATGTTGTGGAAGAGTTTTTCAGGGATGATGCTTGGGAAGGTGGCTTTGAAATCTAGAAAGAAGAGGGATATGTGATGGCCTGTTGGATGGGCTCATGTGTCATGGATGAATTTTGTTAGTAGATGGAGTGAATCAGCTGCAGCTCAACCTGGGAGTCCCCTAAAGTGGGTGGAAGGTAGTAGTTTGTGTTTATCTGCAATCCAGGCTAGATCCTCTGCTATGCACACAGAGAGGATCTTGGACATTGTGTCTAGCAGGGCTATTGGGTGGTATGCTTTGGTAGTGCTGTAGTCAGGATGGCTGGGTTTCCAGATAACAACTGTTTTAGAAGTTAGCCACTCATTAGAAAAGATGCTGAGGGAGAAAGTTGCCTGGAACAGGCTGCCCATCCACAGTACAAGTAGGTTGGCACATGTGATGAAGGTTATGTTGCAAATACTGTTGGGACCTGGGGCTTTGAACAGGGAAAGTCATTTAATTGCTCTGTGAATTTGGCTGTCTATGATGGGGGTGAATTCACATACAGGGTTAGGGTAGTCTGTAGGTGAGTTAGCACACAGGTCAGCAGGAGGGGGTGGGAAAAAGCTCTTATAAAGAGCTTTGCTCTTTTCTTCATTGTTGCTTAGTTCTATTGGTTGGCAATTTTCTTGTGTCTTGAGTGAGGGTATATGAGTGTTTCCTCTGTCCATGGGGGTGCTGCCTGCATACTTGTGTGCAGTCCATATGTTGTTGGCATTGACATCTTCTAGCCAGTCTTCCCAGTGTTTTTTCTTTGCTTTTTCAATATAGGTGGCATATTCATTTGCTGTCTTCTTGGCTTCTTTGTGGACTGGGTGGAGGTGTTGGGCATGCAGTCAGTAGGATTTAAACTTTAGTCAACACTTTTGTTTGCAGAGCTGTGCTAGTTTGCTAGTCCACCACTGTTTAGCATATGGGGATGGTTTAGTTATTGGGATGTGTTGGTTGGTTGTGCTTTGGATTGTGGCAGTTAGTAGGTTGAACATGGTAAGAAAGTCCACCCTGTCTAGTATGGGGCATGCCAGGCCTAGAGCTTGTAAGTTTTTGTCAAGGGTTGTTCTGAAGTTGTCCCATTTGACATGTTTCCAATCGTGTTGTTGGATGGGGGTGATGCATTCAGAGTCTAGGTCTATGGCTCCCATTACTGGGAAGTGATCTGTGTGGGCAGAGTAGAGTTCAGGTCTGGTGTTGCACTTGATGAAAGCTGGTAGTAGAGTGGAGCTGCAGAAAACATTGTCAGGTCTGGACATACTACCTGTTCTAAAGGTTTCAATGGTTGGAATGCCAGTGGGGAGTAGCATTTCCATGCTGAAGGTGCCAATGAGGTTGACTAAGAGTGACACTGCATTGAGGTTGCTAGTGGTGAATAGGTGGGTATTATTTGGGTTGTCCCATAGGGGGTGTGTCTGTTGAAGTCTCCTAGCCATACTATCTTGTTAGTTTTGTTTTGCTGTGGGGGGTGTGCCTGGGTGCAGAAGCTCTGTAGGCTAAGTAGAGTGTTAGTGTTTTCACAGGTGTTGTAGACATTGTAGAAAGTAATGGTGCTGAAGCTGCCAGTTAGTTCTAGGGCTGTGATATCATTAGATTGGACATGGATCTGCTTTCATTTATTTTTGGAGATCTTCATGCTGACCAGTGTGATTGATCTTGTGGATTTGGGATTTGTGTGGTGGCAGGTTGGGGAGATGATGGTCCACTGATGGTTGGCTCTGGTTAGGTTTAGGAAGTTGATGTGTGGTTCTTGAAAGAAGATAATGTTGAAAAGTTTGGGGTCAGTATTGCTGAGGAGGTCAAGCTGTGCAGTTAGTGATTTATTGATGTTTTGCTGCCAGAAATGGAGAGTTTTGTTGGGCTGGGTGTGTCCAATCATAGGAAAGAGGGGCTGGGTAGTCTGTTATTGGGTGGGGTGGGGTGAGTGCAGGGTTGAGAGTCAAGGGTTGTTTGATTGTCTGAGTGGGTCCATGTGTCTGGAAGTTGAGTTTGTGAGTCATTTGGGGGGCCCATGGGGAAGGCTTGTGGCCTACATGAGATGGTTGGTTGATTCCATTTGCAGCTGGCTGTGTACCATTCTTCCTCAGCATAGTTGTCTGGTTGGGGGCCTTGTTGGCCTCATGTTGGCCTGTAGGGGTCCATTGTTGGTCAGAGTTAGCTTCCAGTTCTCAAGTGGTGGGATCTTCTCTTTCTGGGTAGAATCTGTAGTGTGCATCAGCAATGTGTGAGTGGTATTGTCTGACCTTTCAAGGTATATGGGGTATTCATAGTCCCAGACTACATGTCCAGCTTCTTTGCAATTGGCACAGTAGTGTTGGTCTTGGGAGGTGGCTTTGCATTCCTTGGTTCTGTGGTTGCCTGCACAGGTGCCTCAGGTGTCATCTGATTTTTTGCATTCCTTCATGAAGTGCAACCCTTCAAAAGACTGACATTTCATGCACTGGGTGGGTTCTGGGGGTAAGTTGCAGATGAGGCAGTGTGGTCCAAGGACAATCAAGCCATTTTTGATTGCTTGGTTTGCATCACTGGGTTTGAGTATTTCCAGCATTAGGTGTGCTTTCCATTGTAGTGGGGACCTATATTTGATGGGTTTGATCTATCTAGCTGACTTGATGGTGCCTGTTGGGAGGGCATTTTTATGTTCAATCTCTCTGAGAGTGGAGGGGTTGTTAGCATTGAGATGGATGGGGAAAGGTTTGATTGCTAGTTCCATGTTGGATCCAAACTTTGAGGTGAAGGCTTTAGCACCATCTGGTGAGTGCAGCCAGTCTGCTGTTTCAGATGAGTTGACTTTGTATAGTACTTGGCTGTGGGTGGTTTTTTTGGCAGATATGAACTGTGCTGCTGCAGGGACTGTGGGGTTGTCAGTGCATACAAGTTTCAGTGCAATGTTGGCTTTTTCAATTAGGATGTCTTCATTAAGCTCATTGAGGGATGTTGAGTCATTGGTTGGTGGTGAGATTCTTACTGTTCTGGTTTGCACAAGGTATTTGGCTGGCTGCAGATGCTGTGGGTAGTCTCTGTTTGGTTGCATTAGTGTATGAGAAAGTTTGGGGTTGAGGGGGGGGAAGGTGGATCGGGACATTCTTTGCTGCTTCAGCAAGTTCTTCTGCAGTCATTGACATGTACTGCACTATGGTTTGTAAATCATCTTTTACTTCATCAATGACTTGGGTGATAATGGAAGCAGAGGATGTGTCCATGGCTACAACTTCATGTAGTGCTTTGACATATGTTTCAAAGAGGGAGAGTTGGCTGTCAAGAAGTTCTGAGGTGGGGTTCTGTTGTGGGGTGTTTAAAGCCAGTGGTGTGAGGGAGGGGGGTGGAGGGTGTCGACGAGGATGGTAATGGATCTGATCACATCTGTGGTGAAGGTGGTGATTCCTGTTGTGGTGAAAGTTAAATGTAAAAGTGTGTGGCTAAGCAAGGAGTGGTTGGGATCTTGGTTCATGGGTGTGAGGGAATGGTCAGAGAGGTATTTTCTGGCTGACATCAGGGTGTTGAGCATGTCTTTTTTTGATCATTCTGTGGTTAGGGAGGTGTATGTGGAGGTTAACTTTCTGGTTGTGGCTCCACTTCTAGTCAGTGGGGGTTTGGATGTCTGAGTGACCTGGGTCATTGATGGCCCTCTACTACTCATTGAGGTACAGATTTTGGATAGAGTGAATAGGGAGATGGGGGTGGGGATGGAGATAGGGAGTAATAACATGGTGCTAATACTATTAACACCAGGCTCTGCAGGCTCAACAGTTGGCTGTTTGACTTGGATTTTTGGGGTCCTAGTCAGGGTGCCATATGGCCATACAGCTTGCTTGCCCTTCAACCTCTCGCAACATGCATTAGAGACTTCTGTGCAAGTTTACAATCACCAACCATTCAGATGACCTCAGTGGAAAACCCTTATCAAGTTATGGCATGGCAAAAAACCTGATATTTCTTACTTCAGGGTTTTTGATTGCTTAGCATATGTTTTCATCAAGAAAGAACATCAGACAAAGCTACAGGTTAAGTCAGCAGCTATGGTTTTCCTAGGCTATGAACCAGGATCCAAGGCATACTGATTTCTTGATCAAACAGGCAAAGTTGTCATATCTGTGAATGCAATATTTGATGAAGAAGTTTTTCCTAGATGTGCAAAGACTGTACCAGAAAATTGTAGCACCAAGGAAACTGAAGACCAACCACATGAGGACCCTCCCATGAAGGTCACTCCTCCAATGGAAGCACAACAATTCAAGAACCTGCACACAGATCATCCAACTGTTGATCCAATCCATCCAAAGGAAGTTGCAAATCCTGTTGGAAATGAAATAAAGACAAGAACAGAGACTTTGAGGAAACCAGCAAAAACTCCCTTAAAAGCAGTTCCATCCCCTCACTACCAACCCTATCCAGATTCCACCATTCATCAATCCACCCAAGAGCAAGTAGTTCCTCTCAGACCTGACAATGTGTATGGAGAACAAACTCATCCTGTTGATGCAGAGTGTCTTGCCTCACAACAGATGAATATGGATAAAGCTGAGGAAGCATTGGACATGGGGGAGCTGATGGTCAACTTGCATAAGCTGAGCCATGAATGTGGAACAGACTTTGTTAATTATCTCCTTATGCAGAAGGTTGAGATGAAGTCTAAAACACCTGTTCATTATCAGGATACTCTAAGACTACCAGCTAAAGAAAAGAAGGCTTGGGATAGTGCCATGCATGAGGAAATCACAGCATTAGGCAAGAGGAAAGTATGGGAACTTACACCTCTACCTCATGATCAGAAAGCAGTTAAATGCTGATGGGTTTATGCTGTCAAACCAGACAGTTGCAAATGAGCCCATCCAGTGGTGAAAGGTTTCTCTCAGGAATATGGAGTAGACTTTGAGAATGTCTTTTCTCTGGTAGCAAGGTTTGAGTTGGTTCAAATCATCTTATCCCTGGCTGCCCAATTCAATTGGGACCTCAAGGAACTGGACATCAAAACAGGGTTTCTATATGGAAAATTGGACAAGGAAATCCATATGGAACAGCCAGAATGCTTCATGCAAAAGGGCAAAGAATGATACATATACTGTCTCCTAAGAGTGCTCTATGGCTTAAAACAAGCTGCCTTAGCATGAAATATTGAATTAGACAAATCCCTTAAGGCACTTGGCTTTACTCATATCTGCTCTGATGCCAGGATTTACATTTTGCAGAAGAAGATTGATGGACAAGAGGTAATAATCATTCTTCTCATCTCTGTTGACAACATACTTTTCACAGGCAACAACCACAAATTCCTTCAACAAATGAAGAAGCAGTTCATGACAATATGGGAATGTCATGACTTAGGACAAGCCCACAAATATCTTGGGATGAAAATACAACTAGATCATTCATCAGGTCTCTTGATTGTTCATCAGGTTGCTAACTTGAACAAAATCCTTCAAAGATTTGATATGGAAAGTTGCTGACTGGCTAACACTCCACTCCCATCTGGGTATGAGCCTGTGACACATACTGGCAAGACCACTTCCCAGTTGCACTCCAAATATCAATCTATGATCAGCTCTTTTCTGTATCTAACCCTTGGGACATGACCAGACATAGTGTTTGCTGTCATCAAAATGTTGCAGTTTGTGTCAAATCCCACAGAAGATCATTTAAATCACACACTATATATCTTCTGATACCTTTGAGCTACCAAGGAGAAGGGTATTGCCTATTGAAGAAGGAAAGAGTATAAAATAGAGGTGTATTGTGATACTGATTGGGCTTCTGACAAGAATGACTGAAAATCCACTACTGGTATGGTCATCTTAGCCAATGGATCACCTATTACTTGGTTATCTCACAAGCACAAGACCATTACTCTGTCATCAAAGAAGCTGAGTACATGTCACTATCAGATATGTCAAGACAGGTTGTGTGGATCCACTCTATGTTTACAGAGTTGGGATTTTGTCCAGGCCCTGTTCCCTTATATGGAGATAATATGGGCTCAATATTCCTTGCACAAAATCCTGCACAGGAAAGATGAACCAAACACATTGATATCTGATATCACTTTATTTGTGAATGCATTGAAGATCAGAAGGTACTCATTGTCAGACATATCACAACTGACAAGTGACTTGCAGATATCCTAACAGAGGACCTTGGATGAGTCAAGTTCCATGACTTCACTCAATTCCTGCTGACCAATTTGGCACATACCAAATCTGGGGGAGTGTTGGACAAATAGAGTTAAGTACCTGGCTTACATAACAGATGCTCACTATTGTTCTAGGAGATTTGTCATGTGCTTAGTCACTGATGAAGTTTACACTTGCACATGTTTACCATTGCATGTGATTCTATGACTGACTATGGAACATTACCAGTGTTGTTCTCACACCTTATATATTCTATGAATATGCACTTATATGGAACAGTCTAGATGCCATGACATTGTTATGACATCAGTATGATATCATCATTCTCTTATGTTCCATCATGTTCTATGCTTACTTAGTACAACCTGAGTGTTCTCCTTATGGAAGGTTATGCTTACCTGATGTAGCCCAATCCACCAGTTGAGGCAAATACATGTACCCACACACAGACCATGTCTACATGGATAGATATGAGGTCCTTACAACCTCAAATAGTAACAGTTCTTTGAACAGTCCCCAACAACACAGAAGATCTTCCCAGTTGAACATCTTAGTAAGTATCTATGGTCTTACCTTAGAAACATCCACTGCATAGTAGAAGTAGTATCAGGCTAGCCTTTGGCCTGTCAGAGCCTTCACTCCACCTCTCCAACTACTGAACTTCACTCTACTGGTCCACAATAGGCTGTGTAGCAGAGAATTGAATTTGGGTACAAGGACCTTGATCTCATACATGAGAAAGTCCTTGCCTCTCAGGAAGGGGTTGTTTACTGGAGGGAGTGACCACTTGCTGCTGAGATTGCAGTGCTCACAAAGGGTGGATGGTGGTCTGCTGAGAATGAGACACTGGAAAAGGATGAGAGTGAGAGTTGAACTGAGATTGTTGAACCTGAGAATCACATGGTTGAAGAGGCTCAATCTTTGTCTGCTGGTTGGATGATTGGAAAGGTTGGGTAAGGGTTGTTGGGTACTAGATTGGCATGGATGCTGAGACTGGGCTAACTGTTGTTCTTGGTGCTTGGAAGGAGGGGTACTGCTGTGAAGACTCTGATTTAATTGCTCTTCATCCTCCATGTTCTCTGCTAAATATAAATAGATAAATTATGGACCATAATGACTGAGCTGGAGCAGAAAAACTCACATCCCATTCCATCAAAACCATCCCTACTGTCATCTTTATGGGGGGACCAGTCATTGGGCTCATTCATTTGAATATTGTCAGAAGAGGGGAATTGGGGGATGGTCTTGGTCTTTCCCTTATTAATTGGGGCCAAATGACTCTCTTGGTCACAATTCTCCCACTCTGACTCACTTGACAACTTCTTGTAGGGAGAGTTCTGGCCATTAGGGTCTGATGCTTCTCTGTCATCTATTTCAATAAGTGATGACAAGGGGTTAGTGTCATTGCAACCTCCTCTTCTACTTGATATGGTATGAGGGCTAGGCACCAAGTGTGACACTTGATACTGAGAACTTGAAGGGAGGGTGGCATTAGGCATGGGCTGCAAGGGTGGAATGGCATTGTCAGACTGGAGACACAAGTGTGAGGGACAAACCTGATTTGATTGTGGAGCAGGTAGGATGGGAGCTTGAGCTGGGATAGTAGCCCTCTGGCATGACTTGTGACTCCTAGTATGGCCCAGGTCCATGTCATTCACAGACACAATCTTGTGCCCATGTTTGAATGTATCCACCAACTGAGACCTGACAAACATAGGTGGAGGGGGTGCCTGAAGCTATAGGCCAAAGCAGCTGCCTGGAGCTCCATTGACAGCAGTGGCAGCTGGGATGTTGATGAGATTCTGAGCACTGGCAGGAATCAGAGTCAATACCTAAGTTACAAAATGTTAGACAATGATTATAGACAAAGCTTATACATACTTCAGTGGACAAATTATTGGCAACTTTCCTCCTCTTTGGATGACATAGAGTTGGGGCCATGACATTTACTGGTTTTCCATCAGGAATGATGACCTGAAATCTAGGAGGCTCAGACAGACCCTCTATAGCCTGCCCAACTTTCTCCAGCTGTGCCAAATGTCCATCTGTTCCTGCATTAGTATGTCTAGTACCTTGTATATGAGTATCTGTCAACACAGTCAAACCAAGTGGACAGGGAGTTTCAAGAGGCTCAGTGCTGAAGGGCAGAGAACTAGCTGCCACTTGAGACAGCAGAGGTTTGGCTTTGGCTTTCAAAGTACACTATCACTTTGGTGGCATGCTGACAGGGAAGGAAAAGCTAGCCTGGAATATGTCAGCCCAGACAAAGTGCTAAAAACCTCACTCACCTTGGGTGCTATTTGTGGTCTTAAGTTAATATTATGTGTGGAACAATGAGACAGATCCATGCAGGACCTAAACAAGTTCAAAACAACCTTGTTTTATTTGTCCTCCCATACACTAACCCCTGTCCTGTACACATTCTCACACATTGACACTCATTACTTACAGTATGGCTACAAGCTTTCCAGAATTCACAACCCCACTTCAAGACATGTTCCTCAACTGGACACAAGTCCAAACTGACTGGGATGGCCACATGCCCACACCTACTGTTACACCCATGTGTTGTATTCTCTGGTTGTGTTACCATCCTCAGCTGACATAAAGCTTGCTGTGAAACAATCTTGCAAGTACTCCAAATAATCTGAGGAGACTCATGTGGAGCTATTGCAAATTGAATAGGTGCCTCTTCAGGTTCATCACCACATCTTCAGGTTCCAACCTGGCATTTAAACATGTAGACTAGGTCACCTTGCCTCAAGCAAACAAGATTATCATGAGTATCCCTTTGCAGTATCCACAAATTCACACTTCAAGACATGTTCCTTGACTGGATGCAAGTTCAAAACATCCTTCTCTGGATTTCAGACTGAGATGGCCACATACCCACATATCTGTGTGTTGTATCTCCTAATTGTGATACCATCCTCAGCAACTGACATAAGACTTGCTGTGAAAATGAGGTACCATGTGGAGTGAGGATAATTTGACATATAAGCTGGGAGACATCATCAAGGCTTCAACAAATTCAAGGAGGTATGAGGAGGAAGGTGCACCTGTGCACATTATCACAGAGTTTGAGTGACTTCTCCAGGTACATCCCACAAACTACTAGTTCCTATGACTCACTTGCATACTGGAATGTAGTTCTATGTAGCAACATATATGGACAATGGCTCCACCAGTATTCCACAAGCCCCCAGAAATCAGGCTGACCTGTCAAAGTCATCCATGCTGGGCTTAAGAGCAAAGAAGACTGTTTGCATGGAAATTTGATGGGACTTCTCAGCATGTATGATATTACTGATGATCCACATTTGCAGCTGGATGAAGTGAGTGTGCTAAGGAGCATTGCAATGAATCTGATGTTTCCAGAAAGGGGTATGTGTTCTCTCTTGTGTCATGGGAAAAGATTCTGATGATATGGGTGAGTGGATTGATTTGTGATATAATAAGCACACATATGGGTTTTTGCAGCATGGATGGATAGTAGAGCAGCATCTCAAGGATGGAGAGTAAGTCCACTCCTTGTGCTGATGGAAGCTTGGCACTGACACCTGTGGTAGTTTCATGCTGTTTAATTGACAGCCCAGTCTGCACAAGATGAGTATGATGGGTCATTGCATGAGGCTGATGCCTTATTTGAGTGAGTGTCTCATGGCCAAGTGAGCAAGTGATTGCTTACAGTCATCCTATGCTAGCCTTTTGTTTGAACCTCTCTGTCACCCCTCTGTACAATGCTGATTTTGATGGCAATGAAATGAACATGCAGTAAGTATCCTTGAATGTTGTGGCAAGTACCCAGTGTGTTGACTGTGATGGGATACATGTGGTATACCCCAGTCTGAGGAGACCTGTGTGGAGCTATTGCAAATCACATGGGTACCTCTCCAGGTTTGTGCTAATGTTTCCTTGTTTCTGGCCTACATTTAAATGCATAGACCAGATCATCTCACCACAGACAAACAAGTCAGTTATGGGCATCATTCAAGACATCCTTTGTGGTATCTGCAAGTTCACACTTCAAGACACATTCCTCAACTGAATACAGGTCTAAAATATCCTTCTGTGGATCCCAGACTGAGATGGCCACATACCTACACCTGTTATCATCAAGCCTAAACTGTTCTGGACAGGTAAGCATGATTATCCCTCATGGCGTCAACATTCACTGTGCTTCTGAACCCAAATCATCAAACCCTGTCTTTGATGATGGAATGATTATTGACAATGGGGAGATCCTATTATACTCTACTACATGATGATCAAAAGATGATATAAAGAAATCTTTGTCAAAATACTTGTTCAAGAAGAATGACTGCAAAAAATGAATACTATTATTGGTACTGAGCTGGTTATCTGCAGTATGATCAAAGCAAGGAACAATATGAGCATATGATCTGACTTGATCCAATGGAAATACTTCTCCAAGCACAGACCCTGATGCATGTGTAGCTCTCTTCAGGAGGTGCAAGCTGATTGTGTGCTCAACTGCTGAGCCATTAGCTTGAGGAGTGATGTTGAACTGCTGAGCATAAACCAGGAAATGGTTTGTGAATGAGCTGACTATCCCTCTGGGGGAGATGGGACACATGATGAGATGGACATGGACAACAGCATAACCTGTGAGAGATGGATAAGAACACAAGGTGCAATAGATGGAACATACCCTGCAAACCACTCAATGGCCATTCTGCCTCTTGATCTACATTTAAGATAGCTGCATCACAACATTCATACTTTCATTTATCATTGGATGGGTGTGCATGAACAGAAAAGGTTGATGAAACACTGGATGGACCATGGAAAGACTTTTGCTGGAGGTGCACTCAAAACCACACATGAAGATCTTTGAATGGAAGGTGTACATCTGGTGGACACCTTCTCTGACCTCCAAAGGAATGGAAGTTCTTTGTTAATGCACCCTCATGGTTGAGATAGTCACCAAGTGCTCCATGAAGATTTCAGCCACATGGCTGATGGAAACATGGTGGAGTGAAGGGCTAAGATTAAGGTGAATCACAGTTGAGCCACCCATAAATGTAAGCAATGGAAGAGTAGGGTTCAGATCTGCAGCAAGTCAAGCAGCAACACTGAAGAAGTTGGTCCTGTCCTGTTGTGCAGTCCATATCTCATTCAAGACAGATGCAGGAGTATCTGCAATATCTTCCTGAGTGCTCTCTGCATCAGAGTCACTGTGGGGCTGTGACTTGATTGTTGAAGGGACTGAATGGGCCAATTTATGAAGTGTGACTGGTATCAAAGTGTCAGCATTTCTTGAGACAATCCAGGCACCAGCAGATCTGAGACTCATAATTTTGATTGGTGGCAGAAGCAGGATCCTTGACAACTTTGATATGGGCATGTTCTGTTGTATCTGCTGACCACTGGAGCAGGGAACTGACCTGTTCAATGCTAGGAGTAACACTCTGTGTCAACTCAAGCTTTGGAATATGCCAGTGCTCAAGAACAAACAAGGACAGTGTTGGTCTGCTGGCCATGGCAAAGGCCACCTTCAATTATCACATGTTTATGGTCATGGGACTCTTGTAGTGCACATTTGATCTTGTTGTGCATGATAAAAGTAATGGTGAGGGCTTGCAAGAAGTCCCAGAACTCCATGAAAGCATGAAGCAAGATGATAACATCAGGGGAAGCAGTGCCAGCAATAACAGTGATGGTATATTGCTGGATATCTCTTTGTGTTTGTCCACCCACCTGCTTCAGTTTCATGATCCCATTGCTAAAATGATGAAGACCTGTAATAGGTGGGATGATTGAAAATTGGAAATCAAGCTCAGCAGATCTGAGGGCTTGAATGCACCAGCATACATCATGATCCCAGAATAGGTGATGCCAATAGTGTAAGGCTTCAGGGGTGAGGAATTGAGACAGATCCAAGAGCAGCCAGTTACACCATAAGGGAAGTGACATGCCATTGAGTTGAAATGGCTCACATGCTGCAAAGTACTGATCAACATCTTGGGGATCACATTGAATTGAAGCAAGCTGGGACAGCAGTGTGAGATGAGTGGTGATGTGGATCCCCAAAGTCCTTATACATTGCAGTGGTGACAGGGGATGTATTGCCATGCACACATGCCAATATACATGCCTCAGGTGTGTCAATGATGTAGGATATCAATGGAGTGAAGCAGTAGCAGAGGTTTCCAACAGGGTCTAACATCATCTGACCAATGTGTACTGCCTGCTTGAGAGGTTCAAGAATGATATCAAGGCAGGAGTGAATTAGTCATGCCTTAAGCACCAAGTGCATCCTTGGAACAGGGTGAACAAATTGAGGAATTGGCAAAAAAGCAAGGAGGAAGAAGGCTTGGGACAACCCTTTATTCTGTATAGCCATCTTGATATTGGCAAGACTGATAAGTAAGGGATGTGCACCCCTCCCTCTGCACATATTCATGATGTTTGTCTTGTCTGAGGAAAGTCCCACCTCACAGAGTGTAGCACCCTCAGGTACTTGTGACTTGGCATGGGAAATGAACCTATGCCACTGTAATGAGAACATGGATACTTACCTGCATGTCCCAAGCTCCATTGCCACTCATCCACTCAGTGAAAACCCTCACAGTATGCTCTACCATGGTGAATAAATGAAATGGCATATAGTCCATCTTCCCTGCAAAGTATGGGTGATTGAAGAGTGACTCCACACAGTTGAGAGCATCACAGGAATATAAATGAATCAGCTGCTGAGTGGGATGTGCAGTGGGGATGGTCCTGAAGTTCCATTGCAGGCCTGATGGAAGAAGTTCAGCCCATGCATGGAGATCTTTTGCAGTCTTAAACGATAGTGATATCTTTTTTGTTTAAATAAATGACTGAAATTAGTATACTATCAACTGATAATATGTTACTTACTGCTTCCAGGGATAAGAACTTGTCAAGTGCACTCATACTGAGCTTGGATGTTAGCAAGAAGTTGGCCATCTTCCAATCATCAAGGTCAGAAAAAGGGTAGAAGACATTGATTTGACAGTAGGCAGAATATGGGTCAGCATCAAATTGATTGATAAATGTTGCTCCAGCCTTATAAACAAAACCAGCACCAATGAAATATACTGATACCTTTCCAACATCATCTGAGGCTTGCAGTAGCAAGGACTCTGCAAAAGAGGGCTGGGTGGAAGAAGGGGTTCTGTTTTTACCACTGTTGGAGCCTGTGTCTGGCCTGATGTAATCTGGGTCAATCTCCAGCATGGGCAAGAAATCAGGAGGTGGTAAATGGGAAGGAGAGGGAGAACAACCTTCAACCATGTGTTAAGCCTTAGTAGTCACTGAGACTACTTCTGTACAATAGCCATCATTGACATTGCAGGTAGATCAAGGTTGTGCTTGGTGGGATGTGACATCTTTTGCAGTGTGAAAATATTTGAGGCACTTGGGACAGGTTGGCACTAGTGAGAGAGAAGAGAGAAGTGGTGAGGACTCAGCTCTACATATTGCATGTCTGCATGCAGGACCACAAGTGCTCAGCTGTGTTATCATGTTAGTACAAACACAAGTATTTGCTAATCATATGTTGATCACATGTGTAAACAAAAACTTGCAAGTTTACCTTTCTTCCCCATAGGTTCTCTCATGGTGCTTGATGTGACTGTAACTCCTAGTGTGGTATCTGCCCAGCAGTCTGAATCAGACCACCAGGGTGCTGTAGCAATGCAATCCCCTTTCAATCAATTCATCTCAATCCTTGCTGGCCATTGGCTCATCCACAACTTTTCACCAACCTAGCACAGATTTCAAACCATATGTCCAAGGTCCATTAAAAGGAACTCCCTCAGCTGTTGGGGCCATCCAAAGGCAGAAGTCCTTATCTAGTGTCCCTTTCAATCCTACACCTTTCCAGCATCATCTTAGTCTTTCACCTGGAAATACTCAGTTGTCAGTCTCTCAAGGGCATGATATATTAGTCAAACAAAACAAGGTAAGATTCATCCTATTCTACTTTTAGTTACTGATCTGCAAGATGTCATAGACCAACATTGATAACTTAGTGGAGGCTGAGTGTGAAGCATTTGAGTATGATGAAGCACTGTGTCTCCTTGATATTGCAAGGGTTTAATTTAAGGTGTGCTGCCTTGAGCAGGCATTGACAGAGGCAAAGCTGGAGAAAATGATTGTACTTGGGAACCTTTACATGTCAAGCTCATGAAGCAGAGAAGAGGCTGGAGAGTGCCAAGTTTGATCTTGGGTGTGTTTGAAACACCATCCAGAACAGCAGAAACTCTCTTTGTGATACTTCAAACAAGTGTTGCCATACATTAAGCTCCAGTGTTGATACTACTGGTATGTGGTCCTCAAATGTAATGGACATGACTTTGAGGGCTAATTGCAGATGGACAAGTCTTGCCTGAGCTCTAGTATGCATGATGTAGTACCTTCTATGATCTACTATGTTCTCTCCACATCTTAGTATTTTGTAGCTCTCCCAGTGTAATTGACTAGTTGTTTCATCATCATCTCTGAGCTCTAGACCACTGTTGCAAAACTTCACACTATGGACACTATTGTGTGCTGTGAGGACTGGGCATGTGCTGCACTACTGGGTAACTTGAAAACTGTGGGCCTGTTGATGTGATGTATTCATGTAGGGCTGGGACTCTGCTGCAGTGTATGCTGTAATGTGCTGTAAGATACTGTACTATTATGATAGTGGCTGTAAGTGCTGTTCCAAAATAAGGGATTTGCTGATGAAGGGCATTAAGTACAATTAATATATTATCTTTTATCTCTTACTTTGCCCTCAAGTGAGCTCCTAGCCAACACTGTGTATAGAGGTAGAGCAAGTGAATGTAATATAATTGTCTTCTGGCCACCCTTCATCATGCTGAGGGTATCCCTATGTAAAGAGGTGCTTCAAGTCCTTGATACTGCAGCAATCACTGTTGCCCAGATGTGAAACAAAGAGATCAGCACATGCCTTGATGATGATACTGATTCAGGGCTCACTGATTGGACAGACACATCATTGAACTCTTCCTTGGCATCATCATGTTCACTGAGTCCTATGGTCCTCTCTCTGCTTTCTCCAGCACCCCTGGTCCTTTCACTCCTGTCTATGTTACTTGATTCTGAATCTATTGACATGATCACTATAACAGAGATGGTCACCATGCCACATGCAGATGCACTGAGTGTGATTCAAGCACTATGTGATGAGGTTGAGGCTGTGTGAATTCTTCAGTTGCCAGAGGAGCCAATGCCAAAAGCCTCTCAAGTGCACCTGCTGGATCACTTTTGCTGATCATCACACAGAAACTTTTGTCAAAAATTGTGTGTTGATCCAACTATATTTGATGACATTCTGGATCATATCAGTAACCATTATGTCTTTCAGAATCAATCAAATAATAAACAATTACCTGTTTCCATTTAGCTGGCAATTTTCCTCTATCACATAGGGCATTATTGCAGTGCATGCACCCCTGCAGATATTGCACAATGGGCAGCCATCAGTGTTGGAACAGTGGTGAACTGTACACACTGTGTCATGGCTGCAATTTTAGACTGACATGATAACTTTATATATGTCCCAGATGTTTGCTCTGAGGACATGCATCAAGCATGATTATTCACCAAGTCATGAGCTTGTTTTGCATGGAGGAATGGTGTGTTTGTTGCCAATGGATCCGCAATTAATCTTCATGCTCAACCTGGGATGTTTGGGGATGGATTTTATGACTGGAAATTACATTTTTCCCTGAATTGTCAGGTGAGTTTGGATGCAGTATGGCAAATAGAAACTCACCTCAAAGTTGAAGGCTGTGATCATGCCACACAACTTGATGATAGTAGACTATGCATTGGGACAGCCCAGGAGTGTACACAATGCACATGCCTTTTGTGGAATGTGGATGTACCAGGACCCTGCCAACCTGATTTCTGTGCATCACTGGATATGGGCAGATTCTGCCTATCTGACTGAGACTTGGTGTGCTGTTCCCTTCAAGAAACTGCAGGGGGGTAGCCTGACATGTAGGCAGAATATATACAACTGTTATTTGTCAAAGGTATGCACCTAAGAGTCCACTGTGCACAAATACTGTCCTCAGTGCCTCAAAGATGTGGGTTAGGGTAGAACATGCATTTGTGGTCCTCAAAGGTCACTTTCAGTCATTGTGAGAGCTTCAGCTGAAGATGAACAACAATCACAACTTACACATTGAAATGTATTGGATGACATGTTGTATGATCTTACACAACATGATCATCTGCTTTGAACATGATCAGAGAGAAGAATTAAGCACTGGGATGATGTGCTGGGCAATGAAGGAAGCTGAGGGGTGGGACAAAGGTGGAGAGGAAAATGCTGCAGAGGAACCAAGGGGTGGGACAGAGGGACAACAGTTTCAAGGTACATTGATGGAGAGGTTGATCACACAACATGGTATTTGAGTGTAGACAACATGTAAATTTCATTCACATGAAAAAAACACATATGACATCCTAAGTATGCTTGTGTGGGAGTAGCAGGGGGAGGGGGATACAATGCATGTAAATGAGACAAGTTGATAAGTAAATGCTACAAGATATTAGGCCAAATATTTCAAGATACAGCACCATTGGAAGATAAGGAGCCACCAGGTTGGCCAGCCTGGAACTTCACCAGCTCAAGTTTGAGGTGGAGAACCTCACCTTCCTCCTTGAGGAATTCTATGTCTAATTTTTTGCTCTTCATCAAGTGGCCATGGATCTTCTCAGCCTCAATGTGCTCCTTCTCATTCTCTACTTCCAAATGAGCAATCTCCTTGTCATGCATATAGGCCTGCAACTTGACTGATTTGTGTTTGTTCTTGAGCATAGCTAACTTGTATGAGGTCCAAGTTTGAAGGAGGTTCACTCATGGTTTGGGGATGTATAGGGTGGAATGGTGTTGGGGTCTTGAGTGAGGTTGAGGGAAGGATGGATGCTGAATAGTATGTGGCCATTTTGGAGGAAGGGTTGCTTCAAAGTATGGAGGAATCTGGAATTCCAGAAGATAACATTATCTTTCAACAAGATAATGACCCCAAGCATACCTCTAGAAGAACTCAGAAATGGTTTGAAGAGCAGGATATCAAGCTTCTAGACTGGCCTGCACAATCTCCAGACCTCAACCCAATTGAACACACTTGGAATCACCTCAAAAAATCTCTCTCAGGTTATGAGAGTGCTCCTACAGGAGTTCATCAATTGTGAAACAGGGTGGTAGTGGAGTGGGGGAAGATTTCTGTGAAAGAGTGTCAAAAATGGATAGGAAGCATGCCTAGATGGTTTGAGGTAGTTATCAAGGCCAAAGGAGCTCATACCAAGTACTAGATAGTTGGATTTTTGTAAAGTCAAAAAACTGTCCACATGACATGTCATTTTCAAATGGCTGCTATTCTATCACTTCCCAACAAAATCACTTGATTCTTGGACCGATAGAAAGCCAAGAGCATGTATGTCATTCCATACACTCATGCGGTAGGGCTAGGGTTAGGGGTTATCATGTTTAGTCATAACTCATGTAAAGCATGCAAACATGCAGACAGTTTTTTGAGCCACCATACCCTGAATGTGGATGGTATATTACAAAGCCTGAGTTGAGTGGGCAGGTGGCTCAAAAGGACTAATAGGTCACCTTGATGGGACAGAAGACAAACCTGAAGATCCCAGTGAAGGAAAAGATGCCTCCTGGAAGCCCTCAACTGCTGAAGAAAACCTTATAGACAAGTATCCTGAAAATGCAAAGGAATGGAAAAAGAACAACTTTTGTGTCAAACAGGGCATCACAGCTTCAGTCCTGGAATCCTTGTTCCTTTGAGTTCAAGGGAAAGAGACAGCACAGAGCATACAGGTTGCTCTCACCAGCCTATTCCAAGATTGTTCTTGTATTGTGGCTATTGATATATGAAGAAAGCTACAGGAAACCTGCTGCACTGAAAGGGGAGATGTCCATGGTCATTTTGACAAGCTGTCCTCACTGCATGAACCATTTGCTGCACTTGGACAATCTGTCAGTGATGATGACTTTGCAGCTATTATTCTCAGCTCACTTCCTACTTCCTACAATCCAAATATCTCAGCTATGACATCCTCAGCACTGGTCACAAAAACCAACCTCCCTGCTAACTTCATCATGAATTTAATTTTTGATGTCAAACTCATTCAGGCTCAAAGAAATCTAACCTTAGCCAAAAAAAGACACCACTTACTCAGTGAAGGATGTGAGGAAATCTCTCTACTGTGAGAACTATAAGAAGAATGATCATACAAAAGACCAGTGCTACCATGAGGGAGGCAGAAAAGCTGGCCAAGCCCCCAAATGGTTCAGGAGGAACCTTGAGAACTCAAAGAAGAAAAAGGAAAAGTCTTCTGAGAAGTCTGCTACTGCTGCTACAGCCAAGGCAGAGTCTAGTGTGAACATGGAGCCTAATGAAGTCTGGCTGGCCCATGTCCAGGATGACAACTGGCTAATAGATTTTGCAGAAGATGTTCCTAACATCAAAGATCTCATTGTTGACAAGGAAAATGCATGTACAAACACCTATGACTATGCTCTCCTCACAGGTGAAAGCCTGAATTCTAACAAACAAATGATTCTCTTTGACTCAGGTGCATCATGCCACATGTCATCATACCACAACCAATTCCTTGACTACAAGCCTATTGTACCTACATAAATCCATCACAGCTGCTGACAACATCTTTCATGTGATTGAAGAGGGTGATCTTATGATCCACTTCAGGCAACCATTTTTGATAGGCAAATTGGTTGAATAGTTTGGTATTGTGATTCAGCCAAAGAGCCTATGAGACCATGGTCATCCCAGGAATGGTCTCCTTCTCACCTGGGATTTCCCATTCTGTTTAGTATTGATTGTCATCCCATCCCTGGGATGGGATGTTGTGTTAGGATGGCCCATACATGCCTAGGGTATCAGGGGTCCTTATTCAAACTTTTTTGTCACCTCCCAGGCTACACATCATACACTTGCTTTTAGTTATCAATTGATTATCATACAGATCACAACCCCCATTTATCACAGAGCATGCATTCTTGTTGGCTGACCATTGTTACCATGGCCATGATGGTGCCCCCCTCACAGTCAGTTAGTACCTGCATAATCTAGCTCTCATATATCACCAATTAATTTGTCTATTTTAACAAGTGGAATGATGGTCCAGCCAGTGAAGCTGGCACATTAAGCAATGTGCTTATCAAATATAGTTGATTTATTACACATGAGAGGTCACTTTGTGGCCATGATGAGATTGTAGCATGCTATATGCTTGGACATTGTTGTCAGTTTCTGTGTAGCAGACAGTACTGTGCTAGCATCTTCATCATATTTCATGGATTGTGTTTCATTATCAGTACTTGCTCATGTCTATTTGTGATCTTTGCCAACCTACTATAAGCATGGCAAGCAAAAGAGTAGAGAAACAGGAGAAGGGTGATGGCTCAAGCAAGATAGAAACTTAAGTAATGTAAGTTGTTGTCATACAGCCATAGCTTCAGCTCTTCAACTTGCACAGCCTTGCTTGCACCTAGGTGATTACTACCATGCTATGTATCTGTTAACCCACCCTTGTTTATTGCTATCTTGTAAACCTGCACCTCCTACCCCAAGTTCTGACAGTTATGTGTGATTGTGCTTTGGTATTTATTGGATTGATAAGATATGATCTGATAGTGTTAGATCAAGCAAATCACATTTTCTGTACAGAATATATGTTGGTGTAAATGTATTTACTGCTAGAGTATTATAACTCTACAGATATTCTTGGAGAGCTTGGTGAGTGACCTAGACAATACAGGGAAGTTGAAATTTTTGCAATATACAGCCTTGATGCCTATGCTGACTATGTTCAGCTAGTAGTTCTAGTTTAATTTGTGTGGAGTTGTTGTGGCTGTATTGCTAAAATACCCTATAATAGCCTTCAAAGCTCATGAGACATTGCAGTGCTTTTATATATATATGGGATGTCCCATGGCAGTTTCCAAGCCTTTTGTGAGACATCCCATTACTTCATTGTATATAGCTAGGGTGTCCCATCATAGCCTCCAAAGCACCTTTGGGACATCCCATTTGCTCTCTCTATATATGTGAAATGTCCCATAATAGCCTCCAAAGCTTTTGTGGGACATCCCATTTCTCTTTGTATACATGTGGGATGTCCCATAGTAGCCTCTGAAGCTTCTGTTGGACATCCCATTGCTGTCTTTTTATATAGGTGGGATGTCCCATAATAGCCTCCAAGACATTCCATTTCTCTTTGTAACCATGTGGGATGTCCCATAATAGCCTTCAAAGGCACCTTTGGAGCATCCCATTGCCCTCTTTTCATATATATGGGATGTCCCATCAGAGCCTCCAAAGCACATTTTGGACATCCCATTGCTCTCTTTTCATATAGATGGGATGTCCCATCATAGCCTCCAAAGCATATTTGGGACCAGATTTCTACATACATGTTGCTGTTGGTATGAGAGCTGAATGAGAAATTAGATATAATTCAACATAATTTCATTTCCATCACACTCAGTGATGACTGTGAGTCAGCCATAGTATTAGTGTGCTTTCCACAGCCCACAATAGCACAGTCAGACAATCAATATGGCTCAAGTGAACAGTTGGTGAAGGGGATTTGAAGATTTGAACTCAAATTATGTATCAATTAGACTGTAGCGTCAGCTACACTTGTATACATAATTACATGTCACATACATGATATTACCATCAATGACAACAACCATACCATCCTCATGTACATAATAATCACCACATCCATGACAATGATGAAAAACAACACCCATTCAACATGTAAGCTTGTCAATGTGTGTGAGATTTCATGCATATATTGTGTTAATGTTCTTTATCTCCTTCAACATGATAGCAAAGACAAGGACTCCTGCCATCACCATGTTCATTGTCTTCCCTGGTGATGATAATTCCTCCTACTGCTACCTTTTGTCTATAACCATCATGGCCCAGGAAGGTCTATTATGTGTACTATTGTAAATTAGCTCATGTTTGTGGATTTTCCCTATGAAATACAAATATTAACCACTGAGTGTAGACTATTGAGTGATCAAGTATGCAGGATGCCTACCAGAAGGGTCAACTGGTCATATTTCTGTTGTTACTAGATGACTATAAATGATCACACAACTTATTTGCTGAGGTATTGTTTGAATCCCCTTATGCTTAGGTGTATCATCTCATTATCAATTAATTTGACCTTACTCACTGCCATATAATTTCTCTCATATTTGAAACTTGTTGTGATTCTGTAATTGACCAAAACTAAATGAATTCACTGACCATGCTGCCATGGACTGTATGAAGAATGCCAATACTCTAACCCCAGCAGACTTTATTTTAATTGGCTGCTAGTTTGGTTATTGTGACTGATATTTTCTTGCAGGTATCACTGGGGGTGTGAGAAAAATATACCTGAATTATACATTGTATTAGGTGAGAAGTTATTTCTCATCTAGTGTCTCAAATTCAGTCCTCACAAAATCAGTGGTGAATGTATATATAGGGCCTGCCTTAGGATATTCCATTGCTTTTAAATATATGGCTTGAATGTTCCATAATAGCCTTCAAAGCTCTCATGGGACATCCCACTGCTCTCTATTTATGTAGTTGGGATGTCCCACAATAGCCTCCAAAGCTCCCATGGGATATCCCATTGCTCTCTTTTTATATAGTTGGGATGTCCCATAATAGCCTCCAAAGCTCCCATGGGACATCCCATTGCTTTCTTTTTATGTAGGTGAGATGTCCCATCAACAGAAACAATAAGATTGACAGAAGGTAAGATATGGGCTGAGTCACAAACCAAGCACTTCAGGATTAGGCTACCTGACCTGCCCAAGGGAAGAGCATGATCATCCACAACACATTGTGAGAGGCTGAAACCATGGACCAAAGTAATTAATCTCATGCAATTCACAAGGAATAGGATTGAGATGCATGCCTTCTGGTTTGATCCACAAGGCCCAAGGACCAAAATTCAACAATAGGTAAAGGAGAAAGAACTGTGGGGAACAGAGGGCCAGTAAGGATACAAAGTACTAGAAGCCCAGGAACAAGAGATGATCAGGCTATATGATGGTGGTGGTTAAAGCAGCTGGCTGTCCAGTTGGCATTGAAGAAGCTGCTTTTGCAGTGGTCACTAAGCCATAAATGTCATGATAAAAGCACAGTAAGGGTGATCATGACCAACAACCATTTACATGATGTACATGACAATGAATGAAGTCCATCACCATGGTTATGGCCACTCCATTGCAACAGGTACATGGTAGCATCAGTGTGGTAATTTTGACAATTCATGGTTATTGTCACAGCCATGTTTGAGGTGTGGTGATGAATACAAAGCATCCTTGAATCCCTTTGTAACCCAACTGTACAGCAAAGCATCAAATATGAAGTCACCTTGCTTGCAAGATTTCTGGCACCCCATACCTATATTTCCATTGATGCAAAAAATCCAATACAAAGAATAACTCACTGCTCCCTGGTTTGTTGGTATGCACCTGCCCTACAACATCCAAAGTGTACCCAGTTCTCATATGGATCATTCTTCAGCTTCCAACCAGTATCCTTGAAGCTTGTCTAGTCAGCACTCACACCTCCAACCAATGTATTCAAAGAAATCTAAGTCTAGCATGAAGAAGACAGTTGGCAATATGGTGTTTGGTGGTACAACCAGGCCATTATGCAACAGCATTCAAAACAATTTTCAGGAAGTTGAAAGAGCCAATACACCCATAGCAACCACAAGAAGAGCCAAATGGACTGTTGAACAGGTTGCTGGAGGTGAAAAGCAGGGACAAGATGTACAGACAGTTCATACAAGTGACAATGACTTACAGACACTAATGAAAGTGAGTTCAGATGGCTATCAGAATGATATAGGGGTGCATGGGTTGACAATATGCATTGATAAATCAATGAGACTGGTGGCAACTGGAGCCATGTAATTGAGAATTCAGATGTCCTGAATGAGCTGACAAGAATCACTATTACATTCATTGAACAGAATGATGCTAAAAATGCAGGCATGTACACTGAACATATGACAACTCATTCAAACAATTTAAAATGTTTTATCAGCCATGAATAGTGAGTCAGTTGAGAAGATTACATATTCATCTTTCTTATTCCAACACATTAAGAGACAAAGAAACTGATTTAGGTATTTGAAGATAGTGTTTAAAAGTCCAGTGCAGACCAGGTGCAACCAGCCCAATCAGAGTGGTCTTTTAGCAGCCTTTTATCCTCAAAGGTAGGCAACCTGCAAGTGAACTAGACTGGTTTGTCAGTTCAGTCCAGTCCAGTTGCTGGTATTTTGTGGTCCAGCAACTGAACTTTTAAACACTAAGTATTGATTATCAATGCACAATAGCAGAGTCTGAAGAATTCCCTGGTCCCCTATCTGCATGTTTTTTGCATCACTAATGAGGGCTGTAGATCCAATGATGTGTCAAGCATATGATATGCTACAAGTTATTCAAAGTGGCTGTTGTGTAGCCTGAGGGGTGATGAAAAAGTTTGAATAAGGACCCCTGATACCCTAGGCATGTATGGGCCATCCCAACACAACATCCCATCCCAGGGATGGGATGACAATCAATACTAAACAGAATGGGAAATCCCAGGTAAGAAGGAGACCATCCCTGAGATGACCATGGTCTCATGGGCTCTTTGGCTGAATCACAATACCAAACTATTCAGCCAATTTGCCTATCAAAAGTGGTTGCCTGAAGTCCTGAGGAGATGTCTACATGAGTGAATAAGAACTTACAGTGGCTCAAAAAACTGTCTGCATGTTTGCATGTTTTACATTATCTATGACCAAACACAATAGCCCCTAACCCTAGCCCTAACTTTGATTATATATATTGACCCTGGCATGCTGTGATATCATTACATACATCCATCAAGGGTTCTATTATGTTACCTTTATGTAATGAGTATGATCTAACATATATAAACCCCACCACCCTTTGCTCATTTTCTCATCATCATCATGAAATCCATTTCCACCTCTCAAAGACAAAATATCATCTCTCTTGCCTCTCTTGACCTGTCTACAAGGAAGATTGCCTCACAGACTGGTCTAGGAAAGTCTACAGTATCCCAGGTTCTTCAGGAAATCCAACCAGAGAGGCCTAGGCTTCATGGTGGTTGCCCTTCCAAGCTTTCCTCCATCAACAAAAGGGCCATTGTCCAGCAAATCCTTACTGGCAAGGTCAAAAATGCTGTTCAAGCCACTCATTTCATCAACTCTATTGTTAACAGTCCTGTTTCTTCTCAGACAGTGAGGAATACCCTCAAAGAAGCCTCATTGAAGGCTGTGGTGAAGAAAAAAAAGCCATTGCTTTCTACTGGTCACAAGAAGAAAAGGTTAGCCATTGCTCTCAAGTATCAGCATTGGACTGTGGAGGACTGGAAAAGAGTTATATGATCAGATGAGACCAAAATCAACAGGATTGGGTCAGATGGACAAGAGTATGTGTGGAAAAAAAAGAGTGAAGGGCTTATTTCCAGAGAGGTCAAAGGTACAGTCAAGTTTGGAGGAGGTTCACTCATGGTTTGGGGATGTATAGGGTGGAATGGTGTTGGGGTCTTGAGTGAGGTTGAGGAAATGATGGATGCTGAACAGTATGTGGCCATTTTGGAGGAAGGGTTGCTTCAAAGCATGGAGAAATCTGGAATTCCAGAAGATAACATTATCTTTCAACAAGATAATGACCCCAAGCATACCTCTAGAAGAACTCAGAAATGGTTTGAAGAGCAGGATATCAAGCTTCTAGACTGGCCTGCACAATCTCCAGACCTCAACCCAATTGAACACACTTGGAATCACCTCAAAAAATCTCTCTCAGGTTATGAGAGTGCTTCTACAGGAGTTCATCAATTGTGGGAAAGGGTGGTAGTGGAGTGGGGGAAGATTTCTGTGAAAGAGTGTCAAAAATGGATAGGAAGCATGCCTAGATGGGTTGAAGCAGTTATCAAGGCCAAAGGAGCTCATACCAAGTACTAGATAGTTGGATTTTTGTAAAGTCAAAACACTGTCCACATGACATGTCATTTTCAAATGGCTGCTATTCTATCAGTTCTTATCCACATCAGTTGATTCTTGGACCAATAGAAAGCCAAGAGTAAGTATGTCATTCCATACACTCATGGGCTAGGGTTAGGGTTAGGGGTTATTGCGTTTAGTCATAACTAATGTAAAACATGCAAACATGTGGACAGTTTTTTGAGCCACTGTACCTTCAGGCTGAGATTCTGTTGGCACTTTGATGCCATATTTCCAAAGCCACAGCAAGTCAGAGACAATGGATCAAAGGAAGCATTGTACTTGGTCCAGTGACTGTTCTTTAGGGCCTGGCATAATGTTTGTGCACATCAAGTTTGCAGTCTGATATCTGCAAATATGGTTTAAGTCATCTGTACATAAAGTAGTTAGTATATCCAGATTCCTGAGTTACCTATGTATACTCCAGCACCAGGTTACAAATTGAGAATGATGTGGGGGCTGATGAGTGAGATGGTGCAATGTTGCTCTGAATGTATGAAAACCTGTAATGATATACCTTCAGTTATGATATGAGTAGAGAGAATGTACCAGTCAACACCCAAATTAACACCCAGTTGAAGTTCTCCATTGGGGCTGTGTCATTCATTGGCATTGTTTGAGAAGAATAACTTCCCATCAGGCCCTTTGAGCTTTGTGTGGGAGATGTCTCCATCAAAGATGTCCATGTACATGCTAAGAGTGTGCAGTTTGTCTCACCATTTATCAAGAGTGGCCTCAATGCCCAGAATCTTGAGGATTGATGCAATCTGTTCAGAAAGTGGGAGGTATGGGTATTTAATAACCAGGATCTTCAGTGCATGGGTATTACCTTGAAGGGTGTGGCCTGGAAGAAAGAGTTCAACATTACAGAAGGTGCAGGTATTATTGCAGAGAGGCAATGCAGCAGGTGGATATACATCCTGACAAGTTGGACAGATGGGTAAGGTATGAATGGGTTTATCAACACTGAGCAGGTGATTTCCAGATTGCATGGTGGTGAATGGTGTGGTGGTAGTTGGATTGAGGAACAACAGAAGGAGTGACAATATAGCAAGGAGCACATTGCAAGCAATATGTGAGAGATGGAACTGGAGATGGAGCCATGATATGGTGGTGTGGATGACCATGATGTGCTCTGGGACATTACTGAGGCCTATGTCATCAAATCATACCTCCTTGTTGATGATGAATGGATCCAGATCATCTTCATCATGCCAAGTGAGGTGGGGAGCTTCATCTGGTACCTCAACTTCCTGAGGTATGTCATCTTTATCAGGATAGTTCCAGAATCTGCCCTCATAGAACAGATCACTGCAATCAGCTGGAGAGGCATCTTCTAAGGTCTTCTGTTCTTCACAGAACTCTTCCACAATCTGTTGGAGTTGGCATTTGAGGGCATATTGTTCTGGGTCAGTGGTAAGACAGTGAGCTTTGAAGGAGGTGAGAGGCCTTGTGCCAGCAGAAGCCCTTGCATTGTACTCCTGAAAGTAATCCACCACTGACAGAAGGGCTTCTGGGCTATGGAAGTCAGGGCCAAGATTCAGTAGAAAACTGCCAAAGGTAAGAATGTCAAGGTCCTCACCAGAAAGAGTGCTGTGGTCAAGCATCTCTTGCTCAACTGTGCTGTTTGAAGTGCATGGAGGGTCAAAAAACTCAACAGAAGGGGAGAGCAGTGGTAAAGGTGCACATACAGGGTGTGGAAATGAGTGTGAGACAGGTCCAATGTTTCTATGCACAGAAAGGACAACCCTGCACCCTGCAATATGTAGATGCAACTGTGATACCTTCATTTTTTCATGTAAATCAGCACATTGCTGGGCAGCTGTGACATGTGCTGGTACAAGGGCCCCATGGCAGGCATGAGTCTTGCAATTGCACTGCTGGAACCCCATTAAGAGATATTGATGATCTTGGACAATGAGCAATGTTGGTGTCAATGGATCTGAGGTTGTGTAGCACAGGGGGTGGGAAGATAAGATGATCTTATATGCATAGAAGTACTTGGTCATGTGCATGAGTGATATTGCTAACTTGCTACAGCAAACTACATGAGAAACTGAGTACTACTTGCAAGAACATTTGAAGGGTGGGGTGGGGGTGGTAGCAGAGCATATAGGCTTTCAGTATCTATTTTTTTCCTGTCCAGCAATAAGGTCTTGTTGGATTTTGACCCATCTTTCCTGAGTGATGGTATAAGTACATGAAAACAAAGAAAAAAACTGCTTACACATATGACCTGTGTGCTGATGCTATCAAACATCTCTGATCCCATGAAGCTGTCTGGGGTGAAGGAATGCTTGAAGGATGGGCCAGATACCCATGTTGGAAGTGGATAAACTGGTGGTTCCAAAGCTGTTTTCTACATAGACATTGTCAGTGAAATAAAGAACAATTGGATATGACTTACCTGAATGGCAGTTGGGGTTTTCTGGCCACTTTCAGGCTCAGTGACACTGCCATCAGTAAGACTGAAAGGGATATGAGATGCCCCAGGTGGCACAGTCATGATTGCAGTGTCCAGATTTGCTGGTTTGTTGTCAGTGGGAAGAATGGGGTCTAGGATATGAATGGAGGATGCTTTTATACCTGTCTGTGTGACATTACATCAGTATTTAAGAGGTGAAAGCCATTGGACAACTTACCAGCAAATGAGATGGGTTGGATGCCTCCATGCACTCTGACTTGATGGCACTAACTCTTGTAGTGTTGTTGACAACAGATTTTCAAGTGCATGTAGTAAGCTCTGGTAAATCTGTGGTGAAAGAAATCTCTATGGTCTGGTACACAACAGTGAGCAAAGATGGTAAATTATAAGTATAAAAAAAACATACCACAGGGCCTTTGGACTTTTGCTCAAAAGAAAGCATAATGTTTTCAATGCTGGTCAGGACATGGAGCCTAAGAACATGTGGGGGACATTTGACAGTGGTTGCAGGTGGAGACCTAAATGATAAGGCATCACAAAGCTCAGTCTCACCAGCATCTGAGGTCAAAACTGTCTCATTAGTGCTGATATCAACCTTGAGAAGGTATTTGAATGAGTTGAAGTAGTTGGGGTTGTTCATGGTGTAAGGGTATAGCCTTGAACTTGGAGACCAAGGAAAAATTTTGCTAAGTCCATACTTTCTTCTGAGGGTTAGAACAAAGGATAGAGGTATTTTTCAGATGGTAGTATAGGTGGGATATGGAGAGTGAGCTGAGCATAGTCAAAGTCAACAAAGATGCATTGTTTAGACCTGCTTTGGGTCAGTTTACTGTTGTTGTGTATAACCCAACCTCATTTGTGTTGTGATTATTTGGATGCAGCAGTTAGAAATTGACAAGTGTGATTTTACTCTGATTATTGACTATTTCTTACAACAAAATATCCAAGGTCAGATTATGTAGTTCTTGAACACTTGATTATACCCCTGGCTAAAAACTCATTTCCACAGTGAATATGTGCATGCTGTGCAGCCACCCAGGAACCACCTGAAATGTACCCATGGGGTCTATAGACCCAGACAATGTGGATGGATCAAATTCAAACCTAGAAACATCAGTCAAGTTTAAGGAATGAAAACAACTTACCTAGGCCATGGTAATGCAATTTGGCCAATGCAAAACCCTTGAATTGGAACCAGAACACTGGAAAACCTTGTCATCAAGACACAGAAGTAAGGGGAGCACTGAAAATGCATGAGGCAATCAACCACCTGCTTTCACATGGAGCCTAAGAACATGTGGAGGACAGTGCTTGTGTCCAGAGATCTGAATGATAAGGCATTGCAAAGCTCAATTTCATGAGCATCTGAGGTTGAAACTGTCTCATTAGCATTGATATTAACCTTGAGAAGGTATTTGAATGAGTTGAAGTAAGCTCATATCAAGGGATAAACATACTTTGGGCTTGTTCATGGTGTAAGGGTATGCCCTTGAACTTGGAGACCAAGGAAAATTTTCACTAAGTCCATATTTTTTTCTGAGGCTTGGAAAGAAGGATAGAGGCACTTTTCAGATGGTAGTATGGGTGGAATATAGACAGTGAGCTGAGCATAGTCTGAGTTGACAAAGATGCATTGTTCAGACCTGCTTTGGGTCAGTTTACCATTGTTGTGTATAATCCGACTTCATGTATGTTGTGATTATTTGGACGCAGCAGTCAGAAATCGACGAGTGTGATTTTACTCTGATTTTTGACTATTTCTTACCAAAAAATATCTGAGGTTGGATTATGTAGTTCTTGAACACCTGATTATACCCCTGGCTAAAAACCCGTTTCCGCAGTGAATGTAGAGCGACCTTCTATAGATTGCCACAACCTAACTACATCAGCTGTCGAAATCCATTCTATCTACAGTCTAGTCATCTGCTTGTACTACATCCGGTGCCAGACAAATGAAGAGCGTGGCAGTGCTCGGTCCCCATACAGCAAACAAATCCAAACAAAGAGATAACCTTGCTTACAACCACAAAAGATGGCAATAACTGCGTACGTCCAAACCCAAACGAATTCATTATGTGATAAAAAGTGACTGCGATACAGCGCGCAAAAAACATCATGGGCAGATGATGTCGATGAGCTCGGTAAGCATTGTTCTAAATTAACTTCGTATGTGTCTCTGGGGCGGGCGAACTTATGATCTTGGTTGTGCTCTGTGCTCTGCCTCGTTCTATCTGCCTCGCAAATTTGGGGCCTTGGGAAATCGGATGTGCGGATGTGGACGATGACAATGTCTCATGACGGGCAGATCAACCGAATAAAGTCGAAGATTACGTCGACGAGAACGGAATCTGGATCAGTGTTGAATATGCTCTCAACGATGAGGGGAAGAAAGTCAAGGTGGTACCATTTCTCCTACCCACTATTGTCTATTTATCTCATCCTATCCACTCCGTCCCATAAAAACACCTGCCTAAACTACTTCGTCCACGAACAAAACCCAACAGATCACTCGTAAAACCAAGCGAACTCTCCAAAAATCCGTGGTCGAACACGCTGTAGCCGAGCGCAAAAAATGGGCAAAATTTGGCAAGGAGAAGGGTAACAAGGAAGGTCCCGACCATGCTACTACCACCGTCGGCGAGAGCGTCACACTTAAGCTGAGCGCCGGTAACAAGGTCATTTTTCTAGATTTAGCAAAGAATATCCGCGATTAACAATTCGATCCCGTAACACAGTCCTCTGAACCCGAACCATCTGCCGGTCAAGCGCTCAAGGCAGAGCTCACCAAAGCTGGAGCGGGGAAAGTCTCTTGTAGGCTTTGCAAAGGCGACCATTTTACTGCGAAATGTCCCTACAAGGATCACCTTGCCGGGCTCGAGACAGCCGGTGCGTCTCTCATTCACCTCACCTCCTTCGTCGCTGACTCTATGTATTCTGCGCAGAAATTCCTCCTTCTGACGAAGGTCCTTTCTCAAGCACGACAGCCGAACCTACACCAGCACCCACAACTGGGAAATACGTTCCTCCCTCCATGCGCGCTCGTGCGCCTGGCGAGCCCCTACCCCGCGGTTCCGGTGCAGGCGGGCCAGGCACTACCTCACGTGAAGACCTTCCTACACTGCGCGTGACCAATATTTCAGAAGAAACGCAAGAAAACGATCTGCGTGAGCTATTCGGTGCATTCGGTCGCGTGGCGCGTGTATATGTTGGTAGGGATAGAGAGACGGGCATTGGAAAAGGCTTTGCGTTTGTGAGCTTTGATGATCGGTTGAATGCCCAGAAGGCGATGGAGAAATTGAACGGGAAAGGATATGATAACTTGATTTTGAGCGTACAGTGGTCACGTGAGTGTGCATTCTGTGCTTCTACATGGTCGAATCTTGATTACCTTCGTTTTTAGAACCAAGACCTGACGGTAGATGATCGGATTGCAGTATCTGTACCATAATGTACTGACGACTCGAACGACGATCTGTACTTCCTACAGGATCCTCGATCAAGAGATTTTTAAAGACGTGTCACTCTTCGTCGGACAGTGGAAGTCCCAAGTCTGGCTTGATGGATGGTTATACTAATAGCCCAAGGTCTACTTGACTGGCGGTCAGAAATGCAAGTTATTTGAAAACGTATTCACACAACTGGTCCAGTTCTGGGCCGTTATCTAGTTTTGGTGCCTTACACGGTTCCACGTCAAGTAACGCTCCGGCAGCCACATCGGACAACTCCATTCGTTGCCAGATAGTTCCGCGATGATCATCTGGGCGACAACTTCCGCACTTTTCATAGCTATCGGACATCAGACTTACTATTCGGGGATTTGATGACTTACCATCCAAAGGCACGAGGCATTCCGTGCCCAGAATACCCGGCAGAAATATATTGTCCCCTGTAAGCTGAGTCGTCTCCAGTCGACAAATCGATCACTGGTCCAACCTGGCAGTTCCGGGTCAGCATGAACCTAACGGACGGATGATGAACCATCGCACGAAGGGATCACGCATTGCAGTGTACGCTGTGATACCGGACTTTGGCGGAGGAATGATCATCACCAAATGGCAGTCGTCTATGCAAGGGGCACCTCACCCATTCCATTTCGGGCTCGTTTCCCTGCTCATATTTACCTTCAAACCAGCCAGGAAGCAGTTCCCTCAGACGTTTTGCTCCTGCAGGATTGAGACTCGAGTCGTCATCAGTGCACGGTTCTGATCCTCGTCCTAGTATGACTAAAGGGTTATTTTGCCTAGGTTCCAGTGGTCGAGGGAACCAGTAATAATCCAGTCCTTCAATTTCCTGAATCAAAAGTCAGCCGTTGAAAATGCTTGCGTGAAAACTTTACGTCGATTTTGGACCAGCTGTTTGATCCAATTAATTCTGGCCCTACGGATGCTCTCGTAGCAATAATCTGGCCACGCCAGGGCATAATTCCATCGGGATCCGCAAGGTTTGGCAGTAGATAGGAAGCATAGCCATTCGTCGCGTGTACCACCCGCGAACATGAAATAGATCCTCGATGAGTAGAGAGCAAGAGCGCTCGTTCAGAACCTGAGACTGTCTGAGCGAGTCTTTCTACCGAGGTCACTGGAGTGTAGGTATGCAGTTTTAAATCGAATCGCTCTCCCACCCGTTGAATTGCACGCTCTATAGCTTTGTGACTAGTTTGGCAGGCCACAGGTTCCAACCGGGTCTTGTAACTGCAGGATATGGCGTTCCAAAGGTCTGTCATTGAAATCACGGAGACAGTGTGTCAAACAGATATGGATCAACATTTCAAACAGGGGTGGTTCTCACCTTGTTCACCTCTTCTGCCGTGAGCCACTGTACATCATCCAAGTCCAAACCCGCAGATTTAGCACGCTCAAAATCTCTTTCAAGTCTCTTGATCTCGTCCTGCGTGAAGAATAGGCTGACATGACCGCCATTAACCAGATCGATTTCCTTGGACCAACCATGTCTTTCGATAACATTAACTATGGACGATGCCGTGTAGGTTTCCAAAGCAGAGGAACGTATCGCCTCCTCGATACCGTATTGTTCCTCTTGACCAGCGAAGTTAAAAAACGAGATGGGTGTCAGATGGCCACCGTTTCGACCTACAAACATGGGTCAGGTCATAACATGGCGTGGAATTTTCATAAACATTAAAAGTGATCTACCAGTTGCTCCTCCACCTAATGGGAGCGACGTATTACTAACTTGAAGTGGAAAAAACGATAGGTTCACTGACAAAATTCCCTTGCTTCTAAGATGACCGCACGCAGTGGGGAATCCAAGATGGTAGTGGCCAGGGTTGCGACTAGTTCGGAGAGGTGATAGGCAACACCAACACCCGTGATTCCAGACCCGATGATGCAGATATCTGCGTCTGCAGTCAAAGGGCCATCGTTCCCTTCGCACCGCAGAGGGTTAGCATTAGGAGATGAATGAATCCAGAAAGACTGGGTTGGATTCGCGCGAGGCAATCCAGCACATCTGTATTCCGGAGCTGTAGTTGTCTCAGCGTTAACTTCTTGCATCCTGTCCAACAGGAGCGATCGACGACCCAAGGCGTCTGGGAAAGAGTGCTCGATACTAAAAGCGCTGGGATGGAAACTGAGTGGTTGCTACTCTTTGGTGTACAATGACTAGTTCGCTGTTACTTTCAACGACCAGGTCATCACGTAACTCGAGTATTTATATATGTGCCCAGCCTGTCCTGAGCCTAAAGATGGATCCATGGGTTCTTGGATGGCGGTACTGTAATCTTGCACAGTTCGCCTAATCAATGTGCTTGATGCTTGGGTGTGGGCCAGTTCCAAAACCCGTATGAAGCACAACGTGAGTGAAGGGCTGGATTTTGGTGCAATGCTGGTATGCTGATGCCTTCAATGTACCCAGTCGCTGAAGTAGCATTTTCCCTACAACTCCGCAGACGAACACCGCATCAATATCCATGGTTCAGTGATCCTGGCCTAATTTTCCCTCCGGCGTCCTCGTCTTAAATACGCCTCTCCTTATAACCTCCGTGATAATCTCCCTCGCTCGATCTTTGTACACCTTGACGTCCTCACCACGTGCTCGTTCGCGACCTACAATCCCATGGGAAATCGTTCATGGCACACCAAACCAACGAGTCAGACATCTTATTACGTACCGACAATTCCCCAGTTCCTCGTGCTTGGAATTCTCAACACTTCACACTCCACCTTCCATCCCATCCACAGACTCAACTGCGCAAGCCATATCCTGTACGCCGAATATTGACTCTTGTGACTCCCCTCCGCGCCTAGGTTTAGGTGTTCAATGAAAGACTCCCCATCCATGATAGGATCTCCCTGTGAAAGAAGAGTCGCAAGGTGTGACAAAGGAAATCCAGGCTGGACCGATGAAGTCCTCATAAACCGTTCATCGAACCCCCATGCACAGCATGGTATAGATAAATATCCTGCCGCGTCGTGTAGAGCCGCTAACACAGGGACCCACGGAGTAAGTTCGTCCGCATGGTTTCCAATCAGAAAAATATCGGGTTTGAAATATTCATCTTTGATTTCGCCTGCAGGGCTTGTGATGATGCATTTCTCGTCTACATAACTCGTAGGATCAAGGGCGCAGACATGGAGGGCTTGCTTTGTAGTATCTGGATAATGAGACCATGACTGTCGTGCACGTACATCTATTCCGTGGCCCGCGTACCCCTCCGAGACAAGAATGTGCGTAAGAAGGCCATTTCCACATCTTTTTTATTATGATTGTGTAAATGTGAACAAGATAGCAAAGCAGGTAGAAAAAGACACACACACCCCAGATCCAGAAATCCCGCAGGGGGTCGTGGCCAGTTGTGCCAAGATGTATCAGTGACAGCGCCATCAGCAGGTACATTCACACTACCCTCATATGTGACTTTCCACAACAGCATCAAGAATGTTGCAATACTAACATCCTACAATCACGTCAGGCAAATGAACACCATATCCCACACCGACTAACCTCAAAAACATGTTTTATGGGATCAGTGGCTTCCATCCACGTATCCACGAGATGTTTATATCGCTCCCTCAGAGTAAGATATAAATCTTGGTATTCTTCACGCGGAATCAATCGGTCGTGGTGCACGCGTTTGCGGTAGTGTGTTAATGCGCCCCAGCCGTACCGGTGGACAGCATCGAGGAGAGCAAGGCAAGTGCGGTAGAGTCTGGTGTTAGGATCAGGAGATCGAGGCAGATGTAACACAGAAGATGGCGAAGACGGAGGAAGTACTGCTTCGATCACAAGCATCCGTGTTTCTGATTCTGAGTGAAATCCGTCTGTATCCTGTGTTTTATGGGTATACTTGACTGCCAGCCGCTTCACTGCAGGGTGGTAATAAGGCAGGGATTCGCCCGCTTTCAGAAGCGGTGTAAGCACCAGTAAAGAGGGTACATTTCCCTCGCTCTGCTCCATTATGTTCTCCACTTGTGCTCCAGCGAGCTCTTGTGTAATCGTAGCGTAGAGGACGCATGTTTGCTCAACACTCCCGTCTCGCCCAGGCCGACGCGGCAACAATCGTCTGTGGATCATCCGCACAGGTCTGTATCCTTCGAAAGAGCAGACGCCCATTTGCTTGTACACGACATCTCTATCGCGATTCTCCAACAATCCTTGCGAGCTTTCTGAATAGCGAACATCACTCAACGTCTCCGAACGCAATATAAGTGTTGAGTTATATTCTGGATGGTAGACGAGCTGCTCTACCGCACTTGGAAACTTATGTCGCGGAATATCAGATCGAACGCGTCCCGTATCGTGTGGAATCTAACTTACCAGCTCAATTGGAAAGGGTGCCGGACACCTTATGATAGGCGTCCATACCTCAGGAGCGCACCCTCGATGAGATGGTCTAAGCGATGGGGTACGGTCCACATCGCATGGTGACGATTCGAATCGGGGGCGAATGTTGCGTTGTGTCATCGATCGGATAGATATCAGTAAAGACCAAGAGCACGAACTTGGTGCCGAGTAAACGCTGAGCGCTGGACGAATCGAATTGCCGTGCCCCCTATTGACCCCCTACTATGCCATGTAGTATGCAATAGCAAAATTAAAACCCCTTATTACACATGCACCTTACATCTTCCGGTTTCCCCAATCAAAGTACTCAGGAAACACGCCAAAGACCATAGGGTACGACGTGCAGCCAAGTGTGCTAGCATTGGGTATGACAATCCTTTACCTAAAGCTTTATTAGCGACTATTGACGTTAACTACTATTGATTTCGAATTCGTTTCCCTCGCGTGGTCGCTAACAGATTCCTGCACCAGCTGCAACTTCGACCGGCTTCATGCTTTCTCCATTGAGTCTGACATGGGACTCAGTCAATCATTCGATACAACGATTTCCACTACCACTTCCGGTCCTTCGAGACCCCTAAAGGGCCGCAGGAAATTCAACGCAGACTTATCGGATCTACAAGCACGCACAGAGTTTTCTGTACTTACAGGAAGGTGGTCAGTAAAGAGTACGCCATTGTTCATTGTGGCAAATAGGTTTCACACGTGCTCATATACTGTAATAGACGTAAGACCCGGAGACGATGAAGGGACATTCATGTTCGATCTGGTCGAATGCGAGACTGAAACTAAAGATATTATAAACATCCTGGTTTCAGGTATGACCTTCCTCAATAATTCCAGCTCGGCCAGCAAGATACTTTTTCAGATACATCCGAGTATCCATCTGATCATACTTTCTTTGGATACTCCTATAACGGAGAGTCGACACCACAGATAGCCGAAATTATTGAAAGATTACCTGGCAGACGAGCCTGCTCGTTGCGGGATGTCGTGGATTTTTTCCTGATAGAACTATCCCACGGCGATCATGAAGACGAAGATTGTGAAGTGTCTTCCGACTTAGGTGATCAACAGCTCGACGACGAACAAACTACTCAGGACTTCTCTACCTTTATGGAACCAGGGCCCTCTTCCCAGGCTCAGCTCTGCCTCAACTACCTTAAGAGGTACGTATTGCCTACACATGTGGAGTGTCATTGACTCTTGGTATTGTAAGGGATTTCATGGAAACAAGTGATGCGGGTTATAACCCCGGGATAGTATGGGCAGCCAGTAATGACTTTCTCTTGACCGTATCCTTACCTGTGGTCAGTCTTGTTGAAGAAATCCCTCCTCACGCATTGCTGGCGTGGGATCGTCACTTTCTTGAGCTAGGACAGAACTTGGTGCTTCTCATATCCGGCTTTCGAGGTTTCTATCCGATTTTACAAGAAGATGGCACATTGCTGCCAGGAGCGACATGCGCAGGAGGGTCATTAAGTTCAAGCTTGGTCTATCTCTCAACTATAAGCCGTCAGCAGACGAAGCTAAAGCCGCCTTCCGTCATTTTGACTTCAATCACCCCGTTGAGGCAAACGTTGATGATCACCCACCAAGTGCCGACGCACAACAGTCAACTCTTGCGGACTACGAGCCTCAGACTTCCGTCATGAGTAGGGGAGTGTTCAAAAGAATCAGTCTGAGCAATTCTCTCGAATCACTCCTTGACAAGTACTTGCTTCGTTTGATTCAACTTCGAAGGACGTTTAACCTGGGTTGGGCTTCGGCTGAGGAGTTACTGTGACAGTCGGAAGCCGCACAGGATGATCCAGCCAACATATTTTCGGCCAACAAAGAAGTATCTGGACACTCGTCATTCTTCATTCTGTGCGCTTATGAACCCACAGATGTTGTCCAATGCAGAGAAAGGAGAGGAGAGGCTGTCTGCCTCTTATCATCTTCCTAATGATCCCTTCGTGTCTGGATCTCCTCACATCAATGTCATGAAGGCTGCATTCGCCTTTGTCCTCCGACGGCTTGCTGTGAGTCTCCCCTAGAATTCATGGTCTGGAATTTGTCCTTATTTCCTTTCAGCTCTACACACGACACTGTGCTGTTTGTCACAAGAAGTTACACGACGAGTATGAGGCATTGAAGCCATATGTTTGTGGCTCGAGACTTTGCACTTTCCAATACTATTCACTGAATTTTGGCTCTTCACTGAGGTATGTGCCCTTCAGATCTCAGTATCTCATCGATATTGATGTTTAACAGTATGAAATATGCACGAACAGCGAGACCATTTATTTGTTGGTTTCTCTGGCCTATACTGCGGCAGCGGAAGGGGCTCTGGGCGAGCCTTTTCCGCGCGGTATGGGCCTACGTGTTCCTAGAGCTCCCTGGAGCAATGTTGAGGTTGATGATGACGGATTATGTGACTTTGATGCTTTGACTGTGGACGAGGTAACTAGTATTTCTATTCATCATTTTGAAGATTGCACTGACAGTGATACAGATGCAAATCTGGATCATCACGTTACTTGACACCCTTCCACCGGTACGCGGTGTCCATATCGCATGACAGCGCGGCAAGTTCACATTTCGGTTCCTACAGATTGAAACCATGAAAGCATACCTGTTGAAGCATCCCAAGGCTAGAATCCAAGATATGAACTCCAGTGCCTCCTGCCGCGTGGTCTCTCATGAAATGGTCTGTATTCTCTGGTCAATGCAACTCTACATGTGACTGATAGTGGATTATAGGTGTATTGCATCCTGTACGGCTCACATCCAAGAGCTGAAGAACCGCGAAGACTTTCTTGGGAATATTGGTGAACTCGCCTCATCTGGAACGTGCATAATCGGAACTGACCACCTGTGAAGGTGATGAATTTCGACAATTCCGCTTCATGACTGGTGCTCCCGACAAGGAAGCCAAGTTTAAGAGGGCGTTAGCAGCGCAACTCCCTCATAACTCAAAAGCTAAGAAATACCCTACCATATTTGTGTGTTTTCGTCATACGAGCTGAATACGCCCAAGTACTGATCTCTGTATAGGGCTTCCATGGTTCCCCTGTGAAGAACTGGCATTCAGTGTGTATTCTTATGTTTTCATCGACAATTTGGCTATTGATGGCCTTGGTTGAAGATCATTCGCCACGGACTATGGTACAAACACATTGCCAATGGGCGGTCTCACGGGAATGGTAGGTCCAACCTCTTCTATCCTGTACCTCTTTGACCCACGTCTATAGGAGTCTATTGTGCGAGGGACGGCACGATATCAGTGTCGGGGTTCGCATCAAGAAGTACTGCAAAATGGAGGAGCAGTTCCCTCATGCCTTCCAGATGCTTTGTCCTTGCAGAGATCATTAATATCCCATCACAATTTGTTTGTATGGATCCCTGTGTTGTGGATAAAACAGACTGGATCATGTGGTAAGTCCCAGCTCCAGACAATACAACAATTGATTAACCTTGGCTTTATCTTCCCCAGTCGTTACTTGTTGGTAGAGCCAGGAAACCATGAAGAGTCCCGCCGTGATAGTCGTTCTCCAGAACTTGTAAGCGGGAATTTTCTTAAACAAGATCCACGGTGGATGGCTTTACTTGGCAGCGTACCTGTCAAAATACCGAAACCGTCTCACCACCTTGATAAGCTTCTCGAAGCGTGTCGCAAAGCCTGGTCACCGGCCCAGTATGACGAAGAAGACATGGCCATTTTCAATGTACCTAATGAATTGCAGGATATCGATATTCCAGCCTCTGCTGTGACGCCACGGAATCCTCCAAGAGAGAAATGGGCTTCGGATCATGACTGGGTCGAAAATAATGTCCAAAATTTACTTCCACCGCCCACCGAGTCTTCCACAATAGCCACAATAGCTTTACAGAGGGAGCTCAAAGGAATATACAAAGAACAACAAAGGGTGAGAAAGAGAGATGAGATGGAGCTTCTTGGGTGGTACATCCCACCGGAGTTCAACGAGGACAATCTGTATCAATGGATTGTAGAAATGCACTCCTTTGATCCTGAACTTCCTGCAGCGAAAGATATGAAGGAAAAGTGTGTAGTGATTCTTGTATTTGGGACTTCAAGTTGACCTGTGGGCCGTGGCAGAGGGGTGAATTCACTAATGTTTGAAATTCGATTTCCACCAAGCTTCCCTCATTCACCACCATTCTTTCGTATGATATGCCCCCACTTTCTCACCTACATGGAGGTGGGTGTCGCATGTTCACTCAATGTTGTAACTTGTATGCTGAATCCCACATGTATCCAGGGCGGAGGAGGTCATGTAACAGTTGGCAAGTACATACCTCATAGTGCAATATGTCGTTACTGATTTATATATGCAGGTGGTTCAATATGTATGGATCTACTAATGTCAGAAGGTATGTGCTGGGGTTATTTGTAAATCGACGGATCCTTGACATCATTTAGGCTGGCTCCCAAGTTACAAGTATGTCTTACAACTCAGCTGTTGGCCATCTTTGCTGCATATCTAAATTCTCCTTCAGTATTCCAGCAATACTTTTACAGATCAAGCTCACTATATTGAACACAGACCCTTGGCCTGTGAGACTACACCTGGTGAACTGGAACAGGTGAGTGTGGACTTTACACACATGGTCACATCATATGATGACTTATGACAGACCCTATACTCCCAGAGAAGCATTAAATGGATATACTTGGGCAGCAGCATTGCATAACTGGAAGGTTTGTGACTTTGTGGAATATCTTGGTTGGTTGACTACTATACAGGCACCCTTAGAGCTAGTTTGGAAACTCAATGTTCATGAACTTTTTATTTTTGTTTATTTGTCTGGAAGCTTTGAAAGTTTGGCATGAAACAAGTGTTGAGCAAATAGTGTTAAGCACTCAGTCTTACATAACAAGTGCTAACTATTCACTCTAGGAGATTTGTCATGTGTGATGTCACTGACATAGTCACACTTGCACATGTTTACCACTGCATGTGATTCTATGACCAGCTATTGGACATTACCAGTGTTTCACATATATGGAAGTACTCTAGACACTTATGATGTATGTCTGACATCATGTGTTTCCATGATGTTCCATTATATTCTATGCTTACTCATTATGATACTGAAGAGACACTTATATGGCAATCATACTTACCATATGTAGTTCAACCCACATGTACTGCACACAGACCATGTCTAAAGCATATATATACTGGATCCTTATGATCCATGAATAGTAACAGTTTTAACTCAACAGTTGAAACAAGCATTCAAACCTCCCAACTAGAGGATTACCCTGGGTAAACACTAAGTAAGTCTTAAGGTCCTTACCTTAGAACTTCCACTGCATTGTAGAAGTAGTTTTAGACTCTAGCCTGAGTCTCCCTGAGCCAAGTGCATAGCATTCAGTTCAGTCCCTCCAACTACTGTACTTTGCTTTAACAAGCTGCACTTGATGGAGATTGAAATTTTACTGCTGCTCTTCAACCTTCAGCACCATGATTGGCTCAACTGATTATTATCTTGATCCTGGCCTTCATCAGTGTATCTGCTTGGCCATTGCACTTGTCCTTCCCTATATCTATGATGCTGCAATCAGGATGCTTCAAGATCAAACTGAAGATGTTGGGAGAGCCCAGTGGAATGACATTGAAACCACAAACCTTGTCAGTTACTTGCATACACACCATGCACAATGAGGGGACAATGGCAACTTCAGAGACATGACATATAATGCAGCAGCTGAATACATCCAACCATTTTGTAGTACAGGGCTGGTGAAGACAGGAAAGATGGTCAAAACAAAGTGGATCTGGGTGAGTCAATTCTTGATTGATCATCCATCTACACTGATATTTGTGCATCATTGCATAGGTCAAAGGTGTTTACAATGTTGTTGAGTCTTGGTGCAAACAATCTGGATTTCACTGAGACAATGAGTATGGTGCAAATGTGCAGACCCCAGGTGAGGTGATGCTTTTCAACAAGTTTGTCAGAAAAAAGGTATGTTTCAAATTTTCAATTATTTTATCCATTTGTCTAACATATCACAGGGGAATACATCATTCAAGCAATTCCACAATAAAGGCTGGTCCTTCTATTCTCAACTTCAAGAAATATTCCCCTCAGGTGGTGCCACTGGCACTGGTTCATTCTGCACTACTTGTCCACTTGAAATACCTGCTGCTACCCAGTCTACTTCCTTGACCAGCACCCTCCCACAGCCTACTTTCACAAAATCTTTGCCTCCACATGATTTCTTGGCCATTATGGCTCCATCTGAGTCCACCTTATTGGCCACTGTGGCTTCATCTGAGTCTACCCTGTTGGCCACTGTGGCTCTGTCTTTGTCTACATTCTCAGCCACTGTCCCCCCCTGGGGTTAAACTTTGGAGTTCCCCCAGAGTTCTCTCCCTCCAAATCTAGTTTCTCTGCAGGGCCCCCTGAGTCTACATTCTCTGCCATCACTGCCCCTCCAGCATCTATATTCTCAATCACCTCCAGTACCCCTCAATCTATGTTTTCTGCAATTTCTCAGTCTCCTTTATCAAATCTCTTACAGCCTCAATGCTCTGGGTTGGCAACTGCTCAGGGGAAGCATTCATTTACTGCCATGTCTGAACCCAAGTCTGAGGCAAGTTGCCCTTTAGGTATCTGGTCTTCATTGTTGTATTGTTCATATTCTACAAGCACTACAAGTACATCTGCCAGCAAGAGGGGCCATGTCATATGTTATGGCCATACATCTGCTCCTGGGAGCTGTGGGAGCCATGGTTCTGCTCTGTCAAGCCAGATCTCCAGCACTGTAGGCCAACTGGCTGCCCCACTCAATGTCCCCTCAGGTCTGACACCTTCAATGGCATTGTATGGGATGCAAGGTTTTCTCAATAACCTTGCTACTGTCTTATTGCACAGCATGACTGGCCAAAGGGAGCTGGTAGCAGTGGCCTTGGAGATGGTCTTGAAGGTGGACAAAAATTCACCCATGTATGTATGACTTTTTTTGTTGAAGAAGTTCAAAGAAGATGTCCATCTATGTGTCCACCACAGACCCTCAACTCTGCCAGCAATTCATGACTGAAATCTACAATGTGTTATGCTTTTCCTTTCTCTTTCCTTTTTGGGGTAACCCCTCTTTGGTTACCCCTATCCATTGACACTTCATGGACTTACAGTTACAATTATCCAATGGATGCATCTGCATGTGGACTTATTTGTATGTTCCTACTGCACACAGTCATGTGACCTCACATGATGCTTACGTGTTGTGTTGAGTCATACTTACATGTACCAGACTCATAGTGAGTCATCTTGCTTCTGCATACTGCACATTACTGCACCCATTGTTCTACTGATATGGACTCCATTGTATGCCTCATATGGCACCACTGACATTGTTCTCCTCTTACGGTACTTGCTGTAGAGTAGGTAGTATAAGAGACACAAGGATGAGGGAATAATCCCCATCTTTTGTCTCCTTTGCACTTCACCAATCTACTGGCTTTTGTACTCTAAGACTTCTGTCCAGTTCCAATTGCTCTGAGGGAAGGGGATTTGCCACCTACTATTGCCTTGTAAAAAGCCTAGGAGGTTGCTTAGTCAGCAAGCCTTGGGTTAGGGTTAGGAAGTGTTGGTCTCAAAGGTGTTAACAACTTGCTATTGCAAAGTCTTAACACAATGAAGGGATCACCAAGGGCACCAGTGGTTCTTCTATGAAAACTACTAATGCAGGTACTTCTACTGGTGCTCCCACAAACCAGGCAGATTTTGATGACATTTATGAGTAAATACATAGTGCTGATTGTCCACTGCAATTTTTCTTGTATCCTGCTAGTGTATTGTGCCTTTTTTTTGCCACATCATGTACTCATCTTTGTAGTCTTGTGTTCTGTAGTCAATGTGAACATCTGTGTTGAGGATATCAAGTGATTTAATTATCACTACCAATTATGTACATTGTATCATGTTGACAGAATGACTATTCTGCATCTAGGCCATATTATTTGACCACTACATTTTCATCATTTACTGTTAACGATTAACTGAACACATGACTGGCTATCACAGATACCCGAGGATCACATGGAACCATACTATCGGTATCCTTCTTTCATGTTCTACAACGTTCTATCCCCAGATAGAAACTTACTCCTTCTATAAGTAGTAGTTGTAGTTACAATGCTCCGGAGTTTCTCCGCGTGCACAGACCATGTACAGTACGTATATATACTGTACTCCTAGGGCTTCATTCCCTAGGTTCGAATCATATATTCTCTCATCTCTACTGAAGTGATCAGGTCTTTTGACACTTGATTACTCTACTAGCAACATACTCATTCTTCTAACTCAAGCACAAACCTCCAGGTGAGCACAGAGTCGCTGTGCCCTTCCTGCCTCTAGTTTGTTAGGTTATGAGCCCTGCCAGGCTCTGACTTGGTAGACGATTGTGTTCAGCCTAATGAGCGATCCCCCAATCTAATCTATCATGTTTAGCTGGCTGGCGGACTTGTGCTTTGCAGTTACTTTTGAGTTACAGTATATAGCCTTTGCTCTTACTATAGCTTTGGCCTACTGGTCGCTTAACGACAACGTTCCTTTTGGAGTCGTACCCCTCTTCACCTACATGGTCTACTTGGCTGTTCGTGTTGTATCCCTTCTCCAGTGGAGAGATGCCCCAGTGGCACTCCCACATCCGATCACACCCGCTCTACCAGAGGACCATGATTTCCATCCTGCTTTCCAGGGGCTTGAACCATTTCCCCTTGGAGATAATGGTTACCCCAGAAACTTTGATCAGGCTCCACCACTCTTCAATTGGGCTATGCACGCTTTCCAGAATTACGATTTCAATCACTTTTATGACTATCTTCCGGTCATCGTGCGATTTGTATTTCCACAACCAGACTTTTGGTTACCACAGCAGTACTATATGCAGCAAACCTTTACAGTTGCACAGCGGCTTGGGATCGGCTTTGCCGAGTCCTTTAGAACTTATATGTTCTATGCCCCTTGCAGAGCTTTACCTGATCATGTCCTCTTTAATGACATCACTCCCTTTGATCTTTTTCTCATGCGACATCATTTGTCCAGAAATGATCTCAGGTTCTTCGACGACCAATTTGTGGAACTTGTCGCCCAGTTCAGTCATGAGAACGGACTTTACCCCCCTACAGGCAATCAGGGAGAATTGTGGGACCAAGAGACTCAGGATGATGCATGTCAGAGTGGGCATCCCCAGCAGAGTTTGGACGATCTCCAACTCAACGAATCTATCGACAGCAGATTGGAGGAAGAAGCAGGGATTAGGAGATGACGAGGTGAGGGCAAGAGCAAAGGATGTGCCCTATAGGTGTGGCCTCCGCTGGTCTAATTTTGTAGATGCGATGGAGCCAGATTACCTCATTGCAGGTATTGTTTCCGGAGGAGCGAAGACCCACCATATCTTCTCTTGGGCTTTCTGTCACGAGGCCACTCAGTCCCCCCTTCCCTTTATCACATCTTCTTTTTCGGCACCCGAAAACCCTTTCATGGAAATCCATTGGCTTTTCCATGGTTCCTATGAGGCACCATCAGCTAAACTGACTCGGTATTCTACCCTGCACAGTATCACCAACTTTTGGGGTTTCGATTTACCTGCCTTAAACGATGAAGACCCCTCGTTACTCACTGTCCCAGCTTTCTGGATCGACACACACCCCGACGAGTACTCACCAAACTTGATCTGGGTTCACCCTCTTTGGGATCCTAGACCATTTAGAGGAGCAGTTCCTGCCGTCCATGCCTGGAACAAGTACCTTGAGTCACATTTTAGGGCAGCATTTAAGAGAGGAGCTTCGAATGAAAGCTCTTACTTACCCTCATGCCTGGACCAACAGCCTGATGCTCGCATCGGTCTCTGGCTTTCACAGGTCATCAACGTACAGTCTGATCCTAGGGTTCAAGCCACTTTGGACTCTCTCGAGGCCAAGTCTCTCTCACCGGTCTATGGAATTGCCTGGTGGCCAGGGAACTGTACCACTCAGCATCCTTATGGACTCACATCTTGGCAGCTCAACCTTTGTCGAATCAACCTCCTTCCTACACCAGAAGATGATGGCTCTGATTTCATATCTTAAGGTTGATCCCAGAGAAATGGAGGGCGCATTCAACATGGTCCTTCATTATACCTATCCAAGCCCTGTTTGGATAGAACAGCCGTATTCCAGAGGAGGATGGGTATATGACGACATCTTGGACTTATCAATGGTCTCTTTACATACTTTCTCGAACCCTTCTTATCTCATGATACATTTTCCCTACAAGATTTTTCCTGTTTTGCTCTTGGAAATGACTAACCTGGAGTCGTTGGGAATCCAACTTCCCAATTACCACTATTGTCCTGATTACGATCTAGGACACTTTTTTGAACTTAGGCTTCTGGACCCAACTCCGGTTGTAAGACCTATAGTTCCTCAACCTAGGATGCCTCCTAGAGTCATACCTGTGGTACCGCCTCCAGTTATCATTCCTCAACCGTTTGTTTTAATTCCAGATATGGACAATTCTTTCTTTGAATTATTGCTCTTACATGATTTGTAGCAATGGCAGACAAAAAATCCAGTTTCATGAAAAACATCCCGATTTTCGACACAACCAACTACCCAATCTGGGCAATTTCAATTAAGAATTTTTTACGTGTACAAGGAACATGGTTGGTAGTTAACAGCACTACCACTCGACCTCCGACTGCAGCGGTAGCGGTGGGACAACCCACACCAGCACCAACCGTGGACCAAATTGCTTGGGACACACTTGATTCAAAGGCCTTAGGCGCCATTATGGGTCACTGTAAACTGATTGTTCAAATCGAAATGGACCGGTTTGTGACATCCCATGAGGTATGGCAGTCGTTACTGAACACCTACGGAAAACCCAGCACTGCTGGAGTTTATGTGCAGTTTAAGCATGCAATGAAGATCTCGATCAGTAACCAGGAAGACCCACTCCCAAAGATTACCAAGATCAACAACTCATTCAGTTTCCTTGCCTCCAATGGCATGCCTTTACCTGAATCAGCTCGAGCTATGATCATCATGGCAGCACTCCCATCCGATTGGGAAAACTTTGCGACGTCTACACTCGCTACACTCCCGGTCACCTTACTGGCTGGACAGCAGGGTCAAACCCTGACTGTTGATGCAATTCTTCCCAGGATAAAGGAAGAATACTTACGGAGACATGGAAGAACTCAACTTCCTAGAACTACCGATAATGTTGCAGGCAGCTCTGCCCAGCATGCACAGCAGAACCAGTGACCTAAGTGTCGTAAGTGCGGTAGAGGACATCACATGGAGGATCATTGGGAGGGAAGAAAACCCCCCACTGTTAATTTACTGAAGATGCAGGAAAAGAAGAAGGAAAAGAAGGCGAAGGGGAAAGGAAAAGGAGGAGGAGGCAAGGCCCCCTCTGATAAGGCGAAAGGGAAGCAGAGGGCTTCCACCCAAGAAGTCAATGAGGCTCAACTAGAGCCCTATACCTCCAACGATGAATCCTCAGTCGGGCAAGCGTACGCAAGTTCCAATATTGCAGAAGCAGGCTGGTCTAATGCATTCCCCTCATCAGCTCAATGTTCTTCTCTCGCTATTTGAACTAAGGTTTGAGAGGAGATGGAGCGTGATAGAGTCTGGAATAGTATTAGAACCTATAAAGACCCTTACAATGCTTCTTGTAACAATGGACCAAATGCACCTGAAGAATACGATTCTGACTGCCTCAGAGCAGCAGGCTTTTACGCTTACATGTCTGACTGTGAAGGATGTCATCAACGATGAAAAGAAAAGGACGACCACTTATGGCTAATGGATTCAGGAGCTACAAGTCACTCCACTCCTTTCAAAAAGGACTTCCTTAGCTATGATGAGTTTAAATGACCAATACCAGTGGGCACTGCTGGTAGCAAAAAAATATACTTTCCAGGTATTGGGACTGTTTCTTTTACAGTTACACTAAATGGAAAACAGGAACGATGGACGCTTCGCAACGTCTTTTATTCGCCCTCAGGAGCGAAACGTATCCTCTCCATACCATCCCTTACCACCGGATTGGGCTACACCTTTCAAGGTGACAAGACCCACACTTGAATCTACGACACACGAAAAAGACTCTTCCTCAAAGGCACTCATGTGTTTCGCGGCTCCAATCTTCACTGGTTTACAGGAAAACTGATTGGGAAAAGTGATCCAAGATTGGCTCTTCTAGCGTGTTTGGACAACAAGAATATTAACACATTCTTATCTCTTTTTACCATTGAATATTCTGACATGTATAAACTTTGGCATTCAAGGTTTGGCCACCCTAGTGATCAGGTAATGTGGAAGATTCCCAACCATACTACTGGTCTTGATCATATACCACCTCAACCTAAACCATTTCCCTGTGGCAAATGTCTTATTGGCAAAATGCATAACCGGCCGTTCTCTCCTTCTTGGACTCGAGCATCGGCACCTCTTGCATTAATCCATATGGATCTCTTACAGTTTCCTATGGAATCTTATTATCGTCATGTTTACTGCCTCACCATCATTGATGACTTTAGTGGCTATGGGTCTACTCTTTTGCTTCATGCAAAGAGTGACACTGCCAAGTCTTTCATTGATTGGGTTTCTTGGGCAGAACGCCAGTCTGGTTTCTCTGTTAAATCGGTTCATTCTGACCGAGGGGGGGAATTCATGGCCACTACCTTTAAGGAGTTCTTACTCTCCAAAGGTATAACTCATCAGTTATCGGTCGCTGATACTCCTCAACAGAACAGTCAAGCAGAATGCTTCAACAGAATGGTAATGGAGAAGGAAGAAGTCCTACGTCATGCAGCTTGTTTACCCAAGCGCTACTGGAACTTCACCTTACTCACAGCAGTATTTGTCTATAATTGCACACCACTCCAAAGAGTACAATGGAAGACACCATTCGAGCTCTTTTTGAAGAAGAAGCCTACTGTCTCTTACCTTTGAGTGTTTGGCTGTCTTGCCTATGTATTCATTCCGAAGGATCAGTGAAAAGACAAACTTTCTCTGAAAGCTGAAGAAATGATATTCCTTGGATACCCAGAAGGAACTAAAGGATACATCTTCTTACGCCAGAACAAAACGATATATATCTCCACCACTGTAACATTCGTAGAGAATGTGTTTCCCAACTGTCCTGTAGAGAAGTTACGAGACAAAATCGATATACCTCTCCCGGCATCTGGTCCCTCAGAGGACTCTTCCAATGATCAGGATGGAAGCGAGATTGATCATCCCGCTCCAGGTCTTAGACCACCAACTCCAGATTTTAGTAACGACAATCCACCCAGGCCTCCAACTCCGAGTCCACCCCAACCCAGGCAGCATCCACCTCCCGTTACAGTAGAGGATTTTTCGGACAAAGAAGAACCAGATTCTCCGGAACCTGAGCGACTAGATCCTACTCCAGGACCATCTTCACCTGCCTTACCTTCAAGACATGAACGTTTGGATCATGTACGAATACCAAACCCCATTTACTTACAACTGTCTCCTCCACCCTCTCCACCAGTGAGAGAAACCCCTAGTCAAGGTTTCCCTGGTAGAAGAAGACATGAACCTCGTCCCATTCCATCATTCATACCACCAGTTCTTAACCGAAATCTTCCACCGTTTCTCGAAAGACATCCAACTGAAGCCCTCGACCCATCTTATCCTCCTGCCCCTTCAGCGTTACGACAATCAACTCATGTACCTGTCCCCAGGGTCATTCCCAACAACGTGTATGGCGACAGACCACCGACTCACGTCGAAAGGGAGTCAGATAGAGATTGGGAAAGAAACCTTGAGAATCCACCACCTGCACCTGAACAACCCAACATTGACGATCTCTATGAGGACCAACAACCTCCACCACCTTCAGAAGAAGGGGGAGATGTCAATTGTCTAGCTCATGAACAAGGTCATGATTTTCTCAATTATCTTTTAGCGCAAGCTATTTGGGGGGTACCCAAACAGTATAAGGATGTTCTACGGTTACCAAAGGAAGAACAAGACAAGTGGAAAGAAGTGATGAAAGACGAGATCAGGTCGATTAACGACAGACACGTCTGGACTCTAGTAGATTGTCCCCCTGATCGTAAACCCATCAAGTGTCGTTGGGTTTTTGCAAGAAAGTTGGACAGAAGATACAAAGCTCGCTTAGTAGCAAAGGGCTTTTCACAGATTTATGGAGAAGATTACGAAGAAACCTTCTCTCCTGTAGCACGTTTTGAGACAGTACGACTGCTCATGGCCTATGCCTGCTCTCAGGATTGGGAGGCTCATTGCCTCGATGTCAAGACTGCATTCCTTTATGGAAAGCTTGATGAAGAAATTTATATGGAACAACCAGAAGGTTTCGTAACTCCGGGAACAACAAACAAGGTTTATTGTCTATTGCGTGCGCTCTATGGCCTTAAGCAAGCAGCATTAGCATGGAATAAAGAGCTCCACAAATCCCTACTCAAGCTAGGTTTCTATCGAACCAAATCAGACGTGGGAGTTTATGTCCATAGGACTAAACAAGGCCTAGTCATTTTTGTTATTTACATTGATGACATTCTCCTCCTTTCATCTTCTGCTAAACTCCTCAAAGACAGAAAAGAAGCATTTATGAAGATTTGGGAAGTACGAGATATGGGAGAAGTGAAAGAATATCTTGGCATCCAGATTTCATGAAATCGAAAGGATAAAACCATGACTCTTCACCAACAACCCTACGTCCAGAAAGTCTTAAAATGCTTTCAAATGGAACAATGCCGAAGTGTGTGGACACCCCTTCCAAGTGGTTATGTCCCTACTCCTGTCACTTCCGGATATACCGCTACACCAGCTCTACGGCAAAAGTATCAGCAGGTTATCAGCTCTCTCCTCTATGTCATGCTCGGAACTTGTCTGGATTTAGTGTTTAGCATTATTCGTATGTCGCAGTACATGTCTAATCTGACACAGCAACACTTGGACAAGGCAATGCATATTGTCAAGTACCTTTCCTCGACAAAGGACCTATCCATTCATTATTTCCAGAGCGAGTTATCTCTGGATTGCTATTCTGACTCAGACTGGGCTGGAGATAAGGAGACTTATCGCTCTACTTCTGGCTACTCTATGTTCCTTGGACGAAATCTCATTTCCTGGAGATCTAGGCGACAACCTACCGTTGCACTCAGCTCTACTGAAGCCAAGTATATGTCTCTCTGCAATGCAGGACAACAGATCAAGTGGATTACCACTTTGTTCCAGGAATCCCATCTTCGCTTCACCACTGTCATTCTTTTTGGTGACAGCAAGGGTTCCATTCATTTGGCCAATAACCCAGTCCTTGAAGGTTGATCGAAGCATATCAATATCAAGTACTATTGGCTTCGAGAGTCTATCGAGAATGGAGACTTCAAGTTGGACTACATGTCCACCAACCATCAAAGGGCAGATTCCATGACTAAGAATCTAACCTGGCAGAAACATGACCATCATCGCTTGTTACTTGGTCTTTATTGAACCAGTTTAAAGTGAGGGGGAGTGTTGACAGAATGACTATTCTGCATCTAGGCCATATTATTTGACCACTACATTTTCATCATTTACTGTTAACGATTAACTGAACACGTGACCAGCTATCACAGATACCCAAGGATCACATGGAACCATACTATCGGTATCCTTCTTTCATGTTCTACAACGTTCTATCCCCAGATAGAAACTTACTCCTTCTATAAGTAGTAGTTGTAGTTACAATGCTCCGGAGTTTCTCCGCATGCACAGACCATGTACAGTACGTATATATACTGTACTCCTAGGGCTTCATTCCCTAGGTTTGAATCATATATTCTCTCATCTCTACTGAAGTGATCAGGTCTTTTGACACTTGATTACTCTACTAGCAACATACTCATTCTTCTAACTCAAGCACAAACCTCCAGGTGAGCACAGAGTCGCTGCGCCCTTCCTGCCTCTAGTTTGTTATATCATTGATCCCCTCAAGCTTGTCAAGAGAATCAGTACCCTCATTGTCTATTGTATGTTCACTGATGAGTTGCTGATAGTCCTCCCATATCACCTGTGCAATATTATCATGAAATACCCTTGCCTCCCTGGTCCCTTCATCATTCAGGTTGATGGCTTGGTGGCCATCATGTGTAGCAGTAGATTCATCTTGAGTAATGAGAGGGGGGACCTCACCAGGCAGATTGCCCTCCACATAATGCAGCTAGATTTCACTCTATGACATGGTCAGATAAGGCTGACAATTGGCCATCTTGCACTGGCCAGTGGAGTCAACCCCACCTATGACTCATCACCCTGCTATATGGACTAGCCCAGGATTCTATTACCCATGATACATGAGGCTGCTAAAGTTAGAGCACAAATGGGTTCTCACCATAATGCTTTGAGTAGCCCAATTACATGAGTCATGTAGGGGTGAGGAGTTGATGTAACTAATAGGCTCAGCCTGAGACCAATCTGCCCAGCTCATGATGAAGTTCCCTGGCTCATAATCAATTACCCATGGCTGACCATTATTTGGCTTCCTAAAGTGTGCAACAAGTCCCAGCATTGACTACATAGGCCTGGCTATTGATCAGGGCCATACCTAGGTGTGGCTCATAATGAATCATCCAGGCACTTGGCTAGCCAACCATCCTAGTCCAATAAAGAATTGTCCCAGCACAAGATACATAGGTGCCACATCATGTGACTGGTCCAACACAAAGCCTAGTGTTGCATGCCAGCACCAATTGGTACATCACTATTGTCAGCATACCATGTGATGGGTATGGAAACAGGGTGGCTGGTATGCCAGCATGGTAATGAACATGCTGGCACTGCCATCAGCACATCATTATATGGTCTGGAAACAGTGTGAATGACAGCATAGTTCATGCCAACACTGACTGATACCAATATTATCAGCACATCATGATATGTGCATGCTGGCAGAGTAATGAACATGCTGCCATTGGCACCAGTATTGACAGAACATGTTATGTACACAGTAACAGTGTGATTGGCAGCCTACTGTTGTATGCTGGCACTGTCCCTAGTACAAGCAAGTCAGTAGATCATCATAAACTTAACAAAGTCATTGGCATCATACTGAGGACAGGGCAAAGTGTAACACCAGTGAAAAGGCCAGCATATTTATTTGCATGATCTCAAGCAGCATGATGGACCACCATACACAGCAACATCTGATACATGGCCTTATACATGGTAGGGCACAGAATATGCTATCCCATAGGCCATAGTGCCACCCACCATCTAATACCACATTAAATTCAGTGGGGCTCTGAAGGCATAATACCATATGGTATGGGTGGGCTGGGATACTGACATCATGTTACATAAGGATGGCCCTGATACCATCATCTCAGGGCCTATGGTTTGGCCTATATCTGCTATGTCATGGGACATAGGGGGACATATACTTCATGGCAGGTAATGGTGGGGCTCCAATCCCATGAGTGGATGCATCCAGTGGGCCCCATTACTGGCCTGCATTGGTGATGGGTGGCCCAGATTAAGTCATCCCAAGAGTCACTTCCCAGCCTACACTAGTGGTGTTGCCAGGTAATATGGGTCAGCCAGTGCCCCAGCATAGCATGTCATATGAGATAGCTGCCATATATTTGTCCTGAGGGGCACAGCCCAGCCAATGTCAGCTTTATTGTGGTACATGGGGAGGCTTGGAATTGACTGCCTCTGGTCTCAGGATCAGCTGTGGGCTGATGATGCCATACCAGAAGGCCAGCTGGAGATGCATCATGAAGCATGAGACTGGTGGGCTTCATAGTGCATATGTCATCAGGGGGCCAGAATACTAACATCCCATGGTGTGCAGCCAGCCTGGCATGCACCACTCCATAGGACATGGCCCAGCCCAGATCCTAACATCTTGTGGTGCTGGGCCAGCATGGGAACCCACATCCAGTGATACCTGGGCCAGTCTGGTGGCCAAAATTTTATAGAGCCTGGTGGTGCTGTAGGCAACAAGTGAGCCAGGGTGTTGATTTGCCATGTCTGGGTGTCACAGGTTATATGGCAGGGCTTGGCACAACAAATAACATACATAACATGGATGAGGGCTGTTAGCCATCCTCTGATAACAAGGTGTGGCAATGAAATGAAATAGACCTGAATCCTAGCCAATGAAGTGGACAATCTCTAGTACATTTTCATCCACTCATGATCACTTACAAACTATCAAATATGTTCACAAAAATTACAAGATGGGTCCAACTATGTGGTGCTGGACTGGTGCAATGAAATTTGGCACATAATGCTATTACATAGACATTAAAGCATTCTGGACTGTGTGAACTCTCATCCAATCTCCCCTTGGGACATTGAGCCAATTATGTACATTGTCTCTCATGTAATATGCCAAGGAATATCTATTCCCAGAGACAGCATTGACCCCATGCTGAAGCAACCTGCCAGAGAATGCTACTACAGTGCTGGGATGGTAGTCAAATTGGAGGCCAAGAGTTGGAATGTCCAGTACACAGTCTGTGTATTCACCAAGGCTGACAAGAAGATCATACCAGTCTGTGCAGGAATGTGGGTCACAATGAAGAGGTGCTGAATAGTTGGCTATGACAGAAACATTAGTATAGACTGTAGGCCATTGAAACAGTCCATCAGACATGGCATGATCAGCCACAGCAGACCATTGCCCGAGTGCTTTCATTGCCTCAAGACCAGCATCATACAATGGAGGATGCATGACAGAGAGTGTGCCAGAAAGGATTCCAGCTGGCAGACATATATCAGGGAACCACTACCCACTGGCATTGGTGGCAAGGGCAGATGAGATGGCTGGATCATCCTCTCATGTCTGCCAGATGATTAAGTGTGATATTAAATAGATAAGGCAATGACTCACAGCATGACCCAGCTGATGCCTGGCTGGGGAGAATTCTAGGCAGCCAGAAAGCCTGTGGTCATCCTGTGTGAAGAAGCTGCTTGATGTGTGCCAGGATACTTTGCTTCAGAGAATGCTCAAGTGGTAAATTGCACCCAACACATGCTCCTTGCAGAAAGGTCTATAGCCAGCCATATAGGGGGAATGGGCACTTACCTGCATTGGCCAGGCAAGGCCACCAGGCAGATACCATAGGGCAATGGTGTCCCCTTTACCTAGAATAATCACTGGGATGTCCAGATATCCAGTGACACTGGATTGATGCCTAGACAGTAGCAAGGCTTCCCTATCAACATTCAAGCCAGATTCCATGGGCCCAAGGCTCTCAGATAGCTGGATAAGGTCAATGCTGGATTGAACTGAACAAGACTCAGAAGCAAATAAGATAAATAATGTTGGAAAGCTGACTTGGGTTATGGTATGCCTTCACAAGGGTAGACACCATTTAATCCATGCTGACTGATGCATGCACTGGAAGATCAAGGCATGGCACAGGTGCAAGGGTTGTGCCAGGGAATGCTTCATAACCAAAGTGCTTGTGGATATATGCTGCCACCTTTTCAGACAGTGCATAGTTTGTTAGGGTATAGATTGGGGTAGCCATTTCATGGTTGTTGTGGTAAGTGGTGTGAGGGCATATCCAACAAAATGCAGGAAAATAAATATTTTTACATGCTGGGCCAGGCATTGTTGGCACAGCACTTGCCTTGCCAGGTGGACATATTGGGCAGGTCAAGAAGAAATCAGTGGCAAAGTGTGTGTGCCAGCTCACTCACAACCAATTCATAAATTGGTGTATGACATATCTCAATATCATGATGTAGTGATGCCAGATGTAGCATGCCACTTGGCCCATTCATTGCCTCTGGCAAATCTCATCACTGACAAGGAGAAAGATTCAACAGAATGTTCTAAATTACTTTGCTAAATTGTTTAACCACTGGTCCTGCACTAATGTAGCCCAGCCATCTTGCAGTGCACCCCTAGACTTGGTGACTGCTTCCAATGATTTCATCCACTCCTCACTGTGTAGAATTACCCTGGCAAGCCAGTTCAGCTCAGCATCTGTCTCTTCCAGGTGCTGCATGCAGAATGTGCAAAGGGCTTCCCTATCAGCCTTGGTCATGTGCTTGGAGTAAATGAGAAGTGGCATAGCCAGATTATCATTCTGAAAATAGATTAATATCCTGTAGCCAATAGGCAGTGACCACATACCACAACACCTGTGAAGAATTCCTTGGCTTCAGCAATGATGGCCTTGAGCAGCAGCAGCTCATATCCCAATTCAACAGTACTGGTATCCTTCCTCCACCAGTGATTAGGCATTGCATCAGGAAGTTGAACATTGCACTCCAAATGAAGGGCCTTGAAAGGGTTGATTGTGCTCATGCATTGCAACAGATTGCTGGGGGTCATGTTGTCCATATTCACATATGACTTCATGGCAGAAGCAGCTAAAGGGACATGAAACACCACAGTTGTTAATGCACATGCCCCAAGTACATGCTCCAAAGTAGCCTAAGTCCATTGTCAGAAGTGTGGATGCACCAGCAAGCATGCCACTCACCACTTTGGCTAGAACATATTGGTACCAATCATCCAGCCAGCATGATGGGCTATCCTGCTATTGGATGGCATGTACAATGCAACAAAATTGCACACCCAAATATTGCAGGGCTAGAGATAGCTCAGGTGCCATGATGGGTGAAGACATGATGAGGTGACCTCAATGGGATGTCCATATATATCTGATGCTACACATTCATTGACAATGGCCATTCACATGCTCTCTCCAGCATTGCCATTGTTCCTACAATATTGGATGCCAGTAACATGACAGTTGGCCTGCAAGTTTCTTGTTCCTGCAGCTTGCAGCAATTACATTGATGATGTGCTGGCATGGTGCATGAGAGTAGATTGCTTATGTGGATAGGATGGAGGAAGCATCACCATTATCTAGTCACTTTATTCACATGCTGCTGGGTAAGCTGGCTGAACACAGGTGCTCAGAAACATAAATCATGCCCTGATTATCAGCATGTCTTTCCCCTGCTAATGCCATTCTCCAATATACCTTCTTTATCTCATAGAATGTTTGCAGTTGTGTAGCAACACCCAACTGCACAAAGAATTAAGGCTGTCAGCCAGTGCCTGCAAGCAGAGGAGAACACTACTGACCTGAGTATGGATCTCCAATCTCCATCGTGTTAAACCACCAGTTCTTAGAGAGGGTTGCCCAATCTGCCATACATCTGACACTGCTTGGCTGAATAGCATGCCAAGCCAGCATTCCCCTCTAATATTGCTTGAGAATGCTGGTCAGTCCAAAGTTGTACCCTGTGATCAAAGTAATTCCTATTCCATTGCCTCTCACAGCTGAGCAGCTGTATCTCCTCCTTCCATCACTCACAGAGGGCTTTTGTTCTGAGCCAATTGACATGGTAAACTGTAAAACAGAATCATTGCATGTGATAAAATTGATGGGTCAGCTGTGTGATGAGGTCACTACCAAGTTTCATACTGTTCTCCCTTCTGGAAGTCTACCATTGCATGGGGTACAAAGCACCCATGCCTTGCACAGGCACAACCACCAATGCCAGTAGATGCTAGTTGATTTCTGTTGGCATTTGCATGATTGACAGCATGGTGATTGCTGCAGTCTGACCTCTGCTGTCACCATCAGGCCATATGCAATTTTCCTCATACTGTGTACTCACCTCCACCACATTTATGCTTCCTTTCAGATATTTCTTGTATGGCATGGATTCCACCATGAAACCCTTGCCATCCATCAGCCATACTTCATTGTTAGGGTTTTTTGGATGCATATGCTCAGCCTTGAAATTCTCATCTATCACAAGAGTTCTTGCAAATGTCTATCTGCAGTTACCAGTGTGTACATGCTTGCCCATCAGGGAAGGCATTACTCACTGTGACAAGTCTATGCCTTCCTTGGGTATATTGACCCCTAGCTGCAGGCATGCCAGGCAGAACAGAACCAGTTCACCTGGCCCAGCATCCTTTGGACTTGTATGCAAGCCTTGCCATTTCAAAAGTTTGAGAAGTCTCCACATTCTAGAAACTTGGAGGAGTTCTCTATACCTATCTGGTCAGTGGGCTCAGCACTGATAACACTGATGTGACCAAGTAAAATGTACTCACTGGCACAAGGTGTGGAAAACCATTGGAGGTAATTCTCTGGAGCTTGCTATAGTGATTCATTGCTAAAGTCCCACATTCTACATTATCCCTAATGAGGTCATCAAGGACATGGAATGTAAAGGCTGTCCTTGGCTGTTTTGTAGTTGCAGGGAAGAGCCCAGCCATGGTGAGCTGGAGATGTGAATCCTCTGCACCCACACATGTACAATACTTCACATTGCAGTAGTGTATCCCATTGGTATGCACCACCACAAGATAGCTTCTGTCCTTTGGTGACCTTAGATGTGTTGGCCCTCTGTCTTCCTCCACATCTTCCCATTCATCTTCATCATTAGTGGTGACTTCCTGGGTAAAGTCACCACCAGTTGGACAGGGCTGTCCTGCATGCCCAAGATGGATCACAATGCCAGCCTGTACCATGAATATGGTGTGTGAATTATACATGGAATGACTTACAAGCCTCAGGGAGGACTTCTCAAAGAAAGTCCCATTCCATTGTTGCACCCTGTGAAAGGGCCTTAACTTGTGTTCAGCCTGGCAACATGAAGTGCAGAAAACTGGCCAGTAGGTGCATTCCCTGCACCTGTAGATTCCATCACCTCCACATGACATGCAAATCCATGGTGCAGGTGGTGCCTCCATGTCCAGGAGAATGGAGAGATATCTTTGTTGATAGGGCAACCATTCCTGCAGATACTGATTCTGGAATTCCACAATAATAACACTGGAGATCAGACATTACTTTGGCAGACACCTGATTTTTCAGTATTTTCAAATGTCTTGAAGGACACAAATTGTTCAGGTAGGGGTATTGGGTCTCATCATCATTCAGCAGGTGGTCTGTCTGCTCCACTGAAACACATGCAGGCCTGGTAGGGGACTGATTCAAATTCGCTTTGGCATATCATGTCTTCTTTCTTGGCATGATTGTGACCATCTTATCTCTTGATCCTCAGATTGTCTTCACTCTTTTCCAAATCACATGGGTGACTGGGGTAGATGGCCCAGCTGGGGCTATCTTTGACTTACCCATAGCCAGCATATGGTGAACTTGTGAGATGAGAGCTTGTTGGGCTGGCAATATCTCAGACCATCATTCAGCTATCCTTGCAATCTGTGGATCTGGTATTGTGCCAGATCTAAATGAGGATCAGATACATAACCTCAGTGGAAGGAGATCTCCAAATAGATGAATAACCTTACCCATTTGTGTAATGTGGCCAATCAGCCAGGTTACACCCTAACCCAGAATAGAAAGCAGCATGTGTTATAACCTTGATTGACATGGGAGAAATCTGGCTGAGGGAATTTGATTCAACAAAGTTCCATACTTGAAGTGTGGAGGACCTGTCCACAGCAACTGTATCACCTCCAGTCATGAGTTCCACTGGCTTGTCAAGTGACTCTCCCTCTGATCACACAAATTCTGACCATGAAAGTGACTGCTCCTCTGAACACACAGAGTCCCCACTGGCACAAGGGGGCAACCTTCAGGAAGAAGAGATTAAGATCCTGGAGGCAAACATTGATCAGTGGAAAAGTGCCAACAAGAACAAGAGGACCACAGTAGTGACTTGCATCAGATGTTATGCTTTTCTTGATTTTCTCTACAGATGCTATCATCCCCTTTCCATTTTTCTCCATAACATGCTTACAAATACAACAGACTCTTTGAGGACCTTCTATGCCTTTCCATTGATGTCATGTAAGGGTCTGTACTTTACTCATCATTACTCCATACTCCACGGTCATGGCTGTGAAGCTTCCACTGCAGACAACCCCTGCATGTTGTACTATACCCGATTCTTGTATATAGCACGTAGGAACAAGGGTGTACATCCCTTGTCTAAATTCTACTTGGTTTCTCATATCAAACTCCTTGTTGAAGTTTCCTTCAACATTCTGAGAAGTCTCCCTCAAGATTCTGTATCATTCCTGCGTCGTTCACTGCAAGTTTTCTTGCCAGTCTTCCTTCGACGTTGTAGCATAGCAAGTCGACCGTTCTGGTGTCACATTCGCCACCGTAACAAAAGAATTTAGACCACTCACCCTTGGTACATTTGTCATCCCACAAACAACACTCACCACTTCGAAGACAAACTACCCTTCAGAGAAACCAGCAACTTTGGACTCACCAAAGTACCCTACTGCCCCATTCTTATTCAACCTCCCTACAAAGCTCCATGCTCATAGTATCCCAATCATTATATCCTCTGATGATGGGCCATCAATCCCTCATCAGTCATCCCATCCACCACATCTGAGGAAAGACCACTGGTCCCTCCCAGACCCAGAAGAATCGCAGGACCATCTATGTACAAGGATAAAACCCGTGCCTTCCCCAGATGATTCCCTCCTCCTGCTCTCATCAACCCTTCAGTCCCTACCATTTCCCTCTCTCCTGAGGTAATGCCTGTTGCCACTACTAGTTATCACAACCCCCCCAGCGTGGTCCTAAGTGACTCAGAAGACAAACCCAATTTCGGACTTGTGTCTGACAACCCATCCAAAGACGTCCCTATTCTGACTATAGCTGAGGAAACAATGACTGAACAACTCGCACAGGCTGCTCAGTCTCTCAGTCTCGCAGACCCTTTCATTGGGCAGCAGCCTACTGCAGCTCAGCTTGCCTCATGGTATGAGTCAACCTACCAGTGACCGGGTGTGGTCAGAGGACCCTTTCCCCCTCCACCAAGAAAAGGAAAAGCTAAAACCACGCTACCAGGAGATGATGATGAATACAAGCCATCCTCAATGAAGGAAATCCTGATCAACAAACCCCCTACATTCACCGGTGACCATGCTGCCTTCAGTGGATGGCTCGTGTTGGTTAAAACTTATCTTGGAGTCAACAGACACGTTTACAACAATGACACCAAATGCATCGCTTTCACCTTGTCATTCATGACCAAAGGAAGCACAATGGGGTTCAGAGAGAACTACATCATTGACAACTGGATAAACAAAACAGGATTTTTCATTGTGGATATGTGGACCACTTTTGAATCTAAACTGAAAAATCAATTCCAGATCGGCGATATCAAAGCGATGGCACTCATCCACCTCTTGGTGATCAAACAGGGGAAACAAACTCTGGATGAGTATGTGGCTGATTTCAACAATTGTCTTGTGAAGGCAGGACTGGGTGTGCTCAACACAGCAGCTGCCACATTTTTTGGAAAGGGTCTAGACCCTTCAGTAAATAGGAAGATATTGGACTGAGGAGAGATTCTGCAAACCATGCAACAGTGGAAGGATGCCACTATCTCAGTGCAGGCTAGTATTGCCACTTGGAAGGTTTTTAACAAATCTAGCACCCTTCAAGACCGGAGTTTCTTGTGGAAGAACTCCAAGAAGGAAGAAATGGTCAAGGATCCCTACACTATGGATGTCAACAAGTCCTGACGATGTCAACCCCACATTAGCCAAGCTCAAAAAACCTGTTACAGCTGTGGGAAGATTGGGCATTTTCAGGACAGCTGTTCTGAAGAGAAGAAGAAGAAAATTAGGAGGATGAAGGAAGAGTTGAAGGCTTTGGAAGGCGAGGATGCGCCAACCCCTTCCTCTTCAGGTGCATCCTCGAAGGATTTTCAGTAGGGGAACAAGCAGCCATGCTTGATTCCCCAGTTTCTCACTCTTGTAAAGTAGGAATTGTAAACAAGGTCTGTCAATATGAATAAGACCATTTTGTCCCTTCTCTAGCAGGGATTGTCTACTTAACAGAGCATGAAAACACAGCTATCAGGACGCTCATTGACTCGGGTGCCGAAACCAACCTTATTGATGAAAGGGTTGTGGAGCATCACAACATCAATAAACAGTGGATAGAAGACCTGTTCGAGGTCCATGGAATCGCCAGACCAACAGGGCAAATGATTACTCATATCGTCACCATGAAAGTAAAAATCTGGGGAAAAGAAACTAGGTTGCAGGCCTATGTTTCACGCTTAACAGGGTGGGAACACCTTATTCTAGGAATGCCCTGGTTACGCAAGGAAAATCCCATAATCAATTGGAAAACCTGCAAGTTGATTGGTTTCGATTTACAAGAAGGAGATTTGCAAAAGAAACATTCCGATGGACTGGAGGCAAAGAGGATGTCAATCTCCACAAAATTGGAAGCTGAGCAGAAACAAAAGACAGTAGGACTACCTGAGGAGTACACTGACTTTTCCCTAGTCTTTTCTGAGGAAGGGATACCACTCCCAGACCATCAACCAGGCCTCGACCACAAGATCCAGTTAAAACCAGATTTCGTTCTGAAGAAGGCGGTCCCCTATCGCCTCACCCTTGATGAGCTTGCCAAGTTGGACAACTTCCTCAAGGAAAACCTCAGCTGTGGCAAGATCTGCCCCTCCAAGAGTCAACAAGTGTCCCTGGTATTTTTTGTAGGAAAGAAAGATGGAAAGAAATGCCTCGTTCAAGATTACCAATACCTCAACACGAATACCATCCTGGATTCTTACCCCCTGCCCAACGTCAAGACCCTCCTCAACAAATTGGCCAAATCCAGGTACTTCACCAAGTTCAACGTGTGATGGGGGTTCACAAATATCTGCATAAAAGAGGGGGACGAGTGGAAGTCCACATTCATTACACCACAAGGGCTCTATGAGCCCACAGTAATGTTTTTCGGACAGACTAACTCTCCGCCTACCTTCCAAAGGTACATGGACCACACTTTTGTGGATATGCAGCGCGATAAGAAGGCAGCAATTTTTATGGACGATACTGCCATCCACACAAAAACCAAGACCAAACTACAAGCCAGGATACGAGAGTTTCTCACTATCGCTCAGCACAAAGGTCTCTGACTCAAGCTCTCCAAGTCTACCTTCGAAACCAAATGCCTCAACTTCCTTGGTTACATCATTTCAGAAGGAAAATATGAACCATTGCCCATAAAAACTGTGGCCATACAAGAATGGCCGATCCCCACTATGTTGAAACAGGTACAAAGCTTTATTGGGTTTTGCAACTTCTACTGTATGTTCATCCCAGGCTTCTCGCAAATTGCCCACCTGCTTCATGATCTGAGCAAAAAGGGGACTCCTTTTGTCTGGGGCCCTCCTCAGTCCTCAGCATTCAAGGAGTTGAAAGCATGGCTAACAGCCTCACCTGTGCTTTCACTTCCTGATTTCACTAAACCCTTTACTATCCACACAGATGCGTCAAAGCTCGGAATGGGTGCTACCCTATCACAAGCTGACGCCAGTGGGGTGCTCCACCCCTGTGCATTTCTCTCGCAGTCCCTCATCAGCGCCGAACAAAACTATCAGGTATACAACCTTGAGCTTCTAGCCATGGTTCATGCCCTCAAGCATTGGTGGCTGTACCTTCTCTCTCCAGTCTCTCCCATGGTGGTCTATACTGACCACCACAACATCCTCTACTTCTGCCAACCCCAGAACCTCACCCCCCACCAGGCCCATTGGCAGGCTATGCTACAAGAGTACCCTCTGCAGTTCTCCTACCTCCCCAGGAAGCAGAATGTTCCCCCTGACACCCTCTCCCACATGCCTCAGTTCAGTGAGGAACACCCCCTTCCCCAGACCCTCCTGCTGGATTCCCTTTTTCTTTCCCTGGTGGTGGGCAGGGGGGGTGGCACTCAAGTTTCACCTTCTCACACACAACAAAAACAAAAAAATCTATTATTTCTTCTCTAAATCCCCTAGCTACCCCCTTTTACCCACAAAATACTAAGATATGCATTCTTTCCAATCCTCTAAAAGATGAAATACTTAAACAAACAGAAAACAAAAGAACGAATAACAGATTAATATATGTACCAGAAGACAAACAAAAAGAGGTGTTAAAAGAATACCATGATGGGAAGATGAATGGTCACCTGGGAGTATGGGCAATGACCAAGAAAATGAACCAGCACATTTTCTGGCCTCGCATGCATGCTGACATCCACGAGTATGTCTGCAGTTGCTCCATTTGTCAGGCAAACAAGGTCAATACACATCCAACCTCACCCCCCCTCATCCCGATACCCATCACTACTGGACAGCTCCCTTTCAAAACCATATCAGTGGATCTTGTCACTGATCTTCCCCCAGCACAAGGATGTGACTCGGTGCTTACAGTGGTTGACCAGGGACTCACCAAGGCAGTGCTTTTCATCCCTACAGTAAAAATGGTGGATTTGTATGAAATCACACAACTCTTCCATACAAATGTGTACTCCCGATTCAGCCTCCCTGATGCCATCATCAGTGACCATGGACCCCAGTTCATGTCAGCATTTACTCGAGATTTATATGCCTCACTAGGAATTGAACTACACACCACTACTGCATACCGACCTCAGTCCAACGGTCAAGCTGAAAGACTTAACCAGGAGCTGGGCACATTTCTCTGGATGTTTTCAGTGGCTGACCTGGACAACTGGTCTAAGTTCCTTCCAGACACCGAGTTCACCCATAACAGCAGAGTCAGTTCGGTAACCGGCGAAACCCCCTTCTCTCTCCTCTACGGATATGAGCCGATGCCATACCCGTCCGATGTGGCAAACCCTCCAGAATTGGCAGCCAAAAGATTGAAGTTACTGGCCACCAAAAGAGACTCCGCTCTTCTGACATACAAAGCGGCTCAAGTGGAGGTAGCCAAATGATACTCCAACAGCGCCTATGTGGAGTTCGCTGTAGGAGATAGGGTCTGGTTGGATGCCACTAACCTTAGCCTAGCCGCTCCAACAAGGAAGCTCACCCCACGAAGGGTTGGCCCCTTTACGATAACAGAGAAGCTATCAGCGGTGAATTATTGGCTGGAGCTCCCCAGAACTTGGAAGATACATAATGTCTTTCATGCGTCATTGCTCATGCCATACGTGAAGACTCAAATTAATGGAACTCCCCCTCTGCTGCCACCCCCTGACCTTATCGATGGAGTAAACGAATGGGAAGTGGAGTGCATCATTGCACATAGATACAACAAAAGGAGCCACAAAACCTGATATCAGGTCAAGTGGAGAGGCTATCTGTACTCGGACAATATGTGGGAGCCTGAGGAACATTTAATAAATGCTAAGTCCCTCCTCAATGAATACAAACAAGCTCACCACCTCCCCATGAAATGAGTATGGGATACTGCACACCCCCAAATCCTTTCAGCTATGATCCCATCTCCCACTCCCCTTCCCCCACCTTCTCTGATCTATCAGTGGAGTCCCTCCGCTGGGGAGCCAAACCCATTCCAAACCCCTCCAGATCCTGCTTGATATCTCTCGCCCCCTCTGTCAGCAAAGGGAAGTCTTGCACAACCCCCAAACACTCGACTTTGGTTGCCCTGACCTCACTTCCACGAAGCCACAAGACCCCTTTCACTGCTAAGGCCCCTGCCCCAAAATCCATTCCTTCACAGCAAGCAACCCCAGCCACTCGCAATGATTTACAACCTGCCACCGGGCCCTCTACATCCCAGCCACCCACCGTCATTGTCACCACCAGCAATCCCCTGTTGGACATTGCCAATGCCACCTGCGCCCCCCTCTCTAGCTTCATCCCTCCCGCAAGCCAACCATCTATCAACAAATTCATCAGTTACAGCCGGATCCTTGCAGGCTATCCAACATGGGAGGCATCAGGATGGGACGTTGGACCAGACCACCACCGCTTACAGGTGCTGTCTTCGGTCTTCCACAATGCCGAGAATATAGGGCGATGGCTAGTCGAGTTGGCCAATATGGTGGATACTACCTGGGAAGAGACTACAAGTCTGAGGATTGACAAGACAATGGGAAGCTCCATGATAGAAGCAATGAGTACCCAATCAGCCATAATCTCCATTGTCCATTGCAATTTTGGAGTAAAGCTGATACAGTCCTTTCTGTTGTTTCTTTCCAGGAGAACAGTCCCTCTGGACACCACCAACTTCAATTACTACAGTCCAGGACCGTCTCCTGTGCACAAGATGAGTGTGCCTCCTTGCCAAAGAATGATGATGGAACGCAACGTACCATCACTCCCTGATGTTTCCCACCTTGTGCTTCACCAAGGAACAGCTGCAAGAGTTGCACACATACACTCTGCATGGGATGTCCCAAGCCTGGAAAATCTTGGGCCTGAACTGGACTCAGCCAGTACCCCTTCCCCCTCCTACTCCCAGCACACCTATGATTTCACCTGCACCCTTCATGATGCCTCCGGTGGCTTGGTCAGGTACTGGCTCCCTTTCCTCATGAAGCTCCACGACTTACCCATTGAGAAGAATGTCCCCAACTCTCTCAGCTGTACCCTCCCCTTTCCATGTGATGCTTTCCTCCCTGTCCTGCATACCACCACCCTCAAGGTGCTCCTATGTGGGCAAACCAAAGTACCCACCAATCACCCCCTCCGGCCTTTCACCTGCTACCATTGTGGGTATCTCAGCCATTGGTCAACTGACCACAACCCCAACACACCACAATGGATGCTGTCAGACCATGGCCCAGCTCCTCTGGAACTCAGTGACTACTACTGACGTTAGTTCCCCTCTCAGAATGTTTGGGTATACACAGGGGGGGTAATGTTACGCTTTTCTTGATTTTCTCTATGGACACTATTGTCCCCTTTCCATTTTTCTCCGTAACATGCTTACAAATACAACAGACTCTTTGAGGACCTTCTATGCCTTTCCATTGATGTCATGTAAGGGTCTGTACTTTACTCATCATTACTCCATACTCCATGGTCACGGCTGTGAAGCTTCCACTGCAGACAACCCCCGCACGTTGTACTATACCCGATTCTTGTATATAGTGCATAGGAACAAGGGAGTACATCCCTTGTCTAAATTCTACTTGGTTTCTCATATCAAACTCCTTGTTGAAGTTTCCTTCAACATTCTGAGAAGTCTCCCTCGAGATTCTGTATCGTTCCTGCGTCATTCACCACAAGTTTTCTTGCCAGTCTTCCTTCGACATTGTAGCATAGCAAGTCGACTGTTCCAGTGTTGCATTCACCACTGTAACATCAGAAGCAAGATACAAAACCTGGAGGCAAACAAGACCCTGAAGACACATGAATGGGTCAGGAAAAAGAAGGTGAGTTGAAGCCAATACTACTACAATAGCTTTGCCTTAATGCTTGGTAGGCTATCAAATCATGGTTGTACAACCACAGCCAGGGTTGCACACAAAAGGCCTTGCTGACATATGGCAGGGCATGGATGACAAGGACAGTTATCATGCATCAACAAAAGAAGGATATCAACCTAGTACTTGAGAAGGCCAGCATCAAGCAAGGATCTACTCAAATGATCAAGGGGTATCAAAAGGCAGTGGACAAGGTCATGGAGACACTCACAGAAGAGGAGAAGGCAGAGGCAGAGGAGTTTGCCAAGGAATGAAATGAATAGCACCCTCCACCAGATGTGCAAGCCAAGTAAGTATCTATTGGAAAAAAGTAGATTGGTGCTCATCATATTCAGAAATGCCAAGAAGAAGGGTCAGCAGTATGCTGAGGAGTTTGCAAAGGAAATGTGGAAGCAGTGTGGAGCCAGGGTGGTGGTAATTGTGGCATGGAAGGATAATTATGGAGAAGTGATGGTCACAGTGTGAGTCCAGTTTCTGTTGCATATGACCAGACACTGATCCACTATTAGCCATGATTTCAATGATGAATTAGGTGATGGCAGGTGCTTTCCTGAGTTGGAGCACTGCTGGCAAAAGTTCACACAATACTCAAGGATCACCCCCAGTGAAAAGTGGATCACACCTGGTGTGACCTAGTATGACAAGATATGAGGACAGCACCAAACTCATGAGAGATCATAAGTTACAGTTAAAACAGCAAGAATCTCATTTTTTTTCTGAGGGGGCCACACCTCTTAGCACTGCTCAGCATTTTCTTTGTGTACTCATAATAGATCATGTCTCATCATATTTTAGTCACTCCACAATTCCTCTGTATGATCTGACCATTCATGACAACTTATGACCTCTCCAACATTTTTAAAATATCATCAATTATGACATTTTCATATTACTACTCTACTGGATTACTAATCATACAAACTGGGGGATAGCACATGAATGGCATACAAGCTGGACCAGGAATGTAGTAGCAGTGATCTATGATAAGGAGCAGGTTGGAAATGACATGGGACTTGTAAACAAGAGGTAGGGGAACAGGAAGGACCCATTAGTATGTGACAGAACATCTGAATGAGCCTAATAAACCATGCCATTCAAAATAGCATCCTTGACCCACACATCACTCACAACCTGCAAGGAAACAGTTAAGCACACCAGACAGCCAAATGGCAGCCTGGGTGATAACATGGAATGCACCAGCTTTGCTGCTTCATTGTTGTATGCCTATCAAGACCTGTGTGAGACAAGATGCTCTAAGACAGTGGACTCTACCTTGCATTGTTCCAGAGTGAGAGAGCCATAATACAACTGAAACTCCTCTGTCATGCCCTTTGGATTCAATGTGTGTTTCCAATGCAATGCACACAGGTTCCTATCCAATGAATTAGTGCCTGCAATATAAGAATAGAAATATGTACCATCCATTCTTGGTTGGACTTATATGCATTGGCTTGGTGCCAGGAGCTTTTGTGGACTTGCCCACTGGGGCTGGAGTAGGGGCTGGATTGTTGGAGATGGGTGCTGGTGCTGGTGGCAGTGCAGGTAAGTTATTTGATGGTTGTGCCACCATGGATGTGACAGGGGGTGTTGGAATCTTGATGGACATAGTCACAGGACTTGGTATGGAAGTGTGGGACAGTCCAGCTTCAGTAGCAGTGGGGTTGATGGGAATGGATGCAAATGGGATGACCATGTCCAGCTCATAGTCATCAAATCTGGACAATAGATCTTATCCCTGGCTGGTATGTCATATCTCCAGCTGATCTATCACATCCCTGGTCTACTTGACCATAAGAGTACACTACTGCACATGGCAGTGCACATCATTGGTGCACTTCTGTCACCACATGCAATAACCAGCCATTGTATGTTCTTCTTCCCAGACTCATCTTGGTCATCTTTATTCTTGAACTTTTGTTTGTCTTATTCATCCCTTAGTAATTTCTTACTGTACTTCTTAGCCTGGTTTACTGGACTGTGCTTCACTGTGCTTACTTGTAGTATATAAGCTGTAGATACTTTGTCTGATAGACTTCAGTCTGAAATCAAATTAGTCTCTTCTCCTGATCTTACCCCTGGACTGAAACCCATGCAAGGAGGTAACACTCTGTCTCTGAGTCATTGAACTCAAGCAGTCCTAATCCATTCCTAGACTACACTACCTACACTATCTGACTGGACTTGCACCCAGAAATCTCTGGAGAAGACCCAGACTTGACAGTATTTCAGACTGACTCTTGTGTGGGTTCATTCACTCATCTTTTCTAAACACCCCAACTCTACCTCATCATGACAATGACAACTTGCCTTTGATCCTGCACCACAGAGGCAGCTGCACCCACATCAGCATCTGTCTTTGCATCCAGCTCAGCAACTGAGCTTTGCAGACAAGCTGCAATTAATGCTGTAATCAATACAAGATGCACTGCAGTGGCAGCAAACACCTTTAGAAGCTTCACCAGTAGAAGTGCAGCTTCTTATACACCAATCACCCCCACCAAACCATCTTCCCAGAGGTCTCAACCTCCAACCCACTCTCACCATCAGAATACCCCTGACAATGATCCTGGAGATGATCCTGGAGATAACTTAGGGAGTGACAATGACAATGAAGAGAACTCTGACCCATTCATTGATGCTCAAGAGGGCAACAAAGAATTGGATCCCAGACTGGTTGTCTTTGGCAACCTGGCATTTGCCATTGAGAACCTCACTAGGGTTTCAAATTGAAATGAATCCTTGTCCTCTAGGGTGAAGGTCAGGGAACCCAATACATTTGATGGTACCAAACCTAAGGAACTCCAGACTTTTCTTGTCCAATGTGAGCTTAACTTTCAGGACCAACCTTGTGCCTTTCTTGCAGACCATGCCAAGGTTACTTATGTGCAGTCTTTCCTAAAGGGCATGGCCCTTGAATGGTTTGAACCAGACTTACTCACAGAAGACAACATCAATGACCAGCCATTATGGATGGACTCTTGAAAAGAGTTCATCATTGAGCTCCAAACAACCTTTGGCCCCCATGACCCAGTCACTGACACTAAGAGTCAGCTTGATCACCTCCAAATGAAGGAGACCCAACAAATTAACAAGTATGTGGTCAAGTTTAACAGGATTGCATCTCAAGTATGTGACTACAGCAATGGTGCTCTGTGCCATCATTTCTACTCTGGACTGCCAGACCAGATTAAGGATGAAATATGTTGAATTGGCAAACCCCAGGTGCTGGGTGACCTTCATCATCTAGCCCAAGAAATTGATGCTTGCTATTGGGAGCACAAAGAGGAGACTCAGCATGCTAACAGGACTCAATTGTCCTCAAGCACAAATAACAATAAGTCCTCAAACTCAGGGGACACTAAGTTCAACAAGACCAGCCAAGACAAGGCCAAGCTCAACAACTTCAGCTCTAATCAGCCTATGTCCAAACCATCCAATGTGAACAAGACCAGTACACCTAAGCTGGACTTGGACAATAAGCTAGGCAAGGATGGTAAACTAACTGTGGAAGAGTGCAAGTGATGCTGTGAAAACAAATTCTGCATGTTCTGTGGTGATGATGGTCACTTCACTGAGAACTGTCCCAAGCAAGCAGCTAAGGTGAAAGCTTGGGCCACTACTGCCTCAGCAACTCCTAGTAAGTCCTGCTCTTCCAAGCTGGACTTAACCTCAGGTGACTCCACCAAGGCAAAAAAATAGAGAGCAGCTCCCAGACCTCTGCACAGACTGAGAGCTGCATTGACTATGGCTGTGCCCCCCTAGAGGCTTGCCTCAATGCATCCACTCCTTCTGATCTCAACTCCCTGACCCCTCACATATCACTTGTTTCCTATGACATACCTCAACTTCATAGACTTGTGAACTCTGGGTCCACCCACTGCTTTATAGATCACAAGTTCATGTCTGAACACCCTTTTTCCTCTTATCCTGTCTCCTCTATCTCACTCTGGCTCTTTGATGGTACATCAAACTTTGTAATTACCCATGCTATAGATTTGTTGATCCTATTCCTGGACTCAGGTAAAGTCACTCCTGTAACCTTGTACCTTGCTCCATTGGATTCTGAATGTAGAATTGTCCTTGGACATAACTGGCTCACCTGCTTCAATCTGTCGATTGACTGGGTATTGGGCAGTCTCAAGTTCCAGACATCTGCATGAAGATTGCCAACCCCACTGTCAACACCTCCAGCCTCTCCCAGCCATCCCAATCTTGGTCTCATGCCATCTGTACCCTCTGATGACTCATCAGTCCACACCACCCTGAAGGCTCCCCCTATTGCCCTAGTTAATGCTGCTGCATATGTATGTGCATGTAAATTAGAGGGCTCTCTACAGTTCCAACTCCAGCTGCATCCTGAAGACTCAGCAAAAGCCTGGTCTGCCTCTGCTACCACTTCTCTGGACTTATCTGAGGTCCCCCAGGAGTATCACAACTTCACTGATGTCTTCAGCAAAGCAAAGTCCTCTACACTCCCTCCTCATCAAGAGCATGACTTGAAGATCAAGCTAGCAGAAGGAGCTACCCCACCACTGGGAATCATCTACTCTCTGTCCCTGGTTGAGCTTGAAGCTCTCTGGACATTTATTGACAAAAATCTTACCACTGGTTTTATCTGCCCCACCACTTCCTCTTATGCTGCCCCTGTCCTCTTCATAAAGAAGAAGGATGGGTCACTCCAGCTTTGCATTGATTATTGAGGTCTCAACAAACTCACCAAGAAGGACCAATACCCACTACCACTCATCTCTGACCTCTTAGATTCCCCTAGTCATGCTAAGGTCTATACAAAAATTGATCTCTGGCATGCCTACCACCTTGTCCAGATTGCCCCTGGTGATGAGTGGAAAACTGCTTTTAGAATGTGCTATGGATCTTATGAGTGGTTAGTAATACCCTTCAGCCTCACCAATGCCCCTGCAGCTTTCCAGTGTTTCATCAATACTATCTTCACTGATATGCTGGATGTCTGCATCATTGTCTATCTAGATGACATTCTGATCTACTCTGGAGACAAAGAGTCTCACAAGCAGCATGTCCAGGAGGTCCTTTGCCATCTCCAGCAGCATAGTCTATATGCCAAGCCAGAGAAGTGTGAGTTCCACTCAGACTCAGTGGAATACCTTGGGTATTGCCTCTCCCCAGAAGGTTTAATGATGTCCCTGGACAAGATTCAAACAATTGTTGACTGGCCTGAATCTTGCAAGGTGAAGGATATCCAGTCTTTCCTGGGCTTCACCAACTTCTACCACCAGTTTATATTCAATTACTCTGACATTGTGGTGCCTCTCACCCAGTTGACATGAAAAGGTGCCCCTTGGAACTTTTCTGAGGAGTGTCATCAATCCTTCAATAACCTCAGGCAGGCCTTCACCACTGCTCCTGTCCTCACACACTTTACTCTGGAATCCCCTATCATGGTTGAGACCAATGCCTCTGATTATGCCATCACCAGTATACTCTCTAGTACCTGTAGTGATGGTCAGATTCACCCTGTAGTGTTCTACTCTCACACCCTCATAGCCCTGGAGTTGAATTACAACACCCATGATAAGGAATTGCTTGCTATCTTTGAAGTATTCCAGACATGGTGTCATTACCTGGAAGGCTCTGCCACTCTGGTCAACATTGTTACTGACCACAAAAATCTGGAATACTTCTCTACATCTAAAGTTTTAACTAGGCAACAAGCCCACTGGTCAGAATTTCTGTTCTAATTCAATATGATCATTCATTTCCACCCTGGAAAACTCAGTGCCAAGCCAGATGTGCTCACTAGACACTGGGACATCTACCCCAAAGAGGGGGATAGTGGCTATGCCCAGGTTAACCCTCAGAACCTCAGGCCAGTGTTCACCCAAGAACAACTCTCTGCCTCACTTTGTACCACATACCTCAAGCTCCCAGTCCTTTGTGCAGTTGAGATCATGGATATTGAGAAACTCCATAATGACATCCTTTCTGCCCTCCCATCTGACCCCATAGCCCAAGTCCAGCTCACTGATACATCTGATCCCAGATGGTCAGTAGACAAGTCTGGATTACTACTCTTAGATGGTCAGATCTATGTACCAGACTCAGACAATCTGTGCCTCCAGGTACTATGCTATAAGCACAACCACCCTCTCTCTGGGCACTTTGGACAAAACTGGACTCTTGAGTTAATATGTTGCAAATACACCTGGCCAGGCCTCAGGATGTTCATCAAGAACTATGCCCAGTCATGCACAGCCTGTGCCCAGTCTAAGACACCACACCACCAGCCCTATGGGTTGCTCAAGCAGCTTCCCATCCTGGAGAAGCCTTGGAATTCCATGTCCATGGATTTCATAGAGCAACTCCCCTCCTCATCAGGCTTCACAGCCATTCTGGTTGTGGTCAACAGACTTTCAAAGCAAGCCATCTTCATTCCTACTCATGATACCATCACAGCCCCTGAGCTTGCAAAGCTCTTCCTGCTTCATGTGTTCTCCAAGCACAGTGTTCTGGCCCATGTCACTTCAGACCAGGGTTTAAAGTTTGTGTCCCACTTCTTCCAGTCACTTGGTAAGGCATTAGATATGCATCTTCACTTCACCTCTGGGTATCACCCAGAGGGGGATGGGCAAACTGAGCAATCCAACCAGACACTCAAACAGTATCTCTGGGTCTATTGCAATTACCAGCAAGACAATTGGGCTGAACTGCTACCCTTAGCAGAGTTTGCTTATAACAACATACCTAGTGCTACTACTGGAGTATCACCATTCTACACTAATAAGGGCTACCATCCCAACCTCACAGTATTCCCTAAACACAACCTCACCTCTGCCTGGGCTCATGATTATGCAGTTGACTTAGAATCTCTGCACCAATACCTCCATGAAGAAATGGCTAACACCCAACAATGATATCAAGGTCCAGCTGATGTCAAAAGATCCCCAGCTCCAAACTTCAAGGTTGGTGATAGTGTCTTTGTCAAAGCCAAGTACTTCAGGTCAACCCATTCTTCCAAAAAGCTCTCTGAGAAAAACCTTGGTCCCTACCCTATTGTAGCCCAAGTCAGTTCCCACTTGTTTACCATTTGACTACCAGACTCAATGTGCACTGTTCACCCAGTCTTCCATGTCTCACAGCTTGAACTGGCCATGCCCAACATCATACCCAACTGGACTCAACAACCACCACCACCAATTGAAGTGGAAGGTGACTTAGAGTTTGAGATCACTGAGATCCTTGACTCTAAGATTGACTGGAGGTGAAAAACCTGCAAGCTACTCTACCTAGTACACTGGGCCAGTTATGAAGGGACTGACAAGGAGACATCATGGCTCTTAGCCACTGAACTAGGCAATGCATCAGAATTAGTAGATGAGTATCATGCCTGGTACCCAACCAAGCTGGGCCCACTTAGTTCTGTATAACTGGTCCCCAATAATCCTTATGTTGTCCTACATATATCTTGTCTTGTCTAGTCCCTTATTTCACTCTGTTTTTGTTAATTAACAATCCCCTTTCACTACTATAGAAACAATTCTCTATTTAAAAGTCCTTGGCTGGACTTCCCTACATGGACTTCCCCTTTCCCTTGCTGGCTTTCCAACTCTCCTCCTGCTCTGCCCTCAACCCAGCCAACTCCAGCTCAACCTCAACCACATCAACTTCTTCATCATCAGTTGACTCCTCTGCACTAGACTGTTCCAGCACTAGGAAGTATGAGCATTTGTCCACAAATGTCTCCAAGGCTCTTGCAGCCTTGTAAGATGCCCAGGCTGATTCCTTGTGCACCCAGGTAGCCTCTCCCAGCTGGGCTGCCATCCCCTCCACTGCAACAATCAGTCACTCCATTTGTCCCTCCAGAGGACCACTCCCAGCCTTCTTCTTGCTGGCCTTCCTTGCCACAGTCTCCTCAACCTCATCATTGTCATCCTCTACTTGCACCTTTGTTTTGTGCACTCTCTTCTTCTTTTCACCCCCTCTGGGTGATGACATCACAGCCTTACCCTTGCCCTTGCTGGATCTGGATCCAGCTACCTCTACCTCTGGCCACTTGCACTTCTCCTTCATCCCTGCACAGTGCACACATGCCATCCTCCTTTTGTTGCCATCCAAAATTACCTCACAGGTAATGTTGGCCTTTGAACACTGCATGCAGCTGAAGAATGGTCAGCAAGGTGGCAGGAAAAATCACCAGACTCACTTACCAGGTACCCAGATCCTGAGATATGCTTGGCCCCACCTCAGCCTCCTCCCTCTACCTCTTCTTATTGACCTCAGCAGCCTTTCTTCCCCTCTCCTCATCAACCCTCCTTTGGAGCTCATCATGCACCCTCTGTTCCTCCTCATGTTTCTTCCTCTCTGCCTCTTCTTTCTCCTGGCATACCCAGTCTTCCTCCTCCTGGCACCACCTCTCTTTCTCTTCCTGGTGTTTCTTCTTGACCTTGCATCATTGGTATTCCTTTGCCTTTGCCACAGCAACATCATTGTTGTCAGCCATGTCAGACTCAAGCTCTGGCATCTTGGCCTTCATCCAGTCATTGCCAGGCACAGAGACATTGATGTTTGGGGTAGTAGACTTAGAAGTGGGAGAAGACATGTTTTTAAAAAAAAGAGAAGAGGTTGTTGGGGCTGACTCTGAAACCAGGCCCACCTTTTCAAGATTCTAAGATCATGGTCAGACAATGCATTCAAACTCAGCATTGTTCTCAAGGCAGCCTCATGGGTTTGGCCCCTAAGAGGGGGATACTGTCACAGCCATGTCCAGCTCATAGTCATCAAATCTGAACAATAGATCTTATCCCTGGCTGGTATGTTGTATCTCTGGCTGATCTATCACATCCCCAGCCTACTTGACCATAAGAGTACACTACTGTGCATGGCAGTGCACATCATCAGTGCACTTCTGTCACCATGTGCAGTAACCAGCCATTGTATGTTCTTCTTCCCAGACTCATCTTGGTCATCTTTATTCTCAAACTTTTGTTTGACTTATTCATCCCTTAGTAATTTCTTACTGTGCTTCTTAGCCTGGTTTACTGGACTGTGTTTCACTGTGCTTACTTGTAGTATAAAAGCTATAGATACTTTGTCTGGTAGACTTCAGTCTGAAATCAAATTAGTCTCTTCTCCTGATCTTACCCCTGGACTGGCACCCACACAAGGAGGCAACACTCCATCTCTGAGTTGTTGAACTCAAGCAGTCCTAATCCATTCCTAGACTACACTACCTATGCTATCTGACTGGACTCACACCCAGAAATCTCTGGAGAAGACCTGGACTTGACACTATTGCATCACAGGCAATAAATCCTGCCACCCTTAGAGATGTCCTGCATCTAACATCAGTACACCATCTGCTGGTTGTCACTGACTTACAGAGGATCAGCAACAGCCTTATTGGTGCACATTTCAAGGCCACCACAAGTGGGAATGTTCTCCTTGTTGGCCTCAGTGCTGCCCATCAGTGTGAAGGAAGTATTTGGTGTCTTGAGAGCACCTTTGCCAGTGTCAGGCATCTTGATGAAGCCTGTGGTAAGTATTGGTTCCAGGAAACCTGTCAGCTCTTCTGGTAATATGCATAGTTAGTGATATGATCTATTGGTGAGAGATGCATATACCATTTGAGGGCTGTGCATCAATATCAGTCATTGTATGCACTGTCTTCACTATTAATGTTACTTCTCATCAATACAACATGTACATACCTTTTGAGGTGTCTGCCTTGATGCTATTCTTTGGGTGCTTATCCTGCTGGATGAACTTGTCTTTCTTGTCTTCATCTTTGTTGTCTTCTCCATCCTCTAATTTGATGCACTTCCCCTGGGGCTTTGAAGGATCATCACCCTCAATGTGGTTCTTGTACCATGCTTGGTATGTCATGCCCACCAGATGATCAAGGTTCCATCCATTAACTGCAAACTTGAACAAAGGAAATGATATTTCCATGATATTATGAAAGACTTGACATCCAGTGGTCCCAAATTTTCCCCAGGATTTCAGTGCAAGATTGCAGCTCATGAGCTCTGCCCAGCCACCACAAGTGATCTTGTGAATTTCTTTTAGTATTGAATCTGAGAGCAGCTCACCCTTTTTATCCTCCAGGAATCCATATCTCCTGCATGTGCTTGTTTGTGCCTTGGAAGACATCAGCCATTTGTTCCAATCCTCCTGGGTCCAGAAACAGATCAGAGGGTGTGATTCAGGTGTTGGGTGAATGGAATGGGGAGTCAGAAGTTGCTGGATCACTGCTGGATTGAATTGTAGTGGGTCCAATAGAGGCAGCTGCATGGTGTTTGCAAGCAACTCAAATGCAGACCTATTAACTCAGATGAACTGCAGTAGAACTCAAACAATAAGTAGAGGGCTTACTTGATTGTATCACATTCAGTAGTGAGTCTGATTATCTGTGCCTCCATGGCTCACTCTCTGTCCTGCCAAGTAGTATCCTATATGCACACAAAACACATCAAATCCATTGAGAAAAACCAAAAAGTGACTCACTAGGTACATAGAATTGTATGGATTCATGTTTGTGGGGTAGGATCCAGGAGCTGGCATCACATTGCAAAAGACATTGCCCTCAGAGGGCAGGCAGGGGAAATTGTTTGATCCTTGAGATCTTGTTGCTAACAGGGACTTAGAGGAGGGTTGGCCATGCTGAAAGTGATTCAAGGCTTGATTTGAGGCAAAGCCTGCTGGCATTTCAAAATTGAATAAAATCAACTTGCTCAGAGGAATGTACATGGTGGTGGTGATAGTAGAATGTGTGAGAATACTACAAATCATACCAAATTGGGACATTCTCTTGAATTTCTCTAAGTCCTGCTCAACTCACTACTACTCTAACCATGGCATCCAAGACAATCACACCCATACTCACCACAGAAAACATTGTCATCCTTGAAGTTGACAACCTCCTGTCAGGCTGGCCAACTTATATTGTTAATTTCACACCTAAGAAGACCAGTCCACTTGTAAGTCCTTAGTCAATTAGTCAATATATGAGCAAGCTCACCTCATTGTATCCCTACAGAAACTGCTTCTTCAGCTCAAGGACTCAGTTCCATATCAACAAGACAAAGAGGATGAAGAGGATAGTGATGAGGAGGATAATAAGAAAGGTGAGTCTATTACTACTAGCATATATGCATTGATTACATGCATACATAGCTATAGAGATGAAGAAATGTCCAGCCATTCCTGCAGTAGAGGCCTCTCTGATGGCCACCATAGAAATGGATGCTGTTGAGTACAGTACCCTCAGTATCATACCTCTTCAAGCCAACACAATTGCCATTGTGCTTCACAGTGTCTTTAAGGATAACTCACAAGCCATTTGCAAGCACAAGGCCAAAGAAGTCTTTTGCTTCTCAGATGACATCCACTGGCCCCCATATAGATCCCACACCTTCTGTTCCATTCCCAATAACTCATCAATTGCCACTCTCAGCACAATCAGGACCTTGGCAGCATCAATTCACATGACTACTAGTGTACTTATGGACAATGACATTCTCAAGAAAGGCCCTGCAACAAAGAAAGAAACCTCAGTGACACAGAAGGATGAGGACAACAACAACAACAACAACAATAAGAGCAACAAAGAGGACATTAGGGACAATGTCAAGGATGTCAATGAAGAGCACATGGATGGAGATGACAATGATGAGGGCAAAGAGCATGAGGACAAAGGGGATGATGCCAAGCATGCTGATGTATAGATCATGCTGTTTTCAACCATGCCCAAGGACAGTAGCATTATTCATTTGCATTCAGGGACTTTACATTATAATATTCAAAGACTAGACTGTATTACTACATTACTTGTAATTATTCTACCCCTGCATCATCAAAGTCATTATTGTCATCACTGTCTGAACCCTGTGGGATTCCTAATTTTGAAGTATTGAGTCCTGGCTTCTCAACCATAAAAAATCTATGCTCCATGTCACCAGAGGGAAGGGAAGGCCTATGTTGTACCATTGCAACAACACTCTTGATGCCCTTGATGTCAATGACTTGAAATTTGTTGACTAGAGTAGACAACAGCACTGTGTGAGATGAGAGAATAAGTAAGTCCTGGTCAGGTGAAGAGTATCCATGGAGGATTGCAACATCCATGAATCACCAAGTTCCCTCACCTGCCACAATGGCAAGTTGCATGAAATATTGTACTTTGCCCACACAATCTTCACCATTGCATGTGAACTACATAGGATTAATTCAGATAAGATAGAACAATCATGAAATGACACACACCTTGATATTGCATGAGATGCACAGCTTATGTAGAGGCCAAAGGTCTTTGCACCATAGAGAGCACACAACTTGCCCATTGGGCAGTTGTGCATGAGCCCACCTGTGGATGCAAGGAACAGGGCTGTGCTCACCCAGAAAATTGCAAACGGCTGGGATGTGCTTGGCATTAGGCAGCTGATCTGTTTTATCTCATTTCTGCAGTAGTGCATATCCATTATCTGTGTCTACAGCTCCATTGGGGAGGGGTTTGGGTGGGTCATGTAGTTCTGGCATAATAGAGAGTAATGTGTTTATGTGGCAGCAGTGAACACCCTCCCAAGCAAAGTTTGCATATGGATTTGATGGTTGTCAAATCTCCTGTCCAATATTGCTGATTGTCTACTCCATGGTCCACTGTGCATAGCAGACAGGAGGGCCTTTTTGTACAGTTTTGGTTACAAGGTGAAGGACTTGATGTACACATGGGCAGATAAAGTGGAGGTGATCTTCACAAGCCCACTAGTATAGTTGTTCAAACTCAAGATCCCATTTGCAGAACAGGGCATAGGTGTGCTTCAAGTTGTCAAATGTGATTTGATGTTGGCTAAGAATATGAAATGTGCAGACAGGTTTGCAGTTGTTAGACCAGTAGCAGTCAGGTAGGATCCCATAGAGGAGTCCTGGTGCAATTCTGAAGGTGTACAACTGAAATTCCAACATCTTATAGCTTGTGTTGAGTTTTTCAGTGATGTTGTGTGGTTTCTGATCAAACAATCCTAGCAGGAATGTACCAGCATCCTCAACAGCCTTTCCATGGGCTTTCCAAGTGTTGTCACTCTGAAGGACAGCCCAATCCCAGGCATTCTTGTTGTCAGTCCCAGTGCATTTGATTGTCCCATGCCAGAGTGAAATAAGAAGGTCACTCAAATTTGCTGCAAGGTGTATGATGTCAGGAGCCATGCAAAGTGGAATGAGACCAAGGATGAGAGGAGGTATTGTGATCCCAGTCTCAGTCTTCCTCAACTCCCACTGACACTGACTGCAGGAGGAGACAAGGTACCATAAGTTGTCCACATAGCTGTCAGACCACCAAGTGGGATGTTGAAGACATTGATGTCAGGATGGTCACTACCTGGAGGACAATGATCAGGCTTGAGAAGGGCAGGATAGTAGTATGAACCTTGTATTCTTTGTCTACCAAGCATCCCACAGTACATATGGCACCTGTTCTTGCCACTATGGCCAACCATACCATCCCAGTACATGAGACCAGGTCCACCAGCAGTCAGAAATAACAGATAGAGGTCTGATATGTAAGTAGTAGCACAAGATGCATCCCATATTACCAATCCCTTGTTCTGAAGCATGGTGAGATGGTGGATGGCAACAAATAGGAATGAATTAAGGTTTTTGGGTTTGTTTGGTCCTGGGATGAAACTGCCAGGTAGAATGTGATGCTTCTTGTAGTGTTTGTCTGGGCTGAGATTGATGATAATCCATACATATATTCAACAATCTGACTGCTTGCTTTCAAAGAGCTGTGTGCCATCTAGAGATACCATAAGTACAATATCATTATCCTTGATGTCACTGTTAAGAACAGCAGAGAGATAGTCCATTCCAGTGGCAATGTCATCAACCAGGTCAATGGTTCCAGAGTGGCAAAGTTGGCTAAGTAACTCAGCTGTGCAAGTGTGGAGATACATACAGTGGCTCAAAAAACTGTCTGCATGTTTGCATGTTTTACATTAGTTATGACTAAATGCAATAATCCCTAACCCTAGCCCTAGCCCATGAGTGTATGGAATGATGGACTTACTCTTGGCTGTCTATTGGTTCATGAATCAAGTGATTTGGACAGGAATTGATAGAGTAGCAGCCATTTGGAAATGACATGTCATGTGGACAGTTGTTTGACTTAAAGTTTTGATTATATATATTGACCCTGGCATGCTGTGATATCATTACATACATCCATCAAGGGTTCTATTATGTTACCTTTATGTAATGAGTATGATCCAACATATATAAACCCCACCACCCTCTGCTTATTTTCTCATCATCACCATAAAATCCATTTCCACCTCTCAAAGACAAAATATCATCTCTCTTGCCTCTCTTGGCCTGTCTACTAGGAAGATTGCCTCACAGATTGGTCTAGGGAAGTCTACAGTATCCCAGGCTCTTTAGGAAATTCAACCAGAGAGGTCTAGGCTTCATGGTGGTTGCCCTTCCAAGCTTTCCTCCATCAACAAAAGGGCCATTGTCCAGCAAATCCTTACTGGCAAGGTCAAAAATGCTGTTCAAGCCACTCATTTCATCAACTCTATTGTTGATAGTCCTGTTTCTTCTCAGACAGTGAGGAATACCCTCAAAGAAGCTTCATTGAAGGCTGTGGTGAAGAAAAAAAAGCCATTGCTTTCTACTGGTCACAAGAAGAAGAGATTAGCCTTTGCTCTCAAGTATCAGCATTGGACTGTGGAGGACTGGAAAAGAGTTATATGATCAGATGAGACCAAAATCAACAGGATTGGGCCAGATGGACAAGAGTATGTGTGGAAAAAACAGGGTGAAGGGCTTATTTCCAGAGAGGTCAAAGGTACAGTCAAGTTTGGAGGAGGTTCACTCATGGTTTGGGGATGTATAGGGTGGAATGGTGTTGGGGTCTTGAGTGAGGTTGAGGGATGGATGGATGCTGAACAGTATGTGACCATTTTGGAGCAAGAGTTACTTCAAAGCATGGAGGAATCTGGAATTTCAGAAAATGACATTATCTTTCAACAAGATAATGACCCCAAGCATACCTCCAGAAGAGCCCAGAAATGGTTTGAAGAGCAAGATATCAAGCTTCTAGACTTGTCTGCACAATCTTCAGACCTCAACCCAATTGAACACACTTGAAATCACCTCAAAAAATCACTCTTAGGTGATGAGAGTGCTCCTACAGGAGTTCATCAACTGTGGGAAAGGGTGGTAGTGGAGTGGGTGAAGATTTCTGTGGAAGAGTGTCAAAAATGGATAGAAAGCATGCCTAGAAGGGTTGAGGCAGTTATCAAGGCCAAAGAAGCTCATACCAAGTACTAGATAGTTGGATTTTTGTAAAGTCAAAAAACTGTCTGCATGACATGTCATTTTCAAATGGCTGCTATTTATCAAGTCTTATCCAAATCACTTGATTCTTGGACCAATAGAAAGCCAAGAGTAGGTATGTTATTCCATACATTCATGAGTTAGGGCTAGGGTTAGGGGTGATTGTGTTTAGTCATAACTAATGTAAAACATGCAAATATGTGGACAGTTTTTTGAGCCACTGTATGACATATTGTGGGCTGATTCTGAGTTGTAGTACATAGCCTGCAATTGCAGTCCCAGAGGAATGATAGTGAACTGGAGAGCTGGTACCTTGTTGCAACCATTGCTCACTTGCAGCTGTGCCTGGTCCCATTGAGATGCATCACACATGAAGCAGGTCTTGTATTGGAGTAGGGGCCCATGAATCTGATGCATGAATTGGGGCATATTTCATTGCAAACATCTTTGACACCAGTGTATGTGGCAATGCAAGACTCAACACTATGGAAAGTAAGCATGTTGTCAATACCTGGTGCATCAGCAAAGTTGCACTGGGTCAAGTTGCAGATGGCCTTGTAAGCACTCTGAGAGGAATGCTTGAGTGTGAGGTATATGGATATGCTGTGGCAAATACCCAGGCTCTCAATCATAAGGGAGGTGTGAGGAGGATCATGCAGCCATTTGAGCATATTTTGATTGAGCTTGACAACCAGATCTGTTAAACAGGCATCTTTGACAGCAAGGACAAACTGCATAGATTCTTGGATCTTGGGAAGGAGGGCTGAGCTGGCAAGGGCAGTGACATCAACATCAGGGCTAGGCCTCCATGAGTACACAATTTGATTGTTGGTTTCTCCCTGAGCAGAAGAGGATGGAGATCAACAACTGGAAAATATGGGAGAGGCCTAAGGGAGGGTGACCATGTGAGATCATGAGGTGGGAAGGGAGGTGGATGCTCTGGCAATGGCAACCATGTGGGATCATGAGGTGGGAAGGCCAAGGGAGGGCCTGGTGGTGGTGATCATATTTCCAGTGGAAACTGGTGTCAATGAGTTTAGAGTAAGATATAATTAAATGAAAACAGACTCACCTATGATTCCAGGGGCTCTCCATGACCCAGAGATGCTGGGGGAAACCATAAAGGGGGTGATGGCATGCAATAACAGGGTGGTGAAGGTGGTACAGGCCCTGGGGAAAGCAAATGTCTCTGGGGGAGATCCTAAAGAAATAACAATGCAGTTAGCATACATCATGAGTAACAATAACTTACCTGAGGCATATGTGGTTGTATACAGGCCAACGTTCACCTCCCTTGGAATGAATCTGCTGCTCCAACCTCCCTGGCTTATTTGGCCATTGCCTGTAATGTTTATAGTCTCATGGTGCTTAGTGATGGCAATTCTTTGCAACTAATACTTCCAGGGTCAATTTTTGTATTGCCTGGACCAGGGGGGAGGTTGTCAATCTATCCTCCCAGTCATCTAGCAGTGATAATCTGTTGTTTTTCTTCATTCAATGAGATGGCATTTCCAGGTGGTGGGTATGACTCTATGGAGTAAGCCATTTCCATACTTGATGCAGACACAATGGTATCTTGCCTGGGTGCTGGTAGGGATGCTCCAGTCATGCATTGAGTAGGAGTGAAATGGGAAGAATATTAGAAGGATGACTACACAAGGTAGCAGTGAACTTAGCTTAGAGATGTAAAGTAATGTTGTGACTTTACATGGCTTGTGTTGTAAAGCATCATTTGGGGTATTGAAAACATTGACAAGGGATGCAAAGCAAGTTTGCAACATGTATTGCACATGCAATGTGTAAAATTGTAAACAGTAAGATAAGGTCATATCTTGTCACAACCTAAATAAGGTAACTAAGACAGCATCACTCATAGTCACATCAGGTGCAATCCAGTTTTCACTGGGAATCACCTTCAACACTGATGATGATGGCAAGGAGTCCAACACAAATAACAAACCAAGAAATCTGGTGAGAAAGAGCAAAGCCAGGCCTCAGGTCTCACTCCCAACCCATGACAATGGCATGCTGTACATCCCAAGCATTCTGGACATGTGTGTGCTGGAGATGAAGAACATCATGAGGGCATTTGTGACATTTTATTACAGTTTGTGGCCCATTATTATGCTTGTGAGTGTCTGACAATTGTAACAGGAAAGGCTAGTGGCAAGCCAACTGCTACTGTTCCTTGGGGTGCCATTGCCAGCAACACCTCAACTTACATAGCCTCCAAATATTTGCCACATGATGTCACTTTCAAGGAACCAACTTGTCTTACACAGGATGAAGTGACCAGAATGTTGGAACTGTGGAGGAATTGAAAGGAGAACAACCCTAACAACATATTCCACTTTAGCCAGTGGTGGGATGCTGATGGGTCATTACAGATGCCAGTAACTCACACCAAAAAGGTTATATCTCATAGGAGACATCACAACAGGTGCAGACAACCAGGTAAGCTGATGCTAATTGGCTATGAATAGAAGCAGAACTGATTTCATGTCCTCACCAGACCATTCCAAGTCTAGTGATGATCAACACAACAGCACAGATGATGGGCCATCCACCCATAATCAGCAGGTTCAACAATGCCAGCCAGGTACATGGATTTTTGTGATAATGTCAGCACTCATACATTGCCATGATATAGTGGGGCCTGTGGTTGATTGTTCTACTAAGGCCCTGGCCACATCAATGTCCATGAATGCTAAGCAGCCCTATACACCAGGTAATACAATTAATATTGATTACATGTCAGGCTAATATGGAAAAGATATGGATGTCTCCAAGATTAAAATGGCATCCAATGCTGAACCAGGTGCATAGCATACACTCCACCCTGAGGTACTTACAAATGTTCCATAGTACCATGAAGAACCTCATGCAACAAAACACCATTCTCATCATCCATTCTTCAGCCAAGGAGAGTTGATGACCAACCAGCATTAACAAACCCAAAGCTGCTGCCAATAACCCATCACTCAGTGGCAGAGCACACCTCTGAGAATGGTATAAGTAAGGTATCTGCTGCAACAAGAAGTAAGCAAAGGGCTCTTGGGGTTATATCACACTGACATGGCACTTCAGACTCCCCAGGTATATCAAGTGGTCATTCAAGGAGTGCAATTGCCAAGCATTATGATGCCAGGCATGGCCCAGCACCACCATTACAGGTGGGTTGTAGAAGCAATGCTGCTAAGTCAGATGGAAATCAGCTACAACCTGCATGCAACAGTATGAAAAAGTTGTGCATGCATAGCAGATACATTTCTGACACCACTGCCACTTCTGGTCCTGCAGCATTGCAGCAGCTGGAACATATGCATCCAGGGCAGCAGGGTGATATCAATTCTGGCATACATGATAACATGTCTAAGCAGCAGTCCAAGAGGGAGCAAAAGGCACTGAAAAGGCTGGATGATGATGTACCCACACCAAGCCCATTGAAAAAAAGAAGGAAGTAAGTTACATCATACCATTGGTAGATAGGCAGCTTCAATGGTGCCAGCACTCACTTTCCCATAAGAATGTTCATCACTTCAAATATAGCAACCATATATACAAGACTGATTATATTTACAAGTTATCTAGTTCTTTAGTCTCCATGCCTGTGATATTGTCATTCTGAAATTCTTGCATCATAGCCTCCAATTTGGCCTTTCTCTCTAGCAGAAGCTGGTATTGCCAGCTGGCCTCTACCAAAGTATTAGCATAGTGGTTGTATGCTGCAATGATTGGCTCATCCTGTGCCAGATCTACTGCAGCTGGTGATTGTTTTGACACATCAGTTAGCAGCAGTGCCAACTGCTGTGCCTTGTTCACTGGTGTACATCAGCAACAGAGCCAGCATGGTGTGTGGTAACTTACATTGGGTTGTTGGATGTTCAATATTCATCTATGTGGTCTTTAAATTGCATGAAAATTTACTACTTATGTGTGATGATCATGCAACTGAAGGTTACATTAGACAGTACAATATTGCTCTGGCTGGATACTTACCATGGGCATTAGGGTAATGTAACACTGGGGGTGCAGCAATACTTTTAGAGAATGCCAGCAGTGGAACACAGACCGAGATTTGTGGGCCTGCCAACATAGTCCCTGGGTGTGGTAACTGGAGGGGTGATACCATATCAGAGAGTTGTAGAGGGGCCATAGAAGGTGGGGATGAGTCTGATGCTGGAGATAGGCTTGGTGATTGCCATTCCAGGGCCAAAGATGCCAATGGTGGCTGTGCTGGTGTGGTGTATGCCAGCATTGAGGCTGGTGATGTGGGAGGTGATTCTCACATTGGGGCAAGGGCATGCAAGGGCAGGAGAGTATGAGGGCCAGTCAAGTGCACTGCCACAGAAATCAGTATGTGCATGTGAACTCCAGTGCTTTGGATTACCATTCACTCACATGCTGGTGACTCCACAGTTTGGGGGATGGTGACTGGGGTTTGTGATGGTAGTTCCCAAGTTTGACAGCCAGCAGTGAGGGATGACAGCCCAGGTAGTGGCTCATCAATCACCATTGCATCATTGTCATCAAAGGTGGGAAGTGGCTTGGATATGACCCTAGGTGAAATCACTGCCAAGAGTTAGCCACCATCATCTGGCCTGACAAGGACATACTTAATGTATCTGGGCTGCTGCTCCTAAACTGGACAGACTTTGCAATTCTTGCCTTGGGTGGCATGCCTGAAAGATTAGCAAGCTTTCAGAAGCTGTAAACTGTGCTCAGCACCACCATGCAAAAATGAGGTGCTTATATAATTATTTCTAGTTGTGGGCTGTACATCCAGCATTACTTTCAGATCACTATTATTGATCTTTAAAGGCAATGAGTGGAATAGATGTAGTTTCTGGTGTGCAATTATACATAATGGGGTTACTTTGGGTCCAAATATTGCCACTAGTACATTGTCATTGGTCTCCACATTCCTGTGGCATGTGTGGTATCTGCTGGCATGTCTTACTGGTCATTGTTGCCCACCCCACTTGTGTGAACCCATGTAACATCCACTCAGTCTGCCATCTGATAATACTGGTAGACAATATGTAAAAAGAGAGCAATGGGATGTTCCATGGGAGCTTTGGAGGCTATTATGGGACATCCCAACTATATAAAAAGAGAGCAATGGGATGTCCCATGGGAGCTTTGGAGGCTATTGTGGGTCATCCCAACTACATAAATAGAGAGCAATTGGATGTCCCATGAGAGCTTTGAAGGCTATTATGGGACATCCCACCTATATATAAAAAGAGCATTGGGATGTCCCATGGGAGTTTTGAAGGCTATTATAGGACATTCAAGCCATATATTTAAAAGCAATGGAATATCCTAAGACAGGCCCTATATATACATTCACCACTGGTTTTGTGAGGACTGAATTTGAGACACTGGATGAGAAATAACTTGTCACCTAATACAATGTATAATTCAAGTATATTTTTCTCACACCCCCAGTGATAGCTGCAAGAAAATAGCAGTCACAATAACCAAACTAGCAGCCAATTAAAATAAAGTCTGCTGGGGTTAGAGTATTGGCATTCTTCTCACAGTCCATGGCAGCATGGTCAGTGAATTCATTTAGTTTTGGTCAATTACAGAATCACAACAAGTTTTAAATATGAGAGAAATTATATGGCAGTGAGCAAGGTCAAACTAATTGATAATGAGATGATACACCTAAGCATAAGGGGATTCAAACAATACCTCAGCTGATAAGTTGTGTGATCATTTATAGTCATCTAGTAACAATAGAAATATGACCAGTTGACCCTTCTGGTAGGCATCCTGCATACTTGATCATTCAATAGTCTACACTCAGTGGTCAATATTTGTATTTCATAGGGAAAATCCACAAACATGAGCTAATTTACAATAGTACACATAATAGACCTTCCTGGGCCATGATGGTTATAGACAAAAGGTAGCAGTAGGAGGAATTATCATCACCAGGAAAGACAATGAACATGGTGATGGCAGGAGTCCTTGTCTTTGCTGTCATGTTGAAGGAGATAAAGAACATTACCACAATATATACATGAAATCTCTCACACATTAACAAGCTTACATGTTGTATGGGTGTTGTTTTTCATCATTGTCATAGATGTAGTGATTATTATGTACATGAGGATGGTATGGTTGTTGTCATTGATGGTAATATCATGTATGTAACATGTAATTATGTATACAAGTGTGGCTGACTCACGGTCATCACTGAGTGTGATGAAAATGAAATTATGTTGAATTATATCTAATTTCTCATTCAGCTCTCATACCAACAGCAACATGTATGTAGAAATCTGGTCCCAAAGATGCTTTGGAGGCTATGATGGGACATCCCATTTATATGAAAAGAGAGCAATGGGATGTCCAAAATGTGCTTTGGAGGCTCTGATGGGACATCCCATACATATGAAAAGAGAACATTGGGATGCTCCAAAGGTGCCTTTGAAGGCTATTATGGGACATCCCACCTATATAAAAAGACAGCAATGGGATGTCCCATAGAAGCTTCAGAGGCTACTATGGGACATCCCACATGTATACAAAGAGAAATGGGATGTCCCACAAAAGCTTTGGAGGCTATTATGGGACATTTCACATATATATAGAGAGAAAATGGGATGTCCCAAAGGTGCTTTGGAGGCTATGATGGGACACCCTACCTATATAAAAGAAGTAATGGGATGTCTCACAGGAGGCTTGAAAACTACCATGGGACATTCCATATATATATAAGAGCACTGCAATGTCTCATGAGCTTTGAAGACTATTATAGGGTACTTCCTCTATATAAAAAGATATCCCATGGGTTGCCATGAAACATCCCATTCATATAGCAGAACTGATCAATTTTTTCATTTATGTATATAATGTAACCCAAGACAGGATGACAAGTAGCAATACAGCCACAACAACTCCAAACAAATTAAACTAGAACTACTAGCTGAACATAGTCAGCATAGGCATCAAGGCTGTATATTGCAAAAATTTCAACTTCCCTGTATTGTCTAGGTCACTCACCAAGCTCTCCAAGAATATCTGTAGAGTTATAATACTCTAGCAGTAAATACATTTACACCAAAATATATTCTGTACAGAAAATGTGATTTGCTTGATCTAACACTATCAGATCATATCTTATCAATCAAATAAATACCAAAGCACAATCACACATAACTGTCAGAACTTGGGGTAGGAGGTGCAGGTTTACAAGATAGCAATAAACAAGGGTGGGTTAACAGGTACATGGCATGATAGTAATCAGCTAGGTGCAACCAAGGCTGTGCAAGTTGAAGAGACTTCATCAATTGCCTGAAGAGCTGAAGCTATGGCCATATGGCAACAACTTACATTACTTAAGTTTCTATCCTGTTTGAGCCATCACCCTTCTCTTGTTCCTCTACTCTTTTACTTACCATGCTTATAGTAGGTTGGCAAAGATCACAAATAGACATGAACAGGTACTGATAATGAAACACAATCCATGAAATATGATGAAGATGCTAGCACAGTACTGTCTGCTACACAGAAACTGACAACAATGTCCAAGCATATAGCATGCTACAATCTCATCATGGCCACAAAGTGACCTCCCATATGTAATTAATCAACTGTAAGTGATAAGCATACTGCTTAATTTGCCAGCTTCACTGGCTGGACCATCATTCCACTTGTTAAAATAGACAAATCAATTGGTGATATATGAGGGCTAGATTATGCAGGTACTAACTGACTGTGAGGGGGGCACCATCATGGCCATGGTAACAATGGTCAGCCAACAAGAATGCATGCTCTATGATAAATGGGGGTTGTGATCTGTATGATAATCAATTGATAACTAAAAGCAAGTGTATGATATGTAGCCTGGGGGGTGATGAAAAAGTTTGAATAAGGACCCCTGATACCCAAGGCATGTATGGGCCATCCCAACACAACATCCCATCCCAGGGATGGGATGACAATCAATACTAAACAGAATGGGAAATCCCAGGTGAGAAGGAGACCATCTCTGGGATGACCATGTTCTCATGGGCTCTTTGGCTGAATCACAATACCAAACTATTCAGCCAATTTGCCTATCAAAAATGGTTGCCTGAAGTGATCCACCAACTCCTGGCCCATCCCATAAGAGGTGTGCATCAAGCTAGAGTATCACACCTGACATCTCAAGGGGATTAAGCAGCAATCACCCCAAGTCCTGCCAGCAAAGTAAGTTCCTTTCCATTTGCATTCTGATATGCTGATCAAAGCTAACAGTACTTGATGGAGTAGTTATAGTCACTCCATCATGGCTGACAACCACCAGCTGGTCCTCCACCCCTGTATCTGTGGCAGCAAATACTAGGTCCACACCTCCAACTACACCATCCAGCACAGGATCAGCTGGCAGTGACAACACAGCAAGGATAGATGCTCTGAAGGCTGAGGTCCTGGCACTGAAGAAGGAGCTTGTGGTGAAGTCACATCAACTTGATGACACACAGCACAAGGTGTCTAGTCTCCATGACATTGTGGAAGCTCTTTGGCAGGAGCACTATCCTCTAGCCCAAGGTTTGATGGGTCCCATCCAGCACACCATCAAACCCCAGCCAGGTCCAATGCTGCCCTCTACATGCCATGCCATTACCCCAGCCATGGTCACTCCTCTGGGCTATACATGGCAAGTTGACCACAATGGTGGAGGAAGCACCCTCCCATCCCAACACCCCAATAAATGATATGTCAGAGGTGTAACAGCAGCCCCCTGCTCCTGCATCAATAGAAGATGCCCCCACTCATACAGATGGTGCCACTGTGCCTGACACCCCACTAGTGCTGGTGACCCCAGCAATCATTGTCAGTACTCCAGATGATGCCATACTTATGTATAGGAAGTGGTGAGGATAATGGGGCCAATGACATGCATGTAGATTAAACTATCATGTATATTACTTACATGTGAACATTTTCTGTTTTTTTACATTGCAATTATTTCTTGTTGATGGTGTCATTTGCATGCACCAGTTAGATGAGGCAACCATACAGGTAGTCCTAAACAGGCTGCTGGTAGTTGGATGGTGTCAGCAGCATGGAATCACTGCTTGCCTGCAAATGGCATTACTGCCAGTTTGCATCATATACAGCTGGCTGGCATCATATACTGCTGGCATAGACATTACTGCAGTCTGGCATCATATGTTGCCAGCATCAACATTACAACTGGCCAGCATTGACATTACTGCCAGCTGGACTCATATGCTGCCAGCATACACACTACTGCCTGCTGGCATCATATGTTGCCAGCCTTGACACTACTGCTGGCTGGCATCATAGCTATTGTCATGAGATGATTTTTCCAGAATGTGAATACCAGCCAGACTACAAATTACCATGGGCTAGCAGTCATGATGCTGTGTCTATACTGCCAGAAGTCATTGTATCCCACTGGCATACAGTACATTACAGTGTTTGTCTGCTTGGTCTTCTGACCATAATGCTGGTAACAATAAGCATTGCTTTCCTATTATTGTCCAATGGTATTAACTCCCAGCCACTGCATCTTCTCCCTGGCATGTAAGAATCCAGATCAGCTGTGAGACTAGATTCTTACTGGTGATGGTTGTACTGCTATCATTGTGCCAGTTAACCTTCTGGTACTCACATGATGCTGCTGGAACATGAAACACTTGACTGCCATTTGCCAAGCATCCTAGTGCCATATCAGCCACATTATATGCTGTCTGTTCCATGCACACTTTTTTTCTGCCAATGTTGTGTTCTGCCACCCAATAACCCTCCTAAGATATCTACTTGGCTACTGGCACCGTTGTGTGGCAAACATACTAGTCCACCTATGAGTGATGACCCTTTCTGTTTGGCTGCTGAGGCCAGTGCCCCTGCCAATCCACTTCTCAGAGCTCCCCCAGCCCACCCAATGAATATGTATCTCATATACACTGAGCAACAAAACTGTCCCAATGTTGGTAGCATTTGGATTGTTAAGGAAATAACCAGAGCATCTTTGATCCTAGACCCATCAATGTGTATATCATTTGAAAGCCATGATTAAGGGCTTTCCAAAAATATGTACATTGCTTATGTAATTCCTTCTATATCGGACAATATTCTCAAATTAATCTAATGTACTCATTGAGACAGTTTTGTTGCTGACTTTAAGTAACATCAAAATCAAACATTGTAGTAAGATGTTACATAAGCATTCAGTCATGTGGTGTATAAAAAGTTCAACATGGTATAAACAAACCAAAATACCATTGCTTTTCCACATCCATCATCATGAAACCACTTTCTGCTGATCAAATCAATCAAATTATTGCTTTTCTGGAATCTGGCCATTCTATTTGTCAAATCTCTGCTGCTAGTGGTTTTGGCCACTCTACTATCCACAGAATATCTTCCAAATATTGTCCCAACTTGGTCAAGTCCTCTGGTGACCATCCATCCCTTATTACTCCCACTGATATGTGCCATGCCATTTGCCTTATTGGAACTGGAAAAGCTGACAATGCTGTCCAGGTCACCCAAACCCTTCAGGACATCAAGAATCACTTCATCTCCTCTCAGACTGTTCATTGACACCTTAGAAAAGCTGGGATGAAAGCTGTGGTGAAGAAGAAATGCCCTCTTCTCTCCAAGAATCATAAGAAAGCTAGAATGGACTTTGCTTTAAGCCATCAGGACTGGACTGTGGAGGATTGGAAGAGAGTTATATGGTCAGATGAGACCAAAATTAATTGTGTTGAATCTGATGACAAGAGATGGGCATGGAAAAAGGCAGGAGAGAGACTAAATGATAGACTGGTGCAAAAGACAGTGAAGTTTGAAGGAGGATCCTTGATGATATGGGGATGTATGACCTGGGAAGGGGTTGAGATGGCTTGTAAGATTGATGGTAAGATGGATGCTGAACTCTATACACAGATTTTAGAGGATAAGTTACAACAAACTCTTCAATATTATGGATTAACCCCAGATGACATTATCTTTCAACAAGACAATGACCTCAAGCACACTAGCAAAAGGGTCAAGAAGTGGTTTTCTGACCATGAATTTGAGGTCATGGTATGGCCAGCTTAGTCTCCAGACCTTAATCCCATAGAACATTTATGGTTTCTCCTTAAAAGAAGGCTGGCTGAGTATTCAGAGCCACCTTCAGGAATGGTGGAGTTTTGGGAGAGGGTACAGGCAGAGTGGGAGAAGATTAAGGTGGAGGAATGTCAGAAATTGATTGAGAGTATGCCTAGAAGGGTACAGGAGGTCATTAAAGCTGAAGGAGGATACACTTCATACTAGATCTGGATACCCTTGATATCAGCAACAAAACTATCCCAATGAGTACATTAGATTAATTTGAGAATATTGTCTGATACAGAAGGAATTACATAAGCAATGTATATATTTTTAGAAAGCCCTTGATCAGGGCTTTCAAATGATACCCACATTAATGAGTCTAGGATTAAAGATGCTCTGGTTATTTGCTTAGCAATCCAAATACTACTAACATTGGGATGGTTTTGTTGCTCAGTGTATCCTAGCCTACCCATATCCATGGAATCATCCACCTGAGGCTACAATGTACATGCCAGAGACAACACAACACCATCCTGACCACCTTACACATTGATGTTCATTGCATGCCCTACTGCTTGACCACAGTGCCCTCTCAAAAAGCAGCCCTCCATATAGCACAGGGATAACTCATAGGTCAGCTTGACCTCCACTGGCCTGTGTGACATGGCTGATTGTCAGCCTCCACTGGCTGTGTCCTATGGCCTAACTAGCTACATGGGCTCTGCCCTCATCTGGATCATGACAGTGGATGAAATTGTGGACTGCACACAATGCAGCTGGAATCTGCACCTGAACTGTCAGATTGTACTCAGGTGCCAGAAGTAGAATTCAAAAGCAGTACTTCATGACACCAAAAATGCACTCAATGACATTTTGGGCTAATGAATGACACAGATTAAATAATTCTTCTCTGCTTGAAGGTCTGTTGAGATGTCACTTGAGGTTGTAAGGGAGACAAGTATCAAAGACTTACCTAATGTTTGCCTGCCCCCACTCAGCTAGATGGTAACAAACACCCCAGTATGGCACAAGTACTCCTCAACATAGGGGGAATCCAGCATCTGCAAGGAGGTATTTTCCATCTGGAATGGATAGATCAGTAGATGTCACATCATCATAGATATGGGCATCAGTTGTGGATCCTTCCCAACCTGTGAGTGAGTATATGAATTTGAGATCAAAGTCACAAGCAAAAAGACAATTCTGGGAGACAAAACCCTTGCAGTTTCAATAGTTTGGGTGCACAAAGGCAGGTGTGCTGCATGGATGTGGCTGCCATCTATTGCACCAACTGCATTTTGGAAAAATGGCCAGAATTTGGGATTATCATGAATCTTGTATGGAGTGGATTCACCAGAGGGAAGCTGGATGTAGGTGGTATAAAAGGGAGGACTTGAGAATATCACAAGCATCTTTTGGAAGGCAAAAATTTAATTATTAATGATAGAATAGTATTATAATACATGCCAGGAGATTGTCTCATTTAACCTCTGAAAGCATTCACCAACATGTCTAATGGTCAAACCTGTTACACAACAGTATAAAAAGATAGCCAGTTGCTCCTCAAGAGAAACAAATTTTGAATTGGTATGTCCAAGATTGTGAAGTTCCAATATGAGCTGTTTGAAGACATGTGCATGCATGCCAAGTTCACAATGGATGTGCTCAGGATGTCTAGTTGAAAGCTCCATAACCCACCCATGTCCTGAAAGAATAGAAGTATGATATGGTTCAGGGGGCTTCTGCTGGAAACTTGATTTGACAACCTCATCCAGGGCACAGATTCTGATGCTGAGAAGTAACATGATGTACTGGAATAAACACTGGCGTACTTCTGGACATAGGGTTTGCATATAGATCGAGTCGGAGAACTGTTGGGTTCAATCTCCATCGAGTGCGGCTTGTTTCATGCCGAACTTTCAAAGCTTCCAGACAAATAAACAAAAATAAAAAGTTCGTGAACACTGGGTTTCCGAACTAGCTCTAACTTCGGCAGCTATGTTCGATCGAAGTCCCAAAATATGTCACATCGCGGACTCCCAAAAAACGTCAACAATTAGTGAGTATTAGCAAACAAGGTGATCACAGACAAACACGTAGTACGTGCTGTACAACTCTAAGTAGCACTGATCCGCACACATTGGTCACCGAAATGGACTGCGGCACGCAAACATAATTTGTACACCTGGTAATTGAATCCCAGGTACGATATTAAGTAATGGGCATCAAGTCATGTAGTACTGTCTGCAGGTGTCATTATGGTACAAGGCTTTGGGAGACCTGCCAGGCTTCAGTATGAAGGATGAGCATTGCAAGGTAGTCTATGCGAACAGGACATTTCCAAATACTGAAAATCGGTAGCGCTGTTGACTTGAAACGATGGGATATCAATGGCTGGTGATACTGCACACTGATCCAGTCTGGAATGTCCCCTCACTCCTTCCGTATATTTCGAGCAGCATCCATCAATCCTTGAAATCATAGTGACGTCAAGGTGGCACTAAAGGACCATGGCCTTACCATCCCCATCGAACGACGTCGAATCCGTGTGTTCTTGTACAGTTTTGCGTACTTCAAGTTGGAAGCTTGTTGGGTTTTGACTGGCGTTCGATGGTGCCCAGTTGATACTGTTATTCTTTGATGTACGGCATACCAGAGAAAAGGAAAGACGCATTATTCCAATGCGATAACATTCATAGGACGTGAGGTAAACGTACCATCGATTTTCCATCATAGGTACCTAGCATTTGTTCCTTGAGTCGCTCCCGGGCGAGAAGAGTGTCCAGAAGAGTCTGTCAAACACAAAAGGCGTAGCATCACTAAGGGCTGGGCTTTTTATTGACCATGGAAGGGTGATCAGTGTCACGCACATTCGTATAGATACGGCCAATTGGGATAGCAAACATGCCATAAAAGTTAGTAGTTGGGAGAGCAAGGAAGCTGATGAGGTCTCCCATGGAGAAAATACCAGCGAACAAGCCTGTTCGGACAGCACCATGAATTATACGATTAAGGACAGTATCTGTTTTCCTGTAGCCCGTCTTTGAACGCAGAAGGATGATAATGAGTGTAACTGAGCAGGAGTTAATATGACACATTCAAAACGACAAGTGGCGAGCTGGTGACTAACCGGTAATGAAAGTATCGACTATGACCTGCATTGCAAGCCAGGCAATCACGAGGTTGTTAATTCGAGGAAGGTCACCCAGGCTTCACAAAAGGTTGTGAGTTTTTGGTTGATTGTGTCACCACAAATAGAAACAGACACTTTGATGATCCATGCCTTAATACCGCAAGCCATCCCAAGAGCAAACGAAGGAATGGCCATTGCAATGACAATGGCATAGAAGACGATGTTGCCACTCAAACACCATATCCTGTCAAAATTCAGTCGAAAAGACAAGTAAACAGCAGAATATGATGTACCTATACCCGAGAAAGATTTGCGTCACTAAGGCGGTAGTCGCAGTACCGATGGGTGTGAACGTATACGGCCATTCAGCAACTAGGAGATAATGACATTAACGCCAACAACTGTGACTAGTGTGACTGATGCCCAACCTTGTAGAGCGCTTGGGTTATTATAGTTTGTAACACTAACGGACGATCTGTCAGTTAGTGAAGATTGTGCAGGGTGAATACGAACACATATACCCAAGCCATGTATATGACCCTGTAAACGGAATGAGATATATGTAGACATCACCAAGTTGCAGCACATACGATGCACTATGGAATGTATCGAGCAGAAACAAGAACAGGACCATAAACCTATGGGGGATAAGGGTAAGCTGAGAGGGTGGCACAGTCACATGGCAGATGCTAACTTGACAGCTGGTCGATCATTGAACTCTGCAAGTGCGCTTGAACTCTGGAAAGGATGAAAAGATATTTCTGGTCTTACCAGTCCTGTGATATGCAGCAAATTGGTAGGAAACAAGTCCGTACAAGTAGGTATTGACTTGAGGACCATCATCAGTGTTGCCAAAATACGGGGAGGGTGCGGAGAGTACCCACAGAATATCCCTACCAAGAGGGTTCCTGAAATATTTACCAGGTTAACCTCGGTGGTATGACTAACATCATAGGGGTAACACACCTAATGTCTTGTCGAATTCACCCATTGACAAGACAGATACTCTGACCTCGAAGGAAAATGATGTATGTGAAATGGCGGGAGAAAAATACTAAGTAAAATATATATAATGAGTAGGATCGAGGGACCCTGAATGCTCCAAAACGGGCATGCCAGGCTAGCCGCTGGATGCACGCGGTCACTGTCAGTGAGCTAAGTGCCTTGGTGAGAAGGACCGATCGAGATCGATCCTGGTGGAGTAGCGGAAGCGATGATGGTGGTAAGGTCGATCCAAAAGAGAAATTTTCGTCCGGTAACCAGTTCCATACTATGTTGGATTATTCTTTACCTGAAGGTAGCTGAGAGTACAGAGAGCTCAATCATGTCTGCTACATCAAATGTCTGAACATTGTAGGCTACTACGCAAGAGAAAACGCTCAAAGCCCTCCTGGAACGGGGATCAAAATTAGAGTCTCGAAACCTTGACCCGCCAATGCAAAGTGACGTAACATAATAGTCAACCTGTGAGAAAGATTTCATGAATTTCCACGTCAAGGTGAGAGAGGTTCCTTCTTTGTATATCGCAACAACCACGTCAAGTGGCAAGACAGGAAATTATGGAAAGCCAGACAGTCATAGGAAATTACTCATCTGAAATGAGGAATTGTTACATTTGTACCTTGAGCCCTCTTAGTACCTGACCCACAGGCATCTAAGCGGGTTCACTGACAAAATTCCCTTGCTTCTAAGATGGCCACACGCAGTGGGGAATCCAAGATAGTAGCGACCAGGGTTGCGACTAGTTCAGAAAGATGATAGGCAACACCAACACACGTGATTCCTGACCCGATGGCGCAGATATCGGCGTCTGCGGTCAAAGGGCCATCGCTCCCTTCGCACCGCAGAGGGTCGGATTCGCGCTAGCGCCTCCATATTCAGGGGCTGTAGTCGTCTCAGCATTAACTTCTTGCATCCTGTCAGGAGCGATCGACGACCCAAGGCGTCTGGGAAAGATGCTCGATGCTAAAAGCGCTTGGATGGGAACTGAGTGGTTAATCTTTGGTGTACAATGATTAGGTCGCTGTTACTTTCAATGACCAGGTCATCGCGTAACTCGAGTATTTACATATGTGCCCAGCCTGTCCTGAGCCTAAAGATGGGTCCATGGGTTCTTGGATGACGGTACTGTAATCTTGCACAGTTCGCCTAATCAGTGTGCTTGATGCTTGGGTGTGGGCCAGTTCCAAAACCCGTATGAAGTACAACGTAAGTGAAGGGCTGGATTTTGGTGCAATGCTGGTATGCTGATGCCTTCAATGTACCCAGTCGCTGAAGTAGCATTTGCCCTACAACACCACAGGCGAACACCGCATCAATATCCACGATTCAGTGATCTCGGCCTAATTTTCCCTCTGACGTCCTCGTCTTAAATATACCTCTCCTTATAACCTCCGTGATAATCTCCCTCGCTCGATCTTTGCATACCTTGACACCTTACCACCATCACCATGTACTCGTTCGCAACCTACAATCCCACAGGAAATCGTTCATGGCACACCAAACCAATGAGTCAGACATCTTATTACGTACCAACAATTCCCCAGTTCCTCGTGCTTGGAATTCTCAACACTTCACACTCCACCTTCCATCCCATCCACAGGCTCAACTGCGCAAGCCATATCCTGTATGCCGAGTATTGACTCTTGTGACTCCCCTCCGCGCCTAGGTTTAGGTGTTCAATGAAAGACTCCCCATCCATGATAGGATCTCCCTGTGAAAGAAGAGTCGCAAGGTGTGACAAAGGAAATCCAGGCTGGACCGATGAAGTCCTCATAAACCGTTCATCGAACCCCCATGCACAGCATGGTATAGATAAATATCCTGCCGCGTCGTGTAGAGCCGCTAACACAGGGACCCACGGAGTCAGTTCGTCCGCATGGTTTCCAATCAGAAAAACGTCGGGTTTGAATATCCTTCATTGATCTCGCTTGTAGGGCTTGTGATGATGCATTTCTCGTCTACATAACTCGTAGGATGAAGGGCGCAGACATGGAGGACTTGCTTCATAGTATCTGGATGAGACCATGACTGTCGTGCACGGCACGTACCCCTCCGACACAAGAAGATGCGTAAGAAGGCCATTTTCACACCTTTTTGATTATGATCGTGCAAACGTGAACAAGATAACAAAGTAGGCAGAAAAAGATATACATACCCCAGATCCAGAAATCCCGCAAGGGGTCGTGGCCAGTTATGTCAAGATGTATCAGTGACAGCGCCATCAGCAGGTACACTCACACTACCTTCATACGTGACTTTCTATAACCGCATCGAGAATGTTGCAATACCAACATCCTACAATCACGTCACGAAAATGAATATATCGACTGACCTCGAACACATGCTTTACGGGATCAGTGGCTTCCATCCACGCATCCACGAGATGTTTATATTGCTCCCTCAGAGCAAGGTATAAATATTGGTATTCTTCACGCAGAATCAAGCGGTCGTGGACCGTGGTGCATACTTTCCCGGTAATGTGTTAATGCGCCCCAGCCGTACCGGCGGACAACATCGAGAAGAACAAGGCAAGTGCGATAGGGTCTGGAGTTAGGATCAGGAGATCGAGATAGATGTAGCACAGAAGATGGTGAAGACGGAGGAAGTACTGCTTCGATTACAAGCACCTGTGTTTCTGATTCTGAGTCAAACCCATCTGTATCTGTGTTTTATGGGTATACTTGACCGCCAGCCGCCTCACTGCGGGATGATAACAAGGCAGGGATTCACCCGCTTTCACGAGTGGTGTAAGCACCAGCAAAGAGGGTATGAAAGTATGGGTTATGAGGGGTTCGACTGTATTTTGGAAGTGGGACCCCCAGACACCAGTTTGGGGAGGGGTCCAGAGATGAGTGAGTGTTCGAAATTCGCCCGCTAAACTAGGGGCTCGTCAGAATGACCATGCATTCTGGAGGGGACAAGGGGCGGCCATTTGTCCTCCCTCTTGTCCCCCCCCAAACGATTCACTGTCAGATCTCTCACCAAGCGTACTACTGTTTACAAGTCAGTCCTTTAACTTTTTGCTATCTTCTCGTACTCACCTTCTCGTTTTTCCCTCTCTTCTTCCAGTGACTTCCACAGAAATTCCCCCAGATTTCCTCGACATGTGCGTTGACCTCGCTAAGCAGAATAGGGGATCTTTGATCTCTCCTTCCACCATTGTCGATCCCCTCAGTGACTCCACGGCCACCACTCCCTCCCCGTCGCTCCCGTACTCTGTCTCCAAGCTAGAGGCCACGTTCTACTATGCAGGCCTGCCCTCCAACCCTGTCTTGGTCTACCGTACTGGCACCACACCCTGGAAGTGGCCCACTGGCCCCGAGGCTTACCACAAACTGAAAGAGGTCAAGCCAGTCTTCAGTCACGAGATTGTAACCGTCTGGAGTGACCTGGGCCCAAAGGTTTGCGACTGCCTAGATTCCGTGCAAGTCACCTGGACGAGCGTCGATGTTGTTCGCTTTGCTGAGGTCGGGAAGGCGCCCGGTCCCCCCGTTCTATGGATCGGGGTCATGCCTCAGTCTCTCTCCGGCGAGGACGCCCACACCGCGGCCGTTGGTTGCCAGGAACTCCTCGAGTCGTACAAGATCACCGACGTCGAAGTCGAGTTCAGGGAATCCGTTGTCGCCCGATCTGCCGGTCCTAAGCTCCTCAAATCCGTCTCCTCCAACGCCACCGCCGGCGTTCGTGGTCCTCTAACCCCCGTACTCGGTCTACAGATCGCTGCCCGAGCCACGCCGTACGCTGAGGGCACCGGAGCTCTCTACATCTCTGAAGGCTGCAACAGCGACAAGGTCTACATTCTCTCCGCCCGGCACGTCGTTTTCCCACCCGATGCAGGGAATAACGAGCTCTACAACCGCATGAATGTCAGCCAGCCTCGTCGCGAAGTCCTCCTCCCAGGCCCCAAGGCGTTCCAGACCTTACTCAAGTCCACCATGGTCAAGATCGGGAAGCACAAGATCATGGTCGACTACTATAAGCAGCAGCTTAACGACTTGGACGACGACGACGGTGTGGAGAAGCGGACGAAGATTAAGGACAAGTTGGAGGAGGAGGAAGCGATCAAATCCCTTAACCAGTTCCACGACAAGACCACGAAGTACTGGAGCGAAGAGGGCCAGCGCATCCTCGGTCACGTTATCTACTCTCCTCCCATCACCGTCGGTACCGGCGCTGAATGTTACACTGAGGATTGGGCTCTCATCGAGCTCAATCCCAACAAGATTGACTGGAACACCTTTAAGGGCAATGTTATCGACCTTGGTACGTTTTGATCTATCTCACTAAGGCTGTCTAGTCTGACTGCTATGTCCAGGTACAGAGATTCCGGTGCACGGCCTTACCTTGCGCATGTACCCCGACCCAGCGGCCCCCACCTCCTTCAAGTACCCGTATAACCGCCTCTTGCCGCTCCATGGCGTCATCGAGGAAGACGAGCTGCGCCACCCGCAAATGCTCGACGCGGATGGCGAACGGTCCCTTATTGTAATCAAGAACGGTTGCACCACAGGCGTGACCATTGGCCGTGCGACCGGTATCAAGTCCTTCGTGCGCGAGTACTTGCCGGACGGCACTCGGGAGACGTCTATGGAGTGGGCAATCCTTCCATACGATCACAAGTCCGGCGCATTTTCCGCCCCAGGTGACTCCGGTGCCATCATCGTTGATGGCAAGGGACGTATCGGGGGTCTCCTCACCGGCGGTGCCGGCCAGGCAGGGTCCACCGACGTCACGTACGCGCCACCATTCTATTGGCTCTTGCAGCGTATCCGGACCCGCTTCCCCAACGCCCACCTCTACCAGCTCACGGCCTAGGCGTCGCGACATCGATCCAGAAGACATCGGCAACGCTGGCGAGGCGGTGAGAGGCGAAGACGTCTCATCCCTTTTTCTTCTTGCTTTTTCTTCCGCTTCCTCCACGCTCCTTTATCTTTGGGTTGGCTGTCGGTGCAGATGGGTGCTTTGACTGGTGGACTGCTGTTTAGGTTCATCTCTTTTTTTCCATCTCATCTTCTCGCATAATTACTACATTAATAGTAAATCTTGTGTTATAGTGCCAGGGAACTGTGTTTTAAAGTGTGTTGTCACACTGTTTCACATGACTATTGTATCTTTATTGTGTCCACTACCTTACAACAAACCCAAGATCATAGTATTTGTACAAGAACTCAAGTCAATGTCATTGTCCTTTGTTTCCAAATATGTAGCAAACTCCAATGACTCTGCACAAAAGGTGAATTTAAGATAGCAAATACCAATCTGGCGCCTCACATGAAATGCGTTCCCAGCGTTGTCAGCCTATCAGATGTGGAAAATCACAATCCTGCCGTTGTAGTGGTGGCTGAAAACATCGAAGTCGTAGTTGAGCACGACATCTCCGTCTTCTAGCTCGAACCTAAGCGTGCCACTGAGAATATGGGGGTACCCGATGTTCAAGGTAATGCCATCCCTAAGGTTTCCACTGGCCTTTGCGATCTGCACTTTGGTCCAGATGAGGGACAAGTAGACTTCGACCATGGCAGCAAAGGTATCCAAGTCAACTGAAAAGTTGATCTGCCATGAACATTTACCAGTATCTTTGGTCAGCGACGTGACGCCAATTTAGGCCTAATATCAAGCGCTCACCCCGACGGGGCCAATGTTAATGGTGTAAGTCTTAGTATTGAAGCCGGTAGCCTCTGATTCATATATGAAGACATCGCCGCGAGGTGACTCGATCCTGGTGACTTTCTCCTGGAACTCACGGATAGCGCCTACGAGAAGTTAGCTGGAGACACTATTGACACTTCGATCGCAGTGCTCACACATGGCATCTAAAATTCTCACGGGTGAGCCGAAAATCACTGAGATCGAAGCAAGTACTCACTTTCAGCACCAACGACGGTTTGTCCAGGACCATCGTAGTATCGCTCAAGAGGGTTGCTGACAAAGATATGAGCCTGAGAACCTGCACTAACGACCTGAGTCATGATGTGAATAGATGCAAGAAGCGAGCGTGTATAAAATTTGAGCTCTAGGTAGGGTAGACAGTGCCAATACATAACCCCTTTTTATACGTGCGAGTAGACAAGGGGAGATGGCATCCCACAAGTCGTAACTCTAATGCCTCGAGTTACTGATGCCTGTTTCTCGAGCCGCTGTTGCCTTGATAAGTCATCTTGTTAGAACATATGTGCTCGAGTGCCAATATTGTTCACCCGGATCAGGAGTATGAGACTCTCCGTTACACAAAGTCGAGCGCTGAATCAAGAGTAGTCAAACGTAGCGCCGAAAGGTGGAGATTCAAATTCTTGATGCATTATGTAATCCGATCACTTGATTAGGCCGCCACACTGCAGCATCCTGCATTGAAATTTCAAAATGTTATTTCAGTGACATCCAAATCGTTGAAGTGCCTTGCCGTTGGGGGACAATCTATGGACCTCCAAGAACACTGTGCATGAATCTGCAAGTTCGGGTGAGTACTTGTATTTTATACGAGCTTCCAATAATGGATGGTATGTTCATCAACATTTGTCCAAATTTGATTATTTATCAGTACACTAGACATGGCTGAAATTCACCTCTGCAAGTCGTCCATCTCCATGATATGAGCTCCAACAGTATCCAACTTCATTTAGTAGATTGGCCCAAATTTTTGGGCATTCACTTCAGGTATGGAACATCCACAAGATCAATCAATTACTGCTTGTGGAGACATCCCACTCCAAAATCAAACCTGTCCTTCCAGGTGGTATTCAATGTATTTAATCTTATTTGTGATGACGTGCCCCTTTCCTGATACCTTATGGCTTCTTGGCTTCCAAGACACGGATCATTGGAACTGTCTGGTTCAGAAGAGATCTGTCATTGTGGAACATTCCAAAAGCTCTAGTTCCAATACTACTCGGTGATTTCCCCGCAGCGTGCCACCGCAGAGGAAACCCATCCTTGTCGATGTCCAATCGAATCATTCATATTTCGATCACAGGTAAGGATATGCTACTTATCTGGTGCATCAGCTCGAGATCTCGTTTCTTGGTTTACGCATTGAGTTCGAAGGTCAATGTTCAATTTTCAACCGAGAAACATTTTTCGGGACTAGAGAGATCAGGAGGCCCGTGTCCCGTTATCATTGTGGCCTCAGAGCTCTGGTATCGAATGGTTTCGCAGATATTTCGATTCTTATCAGTACCAAAATCAGACTTTGCGAGCGATAACGTCAAGTGTTCGAATGTGGTACTCGTGGATGCGTCTCCTCTTCACATAAGGCCAGCCCGATACGATCCAGAGGTGACAACCCCGCTATCCATCAAATTATCTCCTCGATTTTGCCATCCTGCCTACCACCATGCCTACCTCAGTTGAACGAACTAGGTTCAAGAATGAGATCACCGAAATGTTTCATGGTGCCATCCACGTGGGACTATCTACTATTCCAGTAGGCTATTTTTGTACTGAGATTATGCAAACTCATCGACCGCCTGGGACAGCTATACCCCATTTACAGCATCAAAGGTGTACGCACTGACTTAACCATTCCCCTTGGTTCCATAGATGGTCCCCGGGCAAAGACCAAGATCGCAGGTAGCTAATATCTAGGCCAGCTGACGTAGTTTTAACTTGTGGTTTCAGTTGTCGTCCGTCAAGAGATGTTACATCTAGCACTTGCTGGAAACATCTTGACTACGATAGATTCGGATTTCCGCGTTTACATCAAATCAGATATACCGACATATGGCTTAGACGAGACCATTCTTCATTCGCTGGCGCATTTCACATGTCACAGTTCATCCAACTACTTTCTGGAGGAAGACAAGGCGTTCAAGCGTAACGGGCGCATCATACGCACCTTCATCCTTTCTCGCTCGGCGATCAACACCCATCACTGTGGGCCTTTCACAGGACAACCCCGGGTTTGACCTCTCCGCACTCGACGCAGAGCCAAGAGTATCATTTTTCGTATTAAAGCGTCTAACACTTGATCAAGCAGCATATATATGCACTTGGAAGCGATATCTCATACCAGCAATCTCACTTTCACCATCTAACACTGGACCAATTCCCTCGCTGCCATTCTTTCAACGCTGACATACGGCAGCCGACCGTGTCTAATGTAAATGACTATTCATATGCTCTTGGCCTGGTGCCGATATTGGCCGCTCTTTGTCTGGACATCACTACGACGGATGTCAAGTTTGTAACAATAGAGACGGACACCTGTGTGTTGATACCTCCCCGCACTTCGCTTTCATAATTCAGGGTTGCAGTGACTTTCATCGCCTGAAGGTTGCGACCACAGTGGATAACGATCAGCTAGTTCGCTTACTATCTAGAGACTGTCATCGCACCTCTTCCGCGATTGTGTCTGTTCTCTGTGAGAGCGCTAAATATGACCTTTGATGTGTCCTCCCATCATCCCACTGCGCATGTTTTGATCCACATGCGAATATATAGATCCACTTGGTTTTGTGTAGCACCAGCTTGGCAGGAAAAAGTGTGAACTTTGGGTCGACTCACGAGCTTTTATACCTCCACTATATGCACAGTGCATGTGGCTAATGATAGAATATCAATATCCTGTGGAATAATACGGCGTACTCGCCGAGAAATACAACAGCTCAATCCAAGTCACCGTTGCAGAATACGCGAAAATGTCGCTGTCCTGCACCATTCTGACCTAGGGTGTGCCATAGTGTCTGTTATCTGTATCCCGCAGGAGTAATGGCAAGAACTTGACCACAAGTTATAACTTCTATTATTATTTACTACAGTGTTTGTGGCTGTGTCAATAGATCCTTATTCTGTGCATCATACTGGCCCACTCACCACTACGACATAAATGCCACGTAAAGACGCTGGAGGAGGGCCTATATCTGCTCAAGCACAGCAGGACCTCGTTTCCGAAGGCATAGAGAACTTCGAGTTACCTAAAAGTCTGGTGACCAGGATCGCCAAGTCCGCCGTCAGTGTCACCACTTCCGGCTACCATTTGCATTTTATCTAAAGGAGGGCATGCGCCATTCACAATCCAGATACCGGACAATGCCAAATTGCAAAAGGAAACCGTACTCTCACTCGTGAAGGGTTCAACCGTGTTCATCAATTATCTGGGTGTGTGTACTAGTGTATCCACTTTTCGGTGGCTCATTATCTCTGTAGCTGCAACGTAGGATCACGAAATTCCTCTCGCTACTACGTTTTTAATCTCCTTCCAGTGCTCATGATGTAGCGCTTTCGAAACAACATAAGAGTATATCTGCATCTGATGTGCTTAAAGCCCTGGAGATGATCGAGTTTGGCGACTTAGTAGATAAGCTGCAGGAAGAACTTCAAAGTAAGTTCATGTATGCAATATACCTCTGTGTTGCGGTTAATTCGGTTATAGTCTACAGAGACAATGCAAAAGGTGACAAGGGCCGAAAAAGTGGGGTCATTGCCCCAGTCAAGGGGAAAAGCAAAGAAGCCGAATCAACGTCGACACAATCACGTGCAAAGGGGAAGGAGAAAGCTTCCCTTCCATCCGCATTTACCACTGCGCCATACGATGGTATTTCTTCATCGATATCACAACTGGATGCCCAGGACCTTGACCCAGATGGGGCCAATGTTAATGGAGAGGACGATGAGATGGGAGACCTCATACATGATGATGTTGATGAGGTGGATGAGGTAGATGATCCCGGTGAGTACGACGAAGGGGACCAAGAGGAAAAGGAGGAGGAGCTAAGGGATACAATGACCATCGAGGACGACGAACTTCGAAGGGATGCAGCAAGACTTGATGACGCAAGAGGTGATCCAGACGAAGACTAAAGGGTATACGCTTTCAATTTGGATGTTTGTACGCTGTGTAATTCTGGAAAGCTGATTCGAAAGCACTTGGATGCACGTTGCAGGGAATGTGTCGTAGTGTGTTTTGTTCTGCCACAGCGCGAACACTAGTAACCCTAGTCATATTCGGTATGCACTATGTACTGTGATAGTATCGCGCTATTCAGAATACGTTCAGTGTAGATTGTGACACACAAGATGGACGATTGTTGGAATGTTCATCAGACAGATGGGGTTAGACTCGTGATACGCGTGTCGTCAGCGCTGCGTGCATGCTTTCTTGCCGTCTTGAAGTACATAAGTATGGCATGTGTACATCTGTGGAGACATTTACGTATGTTTGCACCTGCCAGAGCCCCACCGATGGAATACAACATGTCCAGAGAGTATTACTATTCCGTACTAAGAATGTAGAATTCTGATAAGTTGACCTTGACTTTGTAAACGCATAGTGAGCTGAAATCTATTATCTTCGACTAGTAGCAAGGCTTGTGCTGACGTTTCCTACCGGCAATTCGGGTATACCTTTTTCTGTTCCTTATTATGTACATAATCATTCCAGAACCGAGTTATATTCCCCAGTTGTGATCAAGGTGCCAAGTAACAGCATCCACTCGGATGCGAACAAGATCAAGCTTCTCGGTCGTCCCAGGGTATTTATTGTTCGAGCTCCCTTGAGCAAGCTCCCTCGCAGTTCACCCACATTTATAACTTGTCCCTGTCAAGGCCCTGGCCGACCAACCTTTTTGTCATGACACTCAAAGATCCTGAAGCATTGCTGTCGCTGAGCAATGAGAACCAAGCGTTATTGGGCAAATCGGATTCATCGCATCCCTCTGAAGAGTTGCCATTGTATACATCGCATGTCCCGAAACAAGGCGCCTTAAATAAATGGAAGACACGCCTGATCATGCTGGCAGTGGCCGTTATCCTGGTCGTCTTTCTACAGAACACGCGCCGTTTCACGCGTCACTCTCCTTCATTGACTCAGAATCCCGCATACCTAATCACGGCCAAACACGGTGCAGTCGCATCAGAAAATGAGCGCTGCTCACGAATTGGGGTCGACGTGATGAAGGACGGAGGGAATGCTGTCGAAGCTACTATTAGCGCTGCACTTTGCATCGGTGTCGTTAACATGTTCTCGTGAGTCCCTCCGGTGTCTACTGAAAAGATCATCTCATATATCAGCTGAAAGGTCGGGTATTGGTGGTGGAGGCTTTATGACCGTTCGTATACCACCACGAGAGCCTGGTGGAGCTTCCGAGGTCTTTTCGGTGGATTTCCGTGAAATCGCTCCAGCCCTTGCGCACAAGCACATGTATTCTGACAATGCAACTGCTGCCATGTATGGAGGACTGTCTGTCGCTGTCCCAGGAGAGCTCCGTGGTTTGGCCGAGGCTTATAAGCGATGGGGAGGTTCTCTCACATGGGAGAGGCTTGTGCGGCCTAGTGTGGACTTGGCAGAGCAATGGACGGTGGACGTGGAACTAGCTAAACGCATTCAAGTGAGTATTTGGAATCTCGCATTTCTATTGACTCATGATTCTGTAGAGATACTCGCGATTGATGTTAGAGCATGATGACTGGAAGCCCATATTTGCACCGGATGGAAAACTCCTCCTGCAAGGGGAGACCATTCGAAGAACAAACTACTCTCGCACCCTCGCAATCATTGCATCCGAAGGCCCAGAGGCATTCTACAAGGCACGTGTAAAAGTGGTGATTCCTCGTGCATATGTTGATGGCGCTTCGCAGGGCCCTATTGCCGACGCAATAGTTCGCAAGGTCCAAGAAACGGGAGGAGTCCTTACGCATGCGGATCTAGAAGGTTACCGTGTCAAGGTCGAACGAGCACTCCAGGGTACATACCACGACAGGAAAGTTTATACCACCTATGCCCCTACATCTGGACCAGCGCTCCTTCACATGCTCAACTTAATAGAGCGATACAATCTCGTCGAAGAAGGTAGAACGGGATTGAATTTGCATCGTCTGGTCGAGTCAGAGAAATGTGAGGACAAGTTTAACATTTCTTCTGTCGCTTACCCTGGGTTGCGGTACAGTCGGCTTCGCAGCAAGGTAGGCTTATATAGCCAAGAGCACTAGCATGGCAATTCACTGGAGTACTAGGACAAGATTAGGAGATCCAGCATATTTGCCCAATGACACGGTCCACATCGCTGAAATCCCTACCAAGGAATACGCAGACAAGATAGCAGTCAACTTGACGGATGTGAGTTCTACGGTTAACTCGCCAGGTTGCTATACTTACCATCCCAGGATCGCACCCATCCTATGGAGTATTACAATCCCGACTTTGACATCAAGACAGACCATGGCACCGTATGCTGACTCTTGGTTCATTGATCGTGTGATTGATACACTTGACGTCTTTAGACTCATATATCGACGGTAGACAAGGATGGCATGGCCGTTGCACTGACTACGACAATCAATCTAATCTTCGGATCCCAGGTACTTGATCCAGAGACAGGCATTATCCTCAACGACGAGGTGATGTGTTTCGTTGACTATGATCGAAATATGTTAACGCGTTGTATATTTTGATAGATGGACGATTTTTCCATCCCTGGTATCCCTAATGCCTTTGGCCTGTGGCCATCACCATGTAAGTAGCTATCCGTAGGATGTGTTCTTGTGTTAACCACACCACAAGACAATTACCCAGAACCAGGAAAAAGACCACTTTCGTCAATGACACCCACTATAATGGAATACAACAATGGATCGTTTTACCTTGCCGTAGGCGGTTCAGGGGGATCCTTAATTCTCACTTCAGTATTCCAAGTTATCCTTAACCTGGACTGGGGTCTAGATGCTAGCCAAGCCATTGAATATGGTCGTGTACATGACCAGTTGCTACCAAGGCAGGTGGATGCAGACGAGATCATCCCAAACGATCTTCTTGATGCTCTAAGAGTCAGGGGACACAATGTCACCGGTAAGACCCCTTTGCTCAGGATGATGACTATCCCGGACAATATTTTTGTAGTTCAAGATATGGGACGCATTGCTGCTGCGGTTCAGGATGTCCTCCAAAAGGATGGTCTTATTTACGGTAGGCGATGCATCCATTTTACTTCTGACCGCTCTGATGGTCGACACAGCGGCGAGTGATTCTAGGAAGAACGGTATTGCTGCTGGCTATTAACCGTTGGGCGAATGACTCTCAGCTTCTAGGTGGAAGATGTAAGCTGTGTGTAATAAGAACTTTCTATGCAACGTACTCCCCAGCTGAGTATGTAGGTGTACATAAATAGGAGAGCTGTACGGAGTCGGTGTGCCGCTGTGATCATCAATAAATGATCCAGACTGGGTCCTAGTTCTTCATGACCGAACAGTAACTAGTGGGGATGAAAGACATCAATAAGTGGCACAGCTCGACCCCAGGAATGATCCCTTGCGACACCAAGGATCGGCTACAGCCAACGCTGCTGTATTCGTCAAAATGGGGACCGTAAGACATGCATGTTTTTCGGCCTGCTCCCTTCAAGTGGTGTCCGGTGATACAGTACTGTTGATTATTAGACTAGTATTATGGCCGCCTGAAAGAAAGGAATAAACAGTTCGAGTGAGGACGTCTTCTTGTCTGAAGACGATGAGCCTACAGCGAGTGGTGAAAATTCAAATATTCAGACTCGGTGTTTACGCGCGGTAGTCGCGTATTACAGTCATGGCTCGTTCAATGAATCGGATTCCTCGACAAGTGGTTCGTCAACAATCAGTCTTCGATTCGTCTCAAGAATTCCAACTCTTTGTCAGGGAATCGCTCTCTGTCGTGCGTCAAGACGAACAGATATTGTCGACCTAACGCACAGAAGCTGATGGAAAGCATAAAAGGGCTGGAAGCCAAGGTTAACAGGAGAGCAATGAGCATGACATACCTGATAGAAATTAAGGTAATGAATATCTATGTGGTGCAAGACAGATGCGTCGCAGAAATAGGAGACAAGACACGGACCCGTCACACTCTTCGAGTCGGTGTTACATGTACAACTTGGGTTGCTGCACGTATCTCAAGATCAAACGCCAAAGACCGCTCACTGCACTTCGAATGATGGCAACGATTCCAAGGACATCCGGCGAATATCTTCTGTACGCGTCTTTTCAGTGGTTTGAATGGCTGGCATATATTTTGTCAGGGTAGCACCCTATGAGAATCTACTCAGCCACTCTCGGTTTCTCTTGACGCTGCGATCTCAAGAGGGGAAGTATCATTCTTTGATACTGTTCCGTCTATCCACAGGGCGTGATGACTCCCTGTTATCGAACGTATCCCAACAGAGCACTCTTCATTCGCATCACCAACTATATGCTATGGAATCGGCGTGCCCTCATCTCGGGGCAGATATGTCACATGCGGACATCGAGGAATGCGAGGACTCCGTCGTAGTTGTCTGTCCTTGGCATAGGTGCGATGCGTGTCCATATCCAAGATCCACTGGATCTCTTCTGACCTATTATCAGGTATGATTTCGATTTACGTACAGGCGAAAGCGAGACTGGCCTCCGCGCATGCACATATGCCGTTAAAGTGGAACCGCACGAGCCCGGTGGTCTCCACATAGTTTGGGTTGAGGCGCCTGACAACAGCCAGTGGCAGTTAGTAGAGCTGCGTCCCGTTTCCGAATGTGTGTTTCACCAATGCCGATTGTCCAACAGGAACGCTGAGCCCTCCTTGCATACAGCATTCGCAGAGCTTCCATCTGCTGTCATAAACTCTGCACCGATGGATACCTCCTCGGTCCCGTCACAACTCTCTAAGAATGTAGTGCCTATGAATGGCCCACCCTCTACGTTGATGGAGTGGGCAGTACTCATTCTTAATACTTCTGATCCAATGCTAAAGGTAGGGATCTGTCTGTTACCATACTTATCATGGGCGTAAATTCTGCCCCAGGTAAAGCGCACAAAGCACGCAGTACATCTATTTTATACCGGACAATTAACCTCAGTCGGCCACAAATCTAAGCGAGCGCCACAGCCACCTGCAGTCCCGCCCCGCGATGATAACTACACGCGAAATATCGTGGAACCAAGAAAGCTTGGAAAGCGGAAAAATGCTGCTGTCATGCTCCACGCTCTGGCAAATATCGAACAATGGGCGTGAGTTTATTGATACTAAACTCCGTTATGCTGTTGGATCTGAATCATCACACCAGCATAGACCTCGCGTGAGCATAGCCTAGTCATTACAAGGTGAATGCTGAACACTTTTTCAGGTGGGATATCATGGCACGATTTGGGCCCTCTTATCCAGAGATCCCCCCAGCCTTCTTCTCGGACTTCTCTCGTATGGCACTTGACGAATCAAAACATTTCACACTTCTCGTCTCTCGCCTATCTGAGATCTCCCCAAGTACGCCGTACGGCAGTCTCCCTGTCCACGCAGGATTATGGGAGTCAGCTACCACCACCGCCAACTCATTACGCGCACGTCTTGCGATCATCCACCTAGTACATGAAGCACGCGGGCTGGACGTCAATCCAGCTACTATCGAACGTTTCCGTCGTTCTGGTGATCCACAGTCAGTAAAAGTTCTTGAAGTCATACACCACGACGAAGTGACCCATGTAACGTCTGGGCATCGCTGGTTTACGTGGATTTGTCAGCAACAGGGTGTCGATCCAGTTAAAACGTTTCGAGAGGAGGTGAGACGAGGGTGGAGAGGGGAAATTAAAGGACCGTTTAATATAGAGGCGCGTGAGACTGCTGGGATGACGAGGGACTTCTATGAGGACTTAAGAGGGGAGATGGATACGGTCGACCGTGATGCGTCGAAGACGCTCAAGAATGTTAGCCTCCGCGCGGCGGATTGTCTGTCGTCCGCTCCCTCTGTGCAGGTCGATTATGAGAAAGGAAGTTGAGTCGTGGGGAGAGTGACCATGATGGTGCTTTTTACAGTATTGGCATACGGTCACAGCTTGAAGCAGGACACTTCGTTTTTCATGGTGGACGCGGCATGTGAAGCAGTCAAACGAATCAATTTCAGAGGAATGACTATCTTCCTCTCTTAGGGTCTGCCTACGAGAGACGAACGATATCAGTGATCCCCAAGGATCTGTTGCACTATCATGTACAGTTGACTACACTATAGTGCATATTAATGGGACCAGTGAAAGTAGATGCATTAGGTCAATTATGCACAAGACGTATGTCACAATGCAGGGGAGCCGCTACTTGGGCCACGCAAAATTCCATGCATTACCTATTTTATGCATTCTTATTCAATGCATTTTGGTGTAGTCAACTGTACTAGATCGCTTCGATGCAATATGACATTCGATGTATCTAATTTGTACAGGTTTGTACATACTACAGGTTCACATAGACCAACGTTTTACATTTTCCAGGAGTGCGGTTGCCTCATGGTTTGAAATTTCCAAGATATGTGGTGCTGTCAGGCCCAACACCCTACTCTCCGAGCCCTAAATGCTCTACACTACCTGTGCAACATGATCAGGTTCCGAAGGACTGGATAAAGTTATCATAGGTGCGCATACGGGGGCGAAGAATCTCGGACGCATTTATGAAGTCGTATTTGCTATAGGTGCTCCCTTATCATTTCTAGAACCATGGAGTCGCAGTCGCTGTGTCACCCCTTCGAATCATAGCCGTGCGCTGTTAACTCGCACGATTTTCCTTGACGGATTGATGTTTAAGTCGGGATACCTTCACACGGAGAACTTGCATGTTCGCATTAGGAGAGATTCACCTGCTGTGGGCCCAAGATATGGGAATGCAATATCTCGTTTGTCGCGGATTATCTGATGAGATACCCTGACACCTAGGAATCGCCCGTTCTCATGAAAGACGTGTGTCTGCTGTGCTGCTTGCCATTTCTTCATACTTGACATTTCCACTCACCACCCTAAACGGTCACGGGCAACAGCACTTTTCTTCTTCCAAGGTTATTCTTGACTGTACCAAAATGCGTCATGGAATATACATCTTTATCAACCGCCAGAGTGGCACGGCGATGGACCTGATTAGTGACGATAAACTACTTGTAGGTAGGCATCTCTCTTACTTTCCCACCTCCCTAGTTTTGACCTCCCTTATGCAGGGATGCCACCAAATGACTCGGATAGCCAAAAGGTAGGCACTCACACCTCGGAAGCGCATGCTGTTACAGGATTTGTAGTGGGAAGTTGCACCGCTTGGCGCTGGCCACACGATCCGCAATGTCAAGACTGGGAAGTATTTGTCTGTTCTTCACGCCACTCGAAAAGAACCAATCATAACCACCAATTTCCCGGTCGCGTGGTATATGAAAAAGATATATGTTGTCGAAGAGAATGCTGCATTTTTTGAGTGAGTTGTGCAGGATTTACCAAGTATGCTTGGTGTACAAAATTGGGCTCATAACTGGGTTGAAAGGATTTGGTGGCCAAATTCCAGATTCATGTTTGAAGTTGTTGACAGTGAGCATAGGGCTCCTTGGTCACGGGTAAGTCATCCTAGGGAATGTGAGTTATGATTAATTACGCTGGAACGTGTTTAGAAAGGACCAGCAGAAGGTTATATGCAGCGATGCAGACTTTGGAGAGCTGTTTGCTGTCGCTTATTTACAAGCGCGGGAGAGACGTACCCCGACAGGACTATCATATCATTCTCCATTCCGATGGGTGGCGCGCCAATCAGGCCACCTCCACGTCCTTCGACTCGCCCAGTTCGGAAGGTGAATGAAACTTATCTAAATGGCATGGTCGCCTCCGCAAATGCCGGAAATGAGGCTACCATTTCCAACGCTCACCAAAGTGGTCCCGGAACTACCTCTCTTGTAACAAAAGTGGAATATGAATCATCGTAGGGGCTGTTTATAAGCTGTACACACTTACGCCTGCGTAACCCTTCCTACCTAATTGGTTATCAAAGAAGCACATCGTGGACGACCATATTATGATTTCCCCGATTTGTATTGACACTGCCAGACAGGTGCCACCTGACTACTGATGTCTTCCATTGCTACCGGGTGTTGTGGATGATCATCAGCCTTCTTTAACATATCAGGGAGAGTGCTATATGTGGGCACACCGCCACACGAATGATATTTCGGGGTGAGGGTGTCCATTATGAGTCAATCATAGGTGAATCCAAATGGTTCACCTCTTCTTCAAGGCTCCTGCGACGCAAGTCATGCTGTTGTCAGATACTGCCCCATTCCTGGGTCTATGCACTAATGATTTCATTGGATTGCATCGTGGTTTCCTTCAGTTTTCGCAGCCACAGACATTGCCTTTGCACATGGGATGGACCATGCGTAAGACGCATGTCAACAAGTGTGCCCATTCCCTCTTCTTGGGGGGAAGCTTTTCTGGTCTATATAAACACTCAGTCTAGCGATCTTGTTACACCCAGACCATTAATACACGATGCCAATCTCTCGTGGAACGTACACCTTTGTCAACCGCCAGAGCGGGACAGCTATGGAGATGGGCACCACCGACCACTCTGTCATGGGTCAGTTTCAGTTATTCGCTATTATTGCTCTCCCCGTACGATCACCTTCGCTTACGTTCTTCTTTGCAGGTATGCCGCCCAAGGAGATCGATACACAGAAGGTGGATATCTTCCCACACGTTCCATGTACAAATATTTCTCATAAATAATAGTGGGAAATTAGTCCACTGGGTGCCGGACATTCTATTCGGAATCTCAAGACTGGCAAATACCTTTCAGTAAAATCTCTTTCAAAAGAGGCCCACGTTGTGGCTAGCGATTACCCAGCTGCATGGTTCATCAGAGAAGTTCGTGTTCAGGAAGAGAACGCAACATTTTGCGAGTATGAGAAGCCCTGTATGTTTTCCGGTCCATAAGGCTTATCGGTGGTTTCTATGTAGGATACGCTGGCCTATGACCGATATAATGCTTGAGTTGTCGGATTACGGGAGCTCGAGCCCCAAGACCAAGGTCAATAACTGGACTCTCTGAAGGTGATAAGGTCGTTGTTAATTGTCTCTCTAGGTCATTATCTCGGAGGGCCAATTATCCCCTGATAGACACCGCTGCAGATACTGGAAAGCGAACCGCACTCGTCAACCTTCATTCTACCAGCCGTCTTCTTCAGCGAGTAATGCCGGCGGTTCTGTTTTCAACATTATGGGACTTACAGGTGCGTGTGGTGGTCGATCACTTTCCCTTTCGTCCTAATAACTGTCGTAAACAGATAAATGGAGATCACTGCTTCCCATGAGAGACACGCAAACCACTGGCACACGCACCTGAGGGCAGCGTGTCCGCTTTCTACGTAGCATGTGGATTGGAGTTATACGGCTACAGCAAGAGACAGGTGTACATGGTTATGCTTCATGACTACTGTAGAGTTCATTATACCCTAGCTTTCCGTTGATGAATGCAAACACCTCGTATATCGTAAAGGTGAAACGTGAGGTAAAACAAGCATCTATATATCAATTCTTCCGTCAGACATCAGCTGGATACGCCTGATAGTTGCGAGAGTCCTTCCCATGTAGCACTTCTGCTAACGGTTGATGGGGGTTTGATCTGACCAGGAAGGCCAGCGGCTTTCCAGGCCTGAAATCCACCGACAATATCCGTCGCATTCCACATACCGATCTCGTGCAGCGATGCCGCTGCAAGTGATGATGCCCATCCATCTTCGCAGTATACGATGACTCGTAGATCGTATCTGTCCGCAATTGCCAACCTTGTTTCGCACCGAGGGTCGAAACGCCATTCTAGAACGTTACGTTCGATGATAAGGGATCCATGTATCCCACCAGAACGAGTGCGTTCGGCAACAGAGCGAATATCTACAAGAAATGCGGGGGTGGGATAAGTTGGATCGTGGAGGATCCCCCAAGCTTCTTGTGGAGTGACTCGTTGAAGCTTGGCTCTAGCAGCTTCGACGAGCTGGGTGATGCTGCGGGAGCCGGGTGGCGGAACAAGTCGGTCAAGGGGTGCACGGACAGATTTATACAGCACATCCCATAATGCAGCGTTATCGTATGATGATGCACCTATATCTTGGATAGCCGCTGACAAGATATTACCATCGTTCGTCACCGACACGAGGCGTCCAAGGAATTTTGAGCTGGCAAGAAGGACAGCGCTTTGAACGTCGTCGTCGTCACTGCCGGTGATGACGAGAGTATTAGCGTTAGTGAGGGACGAGGGAGATGGGGTGCCAGTTGTAGCAAGAGCGAAGAGATGGCGGGTAGATATACGCAAGCGAATAATATCTGCGACATGACGAAGGAAGCTTTCGTCGTCCTTCTTGGAGAAGGCGAAGTATACAGAGATTTTCACGCCATTGACGTCCCTGGCTTTCATGATGGCGCGTACTGCGATGCCGTGTGCAACTTCGTTACGGACGCTATCCAGTGTCCGTAGGGAAAGTGTCGACACGTCCAACGACGACCGCGGTGCGAGTCTGCCATTATTCGAGGGTTGGCTATCCGACGATGGCTCGGAGGAGGGCATAGCATGTGCCAATTCGAAACCCAAGCGTAAGTAGTATATTCAGTTCGGGGCGATTGGAGAAGCAGTCGGCACCAGGACTGTCACGGGGACAGGAAATGAGACTTTGGCTTGACTGGCCTGCATACTTACGTTGAAACCTAATTTCGGCGCCTGCCATGTACCAAAAAAACGATGGCTTTCAGACATCTTACTTAGTACAACTTGAGCCAATAGTGTAACTAAGGTACACGTCCGCGAAATCATCGCGGGTATGGGTCCGTGTCGAGCCGACGGTACTAATATTTGCGCAGGAAGGACGTGCATATTATCAGTCAAAATCCCGCAGTCGTAGTTGGCGAACTGCCAATATGCAACCTTGTGACCAAAACGTCTGAGGATGAGTACTGTGTGTGACCTCATCTGACAGACACCCTCCCGTCCATGTCCTGGTGTCCACCCCTGTTAACTTCGGGATTTGTCAGACTGGACATACTTGTTGCAATTTTCCATGTCTCTAGCTGAGTAAGGCCACCCGGACTGCGTTGCTTCAGCTGTTGCGAGTCTATCTTCATAGGTTGCCGCTGATTCTGCGCCTCCACATCTCTTCTCCGTTCCTTTCCTACCCACACGGTCGCGAATACGACGCCGAACACTGTCACCATCGTGTTGACGAGGACGATATCATTCACGGTAGGAGTGCTGACACCGCGATAAATGACCACGAGTTGTGCGATGGAGAAGAGGGTAGGAATAACGAAATTTGAGACCGCAATACGTGATATCATTCGCATGCGATTTGCGAAAGTCACTTGTCGGACGCGTGAAACACAGTTACTTATGGGGATGGATTGCTTCACGACTCACCTCGGGTAGCGCGAATACCACTAGTCACACCTTCTCTGTCTGAGAATTTGTTCCGGATCGACCATAGAAACGCGACGGATGCATAACTGGAAATAGTTTTTCAATACAGAAGGTTCAAATCAAAATATCTCCTACCTATTGTCCGCGACCTGAGCTGTCCACTCGATCTTCAAGCATGGGGTGGTGGCCCAAACCGAGGCCATTTTCATGGCAGCCTGGGGTCCCTGGGCTGCATCTGCTAATAACTTTGTGAAGATGATCACATTTGTTATGCGGCCGATTTTGAGGAGAACAGGGAGCGCGGTAAGGAGGGCAAAGCGTGGTAGACCGAGATGTATCAGGGGGTGGATAGAGACCAGTCGTACCAGGAGGATGAGATCCACCAGAATGGATTGAAAGATGCCGAGAAGGCCTATTGAGATATTGATCTAGGTAAATCCATCAGCTTTGAGTGAGCAGATAGCCTTGGGCGTATCGCACCGACAATGGCCACGACTGTTGTGGAGAAAGAATCGAATGTATCTGTGATGGCTCGTTCAGTGGTGAGTAATTCATGTGAGAACCTGCTTACCGCCAACGCGTCAATCAAAACCCCTGATATAAAGGCGAGCACGATCACAACTACATTTAACACAAAGATGGGCGTACGCCGGGAATAGTCATTAGAAAAATAGAATAACGCAATAAAAAGTGGAAGGAGGAGCGTTGTGAATGTGTGACCGATCATGATTGAATTCAACGAGGGACGAATGACACTGGATTCAAGAGCACTGGATCCAGCACTCGCTATGAAAGAAGTGGGGGTCAGGAAAGGTGTCGAGTCCATGGCAGACATGGTGGTGATATGCCAGGAGGTGACTTCGTATGTCGTGAATGGCCTCTCATATTTTAGAGATATGGAGGTGGCGGTGATAGGTTGACGCCCGGGACATATGAGGCTCTCGTATGGAGAATAAGGCAGCTATTAATGTGGTGATGTCCACATGGACCCATGTTATGTTTCCAAGGGATCATGATATTCATGCGAATCCAGATCTGTTTTAAGGCATATGGAGTGATGTCCAGAGCATCGTGCGAGTCAAGATCAACGCACGTTTTTTCCATCAAGATAGTGGGTGCCAAGGGTCAACTGGTTTGGGGTAAACCGCTGACCCACTGTATTGTGAGAGTAAGAGAACTCTATGTTTCTATACCGCTACAAGCAATCGTATCAGCGCTGAGACGCGGTGCCAAATGACCGTGTGTACTGTGTGTGAGAGCCTGGCGGCCGAACTTACTTGCCTACCAACGCCAACACGCGTGTCGTGTGCCTCGTTGACAATACACAGCCTCGACGGACCAAATCCCTCGAGTGGGTGCCTTTGCCTTGCGTGCCATGATCATCCCGAGGGAATTGTGTCTGTTGCTGTGGTTGCTCTTGGTCCATGTGGCAGGTGTCTATCTCTTTACGAAGGGATTCCTTCTGAGCCGTCTCGCACTCCCGAATCGCGCCTCGTGCTTTGAAGAACCATGTACTCAACTTGCGACTCACAAACGGGCGATGGTCGTCGTGATCGATGCGTTGCGGTTTGACTTCATTTCAAGCCATCCACCGGAACCTTCTTCGCCTTACCATCATCACGTCCTGACTCTTCCCCGAGAACTAACTGCAGCTCATCCTGACCATTCTTTCATCTTCAATGCCTATGCAGACCCCCCAACAACCACACTCCAACGCATCAAGGGGTTGACTACTGGCTCGCTGCCGACATTCGTCGACATCGGCGAAAGCTTCGGCGGCTCAGCCATACTAGAGGACTCCCTACTTCACCAAATAGACAATACAGGTCGTAAGGTCGGTTCGATTGCTCGCTCTTCACGCGTCACTCATATGCAAACACCAATAAAAGGTTGCTTTTGTGGGTGATGATACGTGGCTTGCTCTTTTCCCGAGTTTTCTCAGCCACAATATGTCATACCCATTTGACTCTTTCGATGTCGAGGACCTTCATACCGTCGACAATGGAGTCATCGTGCATTTGCCGCGCATTGTAGAGCAGGACTCGGAATCTTGGGGTCTTGCCATTGGACATGGTCTAGGTGTCGACCATGCAGGTCACCGTGTAGGACCCGACCACCCTGTCATGAAGGCAAAATTACAGCAGATGAACGATTTCTTAACCGAGATAGTGAGAGTTATCGACGAAGATACGTTGCTGGTTTTACTCGGCGACCATGGCATGGATCACACAGGAAATCATGGAGGGGATAGCGTTCTCGAGACTTCTGCTGCCGTTTGGATATACAGCAAGGGTGCCGCACTTTCAGGATCGTCAGCTCCATTACCAACCGACATCACACCGATCACGACTTTTCCGGGGGCAACGGTACCTCATCGTTTCATCCAGCAAATTGATCTCGTCCCGACACTTTCACTTCTACTTGGCCTGCCGATCCCTTTTAATAACCTGGGAAGCATCATTCCGGAACTCTTCAATCATGATGTCGACGGCTCAGGCCTAACGACGGCTCTTGAACTTAATGCGAAGCAAATCATGCGATATTTGGATGCCTATCGCGTGAGTTCATCTGGCCGGGAACTGGATGGCGTTTGGTCAGCATTACTGGCGGGCTGGCAGGACTCTCAAGACCTATTCACTGATTATCGACTTTCTGCCCTTGTTGCTTTTAATCGTCTCGCGTTATCCTCGTGTCGAACTCTCTGGGCACAATTCAGTCTTACACTCATCAGTATTGGACTCATAGTCGTTTTTCTGAGCATTGTTGCTTCCTACTCCATCTACAACGTTCTCGCTAACTCCGGAGACCACTGGGAAGAAACCTTAGACAACCACATACGCGTCTGTTTCCAGTCTGGCGCAGCTGGTCTGGTAGCCGGAGGACTGGTCCATCTGATCCTTCAAAACTATGTGGAAGGAATCCACTTCCACTATACAGTTATCTTTGGGAGTGTCGCTGCGTCATCATTGGCCCTCGTACTCACGTGCAAGTTGCGTGTCAGTACTGACACCCTGAGAGCCATCCCCGTCCTTCTCATCCTTCACTGCCTATGTTTCACTTCGAACTCCTTTACCATCTGGGAAGACCGCATCGTCCCGTTTCTCTGTATTGCCTCTCTTGTCCCTCGTGTTCTTGTTGGGTTTGCCGCTCCCACACCGCGCTTGCGAAGCCATATTCTGCGCTTCTCGGCGTTATTCGCTATATGTGTCCGACTTATGATGTCGAGCACTGTGTGCAGAGAAGAGCAACATCCCTTTTGCGTTGTCACGTTCTACTCATCGTCTACTTCCTCGGCACCCCCAGTCGCCGCCTTGGTCCTCGCGCCAATATCAGCACTGGCAGTTCCCTATTTTATTCGTCGTATTTTGGCTACATCGAAGTCCGACCAAGGCCTAGCGAATATCTTTTTGCCACGGTCATTGTCGTGCGCTTTGCTCGCTGGGACCGCGTTTTGGGTACTAGAGTGGATTCATTCAGCAGAATACCTTGGAGATGAGATGAACCGGTGGCTTCGCTTTTTGCGAACGGCGTTGGCGACCCTTACCATGGTCATTATGGTGTTTGGAGGCATTACATTTTGGTGGGCGATGCCTGTTTGTCTCGATATCAGGAAAGAAACAAGTGAAGGCACCGTCTCGAGTGGGAATGCAAATGCAATGTCACCCCAATCGAATGCGAAAACACAGGTCACCGTGCTCGGGTTTGCGAATGCGTTCGGTTCGCCGTATTTTATCTTCTGGTCGATCCTCCTTGGTGTGACATGGCTCTGCACTCAACTCACTGGACAAGTCGTTCTAGGATTGGGGACAGTGGCATTACTCGCTTATCTCGAGCTCATCGACAGTGTCCGAGATGTGCGCAGCCTCAACGACACCTTCTCTTCTGCCAACCCTTCCAAGGCATTGGACTATGCACCAACAAGCCGAGAAATCTCATTTTCTGAGATCGTACCTCTGGCGCTTTTGGCCGTACATGTGTTCCACGGCACGGGTCACCAACCTACGGTCCCCTCCCTTCAATGGAAAACCGCCTTTATTCTCACATCAACCGTCAGTTTCCCCTATTCACAGCTCACTGTGTTCATCAATACTCTTGGACCTTACTTCTTAGTTGGTCTTGCATCCCCGTTACTCGTATTGTGGAATCTACCCCCACTTCCGTCCTCATATCCGCGAGGAACACTTGCGCCCTCTGTGCTTCGAGCAGGCTTAGGTGTCGCTTTGTATTTCAGTGCATTACTTTTTGCAAGCATGGTGTGTGCAGCGGGATTCAGGAGACATCTGATGGTGTGGAAGGTTTTCGCCCCCCGATATATGTTCGCTGCGCTATCGATCGTTGCTGTCGATGTTGGCGTTTTGGTGGGTGTTGTTATTGATGTGTGGAGAGTGCGGGAGCGAATAGGCAAGATATTCCGCGCCATGGCAGCCTGATATGAATGTCCACACGGACGGTACACGTTGCTAAGGGCGTTCAATGGTTGAGACACGAAGGATCTTAGAAACGTTCGCAAGCACAATAAGGGGTATCTATGGCTTGTCTTGGGTGATTCTGGGTATACCAGTTGCTACCGTTCAACATACATTATGATGACCTCTAAATTCCCCGCCAATATCATTATGATTTACCGTATGGCCTTGTAGGTATCCACTTTAAACCAGACATCCTTCACACCAATGAGTCACCGACTGAATCAAAGAAACTTAGGCCGCCGTCACAGGTAAACTGAGCAACTTTGACTCGACCATCTGGCACCGGTATAACGACCCGTACGGGTTGGCTGTACAAACGGGAGAACTGAGGCCGCCCCAGCCATATGCCGCTAATCACGGAACATAACTGTTTTATTCCTTCACCGCTTCAGTCCACCGACAATTGAAACACATGTCCAGTGTCACAACGGTAGCAGCAGAGCATGGCGCCCCATCGCATGATGCTACACATAGCACAGTCTGCGTCCAGCTCCCGGATATCCTTTCTATCTGCAGCCCTTTTGAGTTGCGCACGAATAGGCACTGCAAAGCGGTCTCGCAAGCTTCAGAGAAGTGGCTCACAGATTCTGGCAGTAGGGCATTGGCATCGATGAATTGGAGATCACTGAAAGTGGGGTTGCTAGCTGCGGCGTGCTACCCTACTGCAGATGTTCCACAGCTTAAACTCATAACGGATGTTCTCAGCCTGTTGATATACCAGATTGATCACACAAACCAGGACATACCTACTCAGGACTCTGGGGTTACTGATGCGGCAAGCTCTGACTCTGAACGTGACATCTTCTCGCTGTAGGTGGACTGTCTATTTTTGTGCCCATGGCTAACCTATCCCAAAGGTTATCAGATCGCCTGACTCGCGTAGCATACCGACATCCAGCGTGGTATATGCGATTCTGTAAATCACAACTGGCGTTCTGCGAGGCGAGATGTGAAGTGTCAATGCCAGGTGTCACTGACCTCGAAAATTACATGGCCTTCAGGAGAAAGGAATCTGGCTTCCTCGTGTCAATTTGTATGATTGAATATGCTAGGGATTTGAAGATTCCTGAAAGTATTCTTGAAAGCGAGTCGCTCCAGAAGTTGCAAAATCATGCATGCGATATTGCTATTTTATCTGAGGTATGTCTGGTGTTGTTTGATACGTGGCATCCAAACTAGGATTCCTAGTTGACATTTGGCGATCAAGGACATTGTCTCTTGTGCCAAAGGCACGTCCGTCGAACACCCAAATGTAGTCACCGTCCTCAGGAGTACCGAGACCCTTTCACTGGAAGGAGCTCTAGCTGTGGCAGAAACGACCACTAGGAAGAAGGTGGACGCATTTGTGGATGTCGAACGCACCGTCTTGGAAAATTTGGCTACAGCATCTCAACCAATAAGCATGGATGTACGAAGCTACATACAGGGTCTCCGGGACTGGGTTTCTGGATTCGTGAACTGGTTGTACGAGACACATAGATATCTCGGTGAGAAAGGGAGCAAGGTCAGGGCTTTTGGCTGGGTCTTCATACCCGTCAATTCGTGAGCCATTTCATCATCATACATTAGTAGGCTGGGTGTGGTGCACAGTGGTGTGGGAAAGACAGTACGAAGTAGCATTCTTGTATGTATGTCCCCACCACATCCTAGCTTTCCTACTATGTATGGGTGTCCGTCCGCACGGCCGTGGGAGAAATTGTGGATATCTGTCCTTGACTGAGTATATAGTAACTTTGTACGAGGACCATCATGTCGACTTGGTTTTCTCCACTTTCTGGTGCATAAGTGGACGACTCGGTCTTGTCTATCTGACCGTCATATGTTGGATTTGACTGTTTCCCCTCCGCCGGTATACCCCAGAAGCCGCTCCTCCAGTTTGCAAAGTCGAGATGATCACACAGCAAGCCCCGTCATAGTCATACTCAACAATGTAGACCTCAACGAAGCACCGTCATCCCCCATCGAGGTTCATGCGCTGAACAAGAACTTGCTTGCACCTCCAAAGAATACTTTCACGGCTGTGAAATCTCCACCTTTGGATGTTGCCAAATCACAACCTTTATCTGTGCCTGTTGAGCTATCCTCATGTGCTGTATCAAACGCTTCTGGACGAGTACCCTCTTCTCTTAGTCTCCATAAGAGAAGTGAGGTTCGCAAGCCTCCTCCACTGCTCTGTAAGCCGGGCCCGTCATTGTTACAGTACGCTGGCGCGTCTCACATGTCACAGTTCGTCCAACTACTTTCTGGAGGAAGACAAGGCGCTCGGGCGTAACAGGCGCATCATACTCACCTTCATCCTTTCTCGTCCGGCGATCAACGTTCATCGCTGCAGGCCTTTCACAGGATAGTCCCGGGTTCGACCTTTCCGCACTCGGAGCAGAGTCACGAGTATCATTTTTGGTGCTAGGACCCGATTACAGCATCTGACACCCGATCGAGCAGTATATATATCTCAACTCACCCATGCATTTGGAAGCGACACCTCGTACCAGCAACTTCACTCCCACCATCTACTATTAGATCTATATCCTCGCTTGTCATTCCTCCAACGCTGACACCACGGCAACCAATCGTGACTAATTTCAAATGCCAATCACTATTTATAGGCCATTTGCCTAGTGCCGTTATTAGCCGTTCTTTGCCTGGGAATCACCTACGATAGATGTCAAGTTTGTAACAATAGAGACGACCGTCGGTGTGTTAATACCTCCCCACATTTCGCTTTCCTAATTCAAGGCAGCAGTGACTTTCATCGCCTGAAGAGTTGTGACCACAGCAGCTGACGATCAGCTGGCTTGCTGGGTGGACAGAGACTATCATCGCACTTGTTCCACTCTGTCTCTGTTCTCTATAGGAACACCAAATGGAAGTACTGATGGATCCTTCCAGTCCCGTTCCACCATTCCACCGCGCAGCTTGTGTTTTGACCCGCTTTTAACGCATTGTTGCCTAAAATCCCATTACTGAGACAATGGTCGGATGGTTATGCAGAAGTTTCTAGTCAACTCCAGTCGATCCTCTTTGCGATGCTGGCTTGGCATGTCGCTGCGGAACGGCACCGAAGCAGTAGTAGAAGTAAAGGGCAATGGTCAAGCAGGTTTCTTCTTCCTATAGCTGTTGTCATTCGCATGCCATATCTCAGTGGCGTCCTTACTCCAGAGCATCGTATGCTAATTTCCAAAGCATTTGAAAGTGGTAGAGTATGATCCTTTTGTCTTGCACTGCAATTGATTGCCTCGGATATCATGGACGGTATTCAAGGACGTAATATTTACTCTGGACTAAAACTTACATAGGCTTGTAGTCCGATAGAGGACCCCCAGCGCCGCAGTTTATTTGGACTTGGTCTTCGCTATATCTGTTTCTATTTCTGGTTTCATTCATGGACCGGTACTTTTGTCTGTTTCTTTGAGCCGTTTGATCCTGCCTTGTTGCACATACAATGGACTACCCCATATTAATACCTGAACGTCAATAAACTGACCACACGTATCCATTCATGTGCCCCTGGATGACATGCTTGCATCCTGTTCTGCCGTTCGTCGGATGGATTTCATTTTTGGAGTCCTCGATGTCAACTCCTATCCCAACCTGTGCCACTCTGGGCGTGGACCTATGTAGTACAATGGTGCTTGAATGACTTGTACAAGGCTTGAAAAATGAATATGAGACTATCCAGGCTTTCCAGGCCCTAGAGAGTACAATAACTTCCCGTGTGCGGCTCTGCCTCCCGTAGTCAAGCTTTGTGGGGCCAAAAGCTCGCATATATTTTTGTTTCACAGCATGATTAGGTTCTCTGACCCGAGTGGCGGGGCGTGCTTCCGAACTATGGCAGTGCCAAGGCAAGTTACTGCATAAACAATACCAAGTTCGATAACCTCTATGCGATGGACGACAAAGAGTGAGTGACATAAAAGCTTGGTCCCCCCTCTGGAGCTTTGTTCTCTATGGATGTAGGTCCAGCTGTCAGGGTGGACCAGGCGACTTTGATTGTTTGTTGGCACCTTTTCCATTCTGAAACGTGCTTCCAGTGGTGACCGGAGTCACTGGACACAGATCTCACGGTACCCTATCAAATGATATCCAGAGGGACAAGGATACGATCGATACTACCCCTGTTTTCCCTACAGGACCAAAGCGGTGGATTTGACTGCTTTGACGCCACGGACGAGTGTATATAAACTCATGCTGCCCACATGCAGCAACCCCACTACATCATGTTTCACTCCAGGAAGCCCCAGTTATCTGCAGGAACAATTGCACAACTCGTCAAGATAACCCACTGTACGCCGTTCTCAGTTTGCAATATTGAAACCCAAAATTGATGGCTCACCTCTGCTCGCCATTCGCAGTTAATGAGGCTGAAATACAACAACAGTACGTTGAACCATTTCTTCAAAGCACCGTTGATTTGTATATGAACTCATTTCTCTCGCAACTCCATTACAGCTACCAAACATTCCTTAATGACTGTCCCTCTGGCAAAGCGGACAAAGCGTATTTTATTCAACTCCACCGCAGCATGTATCCTTCCGGAGACCCCGACGAGTTTGCGGAATACCTGTTCGCCGTGTTCGACAGAAACAGGGACGGGTTTATCGATTTCAACGACCATATTTCCGTGCTGAGTACCATGATGAAGGGATCATTCGAGGACAAGTATAAGTGTGCGTAGACCTAATCCAACATTGGGGTCCGATAATATACACCCCGTTGCTCACCTTCATCTGCTATATGTCTCACAATCTTCTTCTTTCTTCAGGGATATTTTACATGTACGATATCGACAAAGATGGCTTCATCACATACGCCGAGATGTCGCGTATCTTCATCGCCATAGACAAGTTGACCTGCCGGGTGATAAAATCCTCATGGATTCAAGAGAGTCCAGAAATGGTGCTTGCGACGTTTTTATATTTCCTACCCATTCTGATAATCTGCAACTTCCGTATAGCGCGTTAATAGGATGTTTGCTAAGATGGACAGAAATAAGGACAACAAGCTCAGTTTGGACGAATTTCTGGCGGGCTGCAGAAGTGATCCTGCAATGGTGGTCGTGAGCTAACATTTCTAATCGTGCGTAAATTTGGCCCTTCTAACAAGTGGACAGCTCGCCACGCTCTCTCCGTCCTCTTTCTAGGATGAGGGGTGTATTATTCACTATCACGAACATACTTAGACAACTAGATCTAGCGTTTGTACGGCTTTAGTCGCCATAGTTTACTTGCATTAGTTTGTTTAACGCCTGCTAGTTAGATTCATGAAGTCGTATGGTCGACGTCCAATCTGTGCAGGTACAATGTCTATTTCGACAATGGTGGTTGCTCGTAGTTGTTACCTTTTGACGATTTGAAGGCGAATTGCAAGATTGGACGTCACGCTATGCTACTTACAGCCTGCGCTACTCACACTGATGACCACAGAATGCTTAATTCGCCAAGGCAGTGATCACTAGTGAATACATGTTGGTCAAGAAGTGTCACCGACGAAGTGGTGCCAGGCATTTGGCAGGGTGTTTTTCCATGCTAGCCTTGACACTGAAGGGTCTAAGTTCGACAGTTATCGTGGGACGACTGGTGGAAGGTCAATGTTAGACCCTGTAGCTTTAGACGCGAAGGCGTACACTGCCCTTGATCATTTCCGACCAGGTAATCAAAGCGCTAGACGCCACCTTCACACAACAATTGTGATAGGAACCGTGAAAATGGATCCCTACCATTCAAAGGACCAGAAGCCCTTGGACACTTAGTAGCTGCCTTGCTGCTGTTGGTTAAATTAGGGTGGGGAATCGTAGGCAGTTCCCGTGTCAACTGCGACCGAAGGGATTAGCCTTCGAAACCCTGTCACCTGGATGACCACATCAAAATGACGTAGTGGGTGGAGGCAAGCCGCGCGCTGACACGTTCATCGGATGTATGAATAATCCTGCAGTAAAGTAGAAATATCAAGGCTATAACAGCGTATGCATAGGCCTAATGGAGGACTCCTCGGACTTGTATGCGTAGATGTGCATATGATGCTGACGTAACACATTAATAATGGCTTCAGGCTATTGCTCGAATCTTTCACCTGCAAGCCGCGTTCGTCGTAACGTCGTCATTGGGTATAAGCATAGCCAGGATTGACAGCGCTGATATTTGCATATTTGAGCCAATCTGAGGTTAGGGGTATCACAAGTAGCCGACCGTTGACGAAGCTAAGTAGATACATTGGCGGAGCTGGTGAACAAAGTTTCATCGGTAAAAATCTGGCTGAATAAAGAACAGGATAAAAGTCAGTCATAAGCGACATAGCGGTTTGCATATTGATCGAAGATACCTTGAGCAGACCAATGATATAGTATGATGGAGTTGCATTGGTTAGGCTTGGGTGGTCATAAGTATTATTTCCTAGAAATGAGAAGTATACCATGCAGGGTCAAAAAAGCACTCTGGGTAAACCCTCGTTGGATGTAATGGAAGTCTGAGATGCTTGCAGGAATATGAGGACGATAGAATTGCCATGAATGCTACCGAAGACTATTTTGGCTTCTCCGTTACTTCAACAAATTAAGTGAAGGAACAAGGAACCAATTGGAAATTTGAGCGTTACTAAGCGAGGTCGCGAGGGTCTGTGCGATGAAAACTTTGACATGTGGTTTCGGGGATGCTAGCTGCTAACTAGGAGCATGGCACACTCTTCCTTGTCAAATCACTGAATGCCTGAAATGGATCACAAAGTATATGCATGGGGTGATGTGCAAACTTCACATTTGCACATACTCTGTAGTAGAGAAGTGAAAATTGAACATACTCCCGAAGAGGCTTAGTCGTACTATTTGGTGGTCGTGAAGGTTCAGCACGTGGAACAGATCACGTTACAACGTGAAATTAACGTTCTTGCGCCAGGAGCACAGGAGATAGACGTATTAGAACAGGGACCGGAGAATGGATAGACGGGGGCGAACAAGGTGGCCTTCCAGAGGCGAACAACGATTGTTAAGGGCTGCCAAGCCACCACACGGGAAAAGGTCGGCTGGGAAGAATTTTAGGGTTGTATACCAGATGGTGGGCAGTGTGGTATGCACTGGTGAGATGTGGCAAGACAAGACGAAGAATCGTATTGGTGACGGAGTGACACGATGCAGGAACAATGGCACTGGGCAGACGGGGAAGATCCAAGCAGTGTAGAGATGTAATACAGAGGGTGTGTGACTGCGAGGCAGTGAGACTAGGATACGGTTGTGAGGAAGAGGGTAGAGAGTTCGGTAATTGACGATAAGAGTGTTGCCGGATACCGCGGAAGCAAACAAGACATGGTGGCTGTGCCATTGATCGTGACGGCAGCTCAATTAGCAACTTAGTCGTATTTTATAATGACCATAAAGGAGAGAAGATGTTTCGAATACGACACGCATATATGCTCTTCTGACAAAGAAGAACAGTCCAACATCGAAGGGCGTCTGGCCAGTAGTCGCATCAACCATCTCATATATCACGATTGGGCGCAACTTGTCAAAAAAGCAAAACAAGAGCCAAACTGATTGAGGTGAGTGTGAGGCGTGCTCTCTCAGACACACGGCCTTCTAGGTTTTCACATTCTTTCATCGACAACGGGTCAAGTCAAGGTCTCAGTGACGGTTAATTTGTCAGGACAAAGGCTCACAGGACGATCCATCGTGCCTGTCAAAGATCCTGATTTCATTCTCATTTCATCCGGAACGGCTTCGACGTCGGTTGCCTTGACTCGGTCTTCGATTGGATTTCCTTCTCTGGAACAAACTCGATCATCCATCCTCCTTCCCCGCAACCATCGCCCCCTACTCACCAACCACAGACTCCTCAAAATACCACGGTCTGCTGGCCCTTTCGCCAACCCCGTCACCCACTAATAACATTGCAGGGTGCCCATACGCATTACTGACACTAAACTCTTTTGCAATGTCGAATCGCCGAACCGATGGGGCCCCCCCGTTCTCCGCCCGCTCCAGCTCTGGAGGTATGTTATCTTGCTTCCCTGCTCTCGTACTTCCCATCACTTCATCTTACATTTTCCCGGATGTTGTGGCCGTTTTATTATGATACTTCCTCGTGCTTGGTCATTTTCTCCATCCCGTCGCGCTCCCTCCGAAATTCCACCAATCTGACATATGATTTCTGATCTCAGGACTCGCAACTCACCAGTCTCGAGGGTCCTCTCAACCCGATAACGCATTCCCCCCTTCCACTGTATCTCCAAGCGCACTTTTTTCTGTCCATCCCAATCCACGGCATGATCCCCGTCGTCCTCCGCAAGAGCAATTCCACTTCCATCTGCATTCTCATCCACAACTGCATTCTCATTCCGCCCCTGTACCACGGCAACCGCCAACCACATCAACTTCCACACTTTCTGAAGCTCCCCCAGTTAATCTAAACATTCCCGCTATTTCTCTTCACCCCGATGCTCAGTCACGGTGGTTGCACCAAAGCTCTCTTCAAACCGTATCCTCCACTTCACCCCCTACCATCCCGGCGACTAGTTCTGAAGCTGTCCAGCCGGCCTCTTCCGGCGTCGTACTCTCATCAACATTCTTTGATCCTCCAAATGCAAACACTGTGGCGGAGTATCAGCAACCTATCGTATGGGACGCAGCATTCCAGACTTCCTTTCAGTATCCTTCATCTCAGGGTCTTTTACAAGCTCATCGTTATGGGGGGGAATATCCCTTAGAAGGCTACAATCCGGGAGAAATCCAATTTGTACATCTTCATGGACAGGGGCAGCAGAGCATAGTGGAGTCCCAACGACAACGAACTCAGTCAGGAAATTGGTATTATGACCAGTCTAGACAGGGAGTTCAGCATGGTTCACAACCCGAACAGGTAATGACATTTCCATCTACTTGGTCGACCAAGTCCTCATTTACTTGGAATCCACAGCATGCGAGCCAAGTTCAACGTTCTCCAGAACAGCCACAGCTGGAATCTGAAAAAGTGAGCACGAAGTCGATCGTGCATCAGCGGACGCAGGAGTTGCTCGCTCAGACAACTTATCAAACGTCTTCCGGGCCTCGTTCTGCCCCTGAGGAACAGTCATCATCACAATCGCGATCGCAAGATCAATCATCTCAGGCGTACACAAACACCCCTTCTCGTGTACAACAAAATGAACCACTATACCAAACTCAATATCACGCGCAGGAGTCACAACAGCAGCAAACTCCTCCATCAATCGTATATAACGCACAGGGGGACTACCAGAATCCTGTGACAGAGAGTTATAATTCCTCCGCCCAGCAGGGTGCTGCAGACATGTCATTTTATTTCGGGTCTGGGGAGGACGTATTTTATGACTTGCAGCCTGCAGGACAAGAGTTGGTGAGTAAATTCCGTTACGTCCTTACCAACACCCCTGTGGCGTTCTTGACGGATAGGGGCCACTGTTTCTGTATTAGCCACAGTCGGGGCATTGATGGCTTTGCGGTATTAAATGCGACTGAGCTGACATGATATATTTCTTACTCTATGTTAGGTGCAATCAAATTCTAGCGCGGGTCTAGGCATTAGCACTGCGACAGGTGTCCACGTGAGCCATACAGAGACGTCCACATCGCAACAAGCGAAATCGCTGTCGCCTAGTGCACCTTTCCCTTCATATACCTCTCCCGCAAATACACACACACCCGCTGGGAGTGATGGTGGTGAGTTTTTGCATTGATTATTTTCTGCTTCTTTCCAATTGGCACTGTTGATACATGATGTCGGCACCCTATCGTGCCTACCGTTCTTAGAGTGGACATCGTGTGGCTGCCTCATATGCACATCTCTGTTTTACTTCTTAGGAGGCACGTTCCCGGCACGTGCTCCTATGCTTGCTGACGGATGCCTCTGTTGTTCCCGGAAAGTACTTCTTCCATGCTTGCTGTCATACTGGGCGCTAGATCCCTGGTCACACGTGACTGCTTTTCGCCTCACTTTGGCTTGATGTTGATGTTACTGTGAGGTGGTTGGATGAGTGTACCCGTCTCGTTTTGTTCATGACCTTATCTGCTTCCTTCACTGGGACCTTTCTGTCATTATTTCTTCTTTGTCTTGGGTGGTTTCCTGAGGTGTATCCGCCAACCTCGTTTTGACGGGGGCAGCATCCGCTTCGATGCGTCGATCAGCGCGTTCACCACTGGAAGAGCTTGAATACTTCTATGTATCAACGCCTTCGACGCCCGTTTCTGGCTCTGTTACTTGCCCAAATTCTCGATCTTCCTCCACTTTTGCATCGTCGGATGAGGGTAGTGGACATATTAATCCACACTATGGTTACCATTCCGCTTTCTCATATGCCGATCTACATGCCACTGTGGATGTATCTGACTCTCATGTTTATCCATCGTACACAGGGGCCCCCCCTATCTTCTCACTTACAACACAACCCCACGCTCATCCACACCCACACCCGTCCTCTCATTCGCACTCTCACAGCTCCCATTCACCAGCCTCGTACGCTAGTTACGCGACGACAGGGTCCTCTGTTGAATATCCTACCACTGGATCTTCAGCGGAGTCTTTCCCTACCACTGGATCTTCTATGGTTGAGTATCCCCCTGCTGGAGAAAGGTCTGGTTCTGCCTCCGGTCCCGCTTCGGTTTCGGGGTCCATTTCGTCAGGCGCGGGGTTGGAAGCCGCACAAGGCGGTGCTGGGTTGCCGACAGGTACTACTGGAATCGTCCATGGGCATGGACACGGGAATTCAGCATCTGTGTCGACGGTGACCGGATCATCCGTACTTGAGACGGCGCATGGACGGTCGAAAACAGCTACTGGAGAACCTGCTCAGCAGGCTGTGAGTGGAAATCGTCCTGGTCACAATTCTGCACGATACGCACCACTTGCGCGAGCGCCAGCTCGGGAACACGGTCAAACCCAGATGCCATCACACCAACCGCGGCATTCGCATCAACTTCCCCGCGCACCAATCCATCAACAAGGACAGATCTCTGGCAAATCTCATCCTCACGGAGAACACACCGTTCCCACCGTACATGCCAGTGTATTTCAGAGCACACAAAGTCAGGGACAGTACGCGGCACCAGTTCTCCCTCCCTCTTCTACCCCTATTAAGGCAGGAACAAGTGGTACAACGACCACAGCGCAGAAACGTGGCCGTGCCCCCAAGCGGTTGCGAGCATCATTGACAGGACCACCTGTCGGTGTTGGTAAGTCTGCCCCTGCTGGTATTGGTGGCGGCGGAGAAGACAACAGTGAGGACGATAGTGAAGACGACGAAGGTGACTGGGAACCCATTTCTGGTAGTGCTGGAGATGGAGGCCCCAGTGGAGGACCGGGAGCCAGTAGGAGTGGACATGGAGGGACGGGGGTGCCTGGTGGGCGAAAGTGAGTGACTCTTTCCTTACGTTCTACTGTCGATTTCATTACTCACTGAGTGCTTTCTTTTTATTGCCTTTCTTCTTTGCGTGACTGAATTCTGGGATGCAACTTCACACCGTTTTCAAATAATCAACTTACAACTCCTTCCTCTGCCTACATCACTTGGTGTGCTTTGGATCTCCCTTTATTCGGTTTTCAATGGATGATGGGATATTTATCCTCGCCATCCTGGGTATGTGCGATGATCTGGCTCGTATGGGCATGAAAATTGTGTGAACGATTCATTACGAACTTGGGACCGCGTCGCATCGGACGTTTGGCATTCATCTCACTTTTTCATTCTTTTGCGTGCGGCCTTGACGTCTCCCCATATGCGCCATACCCTGTTCTGGTGTCTCCACTCCATCTCAATTGCCTGGGCGTCTTTGTGGTGTGTACCGGGACCGGCAATTTAACGTCTCCGGGCCGGTGTCCCGCTGATGTGCGCGCACTGCCTACGTCGATGTTTGATTTGCTCCGACCCGGTCTGCTGTACTACGGCGACGCGATGCCTGTGTCTCATCTATGCTGCGCTTCTCATCGTTCGGTTTTCTGGTTCCATACGGCTAACATATTTGGGTTTACCGGTAACGGGTGATCACCCATGTCGTCATTCACTGGTCTGGCATGTCACTGTGGTTTTCATGACGGCCCTCTCTTACCCCCGTCTGCGTCGTCAACGAATTATCTCGGTCTCGCCATCACGGCTATCGTGGCTTATATTCCGGGTAACGCGACTTGGCCGTGCCTGACATCACGGTTCGGGGAACCTGGTCCTACCGCCAACTTTTCCCTTCTCCTCCACAAATCCCTATACTACCGTTTATGTCACTCTTTGCAGGGCTGGGGCATGCACGCACTGCAAACGCCTGAAGGTTCGTGAATGTATCCTGCTGTGTGTTAGCCCATCGCTTACCATGGTTCATCATGTTCGTGCGTCCTTATCGGAAATGTTGAAAATATACTATCATTATTTTCCGGTGTACCATGTCGCCGAATCTTGCCTGCTGCGCGTGTCCTGATGCATGGTGGTCCCTGCTGCTCCAACCCCTGGGTGTGGTAACATTGCTGTGCTTCAATGGGCTCGGCCACCGAAACGTCAAACTATGATCAACTTTACCTGCGATACTTCGGTCGCGATGTATCATACACCCCCTTGGACAACAATTGAAATCCTATCTGGCACGTGTTGGACGCGTCTCCTTCTCCATTCCTTGTTGGTCCTGTACGACGCGCTGCGGGTACCACTTCCCTTGCTCGATCTCGCCACCTATCACGTATCCGGGTTATGCTTTTCACCGGGATGTGCTTGAATGGGCCTGTGTCGCGTTGTCTGGGTCCCAATTGGTCTGGCACCCATATTTTACATCTCACAATGCATATGTGCTGTCACTGCGGTGAACGGGCTGGTCGTCATCCGATCAACATGGTTAGATGAAATGCGAATTTCCGGAGGGAGCCACGTCGTGCAAACGTTGCACAAATACAGGGCATCCATGCATTGTTGAAGGGAGGAAGCCGAGAATAGTCCCAAAGTGAGTATCATCATAGATTTTGTTTTCGGAGGCAGTTATGGGTTTTCGTAAACCCTTGATCGCTTTCCCTGTTTGGGACACGGAGAGTGAAATACTCCAGGGTTTACCGGGGTAGAGAAATGATGGGTCACCAACAGCGTTGTGCTCGTGTGTTTCTGATTAAGTGTTTGGCGAGACGCGTTGGATTGTATATGGTGGACATGTGTGACCGGGATAACGCAGCAGCGGCAGGTAATCTGTCGTGCCTGCATTTCTTGCACCTGGTGCTCCTTCCCTAAACACGCTGCTTGTCATTTCTTAGTGCAATCAGTTGCACCGCGCGCAGCTGGGCGGAAGTTTTGGACGTTTTCTGTTCCTTCTTTATCGCTTTTCTCCAATTCCGCACAGCTACTTAAGGCTGCCTGGCATCCGTCATTTGGAAGTCAACTCAATCCCTGTTGATCGTCTCTGCTCCCTGTGCTTCGGTGCTACATAGCTGGGAGATATGTCTCTATCACGTTCTTCGTCGAATGCTTCCTTGCGCTCTGATTCTTCCCAATTTTCTTCTACAACCCTATCTTCGACTATGTCTCGGTGCTTATTTGAACCCCCCCACGTTAGCAAGCGCGAGTATTTACTCGCGCAGATTCGTCACAAGGATCAAATCATCGAGTCCCTCTTGAAGCAGGCAGGTCACGTGTACCTTACACCTCGTTCTTTGCCACTGACAACCTCTCTTAGTTACATAACCCCTACGTTGCGACACCTCTCTCGATATCTGCCTTCCAAATGGCTACCTCACCTTCGGACAAGGACAATGTTAGGATCGTTGACTGGATGGATCGCCTTCAGTCGAGCACACGACCTCCCACTCAGCCGTGTCCGTCTAGGATGAAAATGTTGCACGAGCTTCGAGATCCTCATGGGAGTAGTGGTGGAGCTGTCGATACAATAATGGACGACTCCGATGATACCGATGATGTTGACGAGACAACAGAAGGAGAAGACACGGAGAACATGAGAAGCACACTTCCTGATGCTGCAGTGCCCATTGGCCTCCTCGCTAACCTGTCATTGGACAAGGATGTGGACAAAGGCAAGAGTAAGAGCAGACAAGGCTCTGGATCGGGTAGTACTCGCACGAAACCTGCTGACGGCGACGAGAATGTGGTACGTACTGAAAACATTGGTATCACCAACAGCTTTGTTAAGACCAAACCACTTTATCATGCAGGGTGTGGCAAACAAGGAATACTTCATGCCAGGTGCGGTTTATCACGTCATGTCGGTGAACTTTCCACAGTCTAGGTTTATTGATGCACTCCAATGCTAATAGGTCCCGCAAATAACCTTAGCATTCGGAAGAACTTGATCGAGAAACACAGTCCACCCGACATCGTCTTGCACGGATTAGTGACTGCTGATGATGTGGAAAAGTTGTTTGAAATGTGAGTGATCCATCTCATGGTCAATTTAATTCGACCTCATTGTGTGACACTGTAGATTCTGGAATGATATCAACGTATGTAGTTGTAGTGTGCTCTTCGTCGGCTGGAGATGTCTCACCGTATGTGTCTCAGCCGTTTATTAGTCTTTTGGACAGGAAGCTTCATTCTCCAAGTACAATTTTCCAGAGATGCCCCTTCCTCTTCACAGTTAGTGAGTGCCCAATATTTCACCTCGTTTCAATGATCATGACACACTTAACAACACGTGATAGTTTGTGCGGTGTCTTCACGTTATTACAATGCGAAATCAGACATTTATCCTGTCGCAATGCATTTCGCGAAGCATTCGGCTGCCAATGCACTTACGGACGGGTGGAAGTCATTGGAACTCTGCCAGGCGTACATTCTGTTGAGTATATACACTGTACCTGCGCGCAAATGGGAAGAAGACCGAAGCTGGCTGTATACGGGTTTAGCTATCAGGTAAATTTGATTTGCATAGGGTGTATGGTCTTCGCTTCTGATCCATACTTTTTTTTTCTAGAATCGCGACAGATTTGAACCTGCACCAGGTGCCTAGCCTCCAGTCTCTGACAGAGAGACAAGAACGCGAAATTCTGAATCGTACACGAGTATGGATGATATGCTTCAACCTTGATCGCTCGACAGCCACACAGTTCGGTAAACAATCAACCATCAAAGAGGATTACATCATACGGAACTCGGCTGATTGGTACAAGAAATCACAGTACAGAGACAAGGTGATTAAAACCCCTGCGCATTCTCCCGCCACCTTACATTGTCCTTGTGCAGTATGATCTTCACCTATGTGCATATACAGCGCTGTTGCGCATAGTCGCCCAGTTCCATGATAACATCTTTTCGGACCCTGATTCTCCCACGGGCTTGAATAAGGTGTGTATCACCATACGTGGGCTACTTGCTGCCACTGAGGATCTGTAGTCTATTGATTTCCTTGCTGTAACGTCTAAGCATGACGATCATCTCACCTCATACTCTGAGGAGTGGACAAGAAGGTTCCATGAGGAGTCTGATCGTACCGGTGAGACTGCTTTTCATCCATACCCAGCCTCCTACTCATTTACTCATTTATCCAGATCCCGGCTCTGACTTCAGATGCACACTTCTGCCTTTGTGAGTTCTCTCATCCTTTATATAAGTGGTACTGTCTAACGGTGTGCATGCAGCCTCGTTAACTATTCAAGGCTGGTCATGTACTCGTTTGGGTTTCAACATGCATTCCAGCGCGGAATGGAAGCAAGCGACCACGTGTTCCTTAAGAAGGTATAGATTACCATAAATATAACGCAGATGCGACTGCACTGATGTTAATCAACGTTTCAAATCAGTGCTTCGAATCCGCTACGAAGGTTATCAAGCATATGATAGAAGTTCTCGCACCTACTGGCTATATGCGTTCATCTCCAGATGGTACTTGCAAATTGCATACGAAGTAATCGTCCCTCACAGCATCTTCTCCCCAGGTCATTTTATCTTCGCTTCCTTCGCATCCGCATTTTTGCTCAAGGTACGTTTGTGGTGACTTGTAGTGACATCAATTGTGTTGACTCCTTTGCAAGCTTCTTCGACCAGAGTTTGCACAGTTACTCACACGTGAAATGGAAGACGAAATCTTCGACTTAATCGGGCGCCTCATCACAACCTTACAAGATCTCGCCATCGATGAGCGCCATACCCCACACCTCTATGCACGCTTCCTGGCCAGCCTGCTGACGAAGCATCGTAAGGGTGGAGCAGGGGTCGGTGGGCATACCCGACCACAGCCTCCGACCAGTCAGCTTGTACATCAGTCTGGCCAACCTCATGGTTATCTCGGACCACAACATACCCCTTCCTCGCGTATGCAGTACTCCGGGTCATCCTCAAAGGACTCTTCTCAGCCGCGATACGATAATGACACCATGCAAATGAACCCTGGTCCCCTCCCTAGTACTTCCAGAACACCACCACCCACGACAACAACTCCTATGCCCATTACGAACACTCCTCCACCCGACTTCGTTCATAGCCAATCGTCATTTCCGCTTGTCTCCGGAAGCGTGGATCCCGTCACCACAGACACTGTAATAGACGACATGTTGTCAGAAGTAGGATCGTTGGCAACCATGTACGTGTTGAATGATGCGTGGTGGGGGAACATGATGATGCCAGGGTGAGCATAATGCTGCATTATTCTTTCGACGATTTTGAAACTTGTATTTGTCTGTTCCAAAGGTTCACTTGGTCTGATGCGCCTGAAATGAGTAACGTTGATGATGGGCCCCATGCTGGCGTACCAAACACTTATTACCCTGGATTTACAGGGTTCCTAGCTCCTGAAACGCAGGTTGCGATGTGATATTTCTTTTTGTTGTCGTTTGGTTTCCTCTATATCATGCTTGTTCCAATGTGAATCGGTACTCTTACTAGCTATCCATCTCATGTGTCTGGACACAAATATAACGATCGATTCATAACATACTTGAGTAAGGAATGATTCAGTTGTCTCCAGACGAATCACATGGCGTGTCTTAGAAAGGGAAGGATCATAGCAAGTGACTTTAAGGATGTTGTGAGTACGTTACCTCGGACTCCGGAGAGGAAGTATGCGCAGTACCACGTTCAAAAAACATGCCTGCCCCCAGAAATGATTCTCAACATAACTTAAGTACCCAGCCAACCCTACCTATGTAGCCGGAGGAGCAACTTGCTGTCAATGAAGATCTTAATCGCGACCTTTTCATATATGTAAGTAACATGATCCTTTTAGGATTCAGCACTCCCTGACGAGTCTTTCTGAATCTGGCCCCTAGGCTAAAGCAGCAGTTCCGGCCACCGCACAGATGTACTTTTAAAATTAAATTAAAAGTATACCATCCTCTTGGTCTACGATATATCATGTTCTATTCATGTTCTATATATGATTACATGGCTTGGATTGAAGTGCGTCGTGTTATAACAAGTATTTTGTATTGCTGTGTTATTTTGCATGCTAGCACCAGTCCAATGCTAGTAGGCACTAGATTTGGGAGCCGAATTACCCCCCGGCGGCGTAAATATCCATACACGCAATTCCAGTCGTTCACCTGGACATTCCGACAAAAATTGAAGCACCAAACGTACTCAGTACTGAGGTCACCATTATGTCTATCCCACCGTGTTTTCTCAACTGGCTTGTTAAGCTAGGTGCTTATACCTATGACTCATGAACGTGCAGGAGTAATGAAGCGATTTACTAGTCTGGCCTGCATTCGTTTTAGCACGCACATTCGTTCTATTCATCGGCATATTCACGATCACTCGTTTTCTCTTCAGGACATTCCTCGCACTTGTGGAGACTCTAGTCCTTCCTGGAAAAAGCGTACGTGGAATACTTCCCTAATTCAAGGAGTGCAAATGTTGACGGGTAAGGTTTAGCTCAAGAAGTTTGGAGCTGGTAAAGGAGCTTGGGCAGGTTCGTATCTCAAACTAACCTCGTCAATTGCCTAATTACCACTCCCTTCAGTCGTTACCGGTGCTTCCGATGGACTTGGAAAAGAATTTGCTTTGCAGTTGGCATCTGCGGGATTTAACATTCTTCTCGTTGCTCGAAATCAGGCAATGCTGTCCGATGTCGCGGATGAGATTGGTACGGACTTTCCAGATGACTCTGGTACCATTTATATCATCGATATTTCCTCAGCTAGGAGGACTGAAGGAAGGGCCGAAAGCAAGATATACCTAATCGACTTCGTGAGGAATGACCCTAACACCCTCAACGGTCTCGAGATTCTTCTTCGTAGCTTGGACGTTGGGGTGTTGGGTATGTATTCCAGGTTGGACTTTTTATCTACTGCTGACTTGATTTTCTGCTAGTTAACAATGTCGGGTTATCTTACTCCCTGATGTCATACTTTGTGGAGAGTCGGGAACAAGAAAATGACGACATTATCACTGTCAACATTAATGCTATGCTCCGCGTTACACGTGCAATTCTACCTGGCATGGTCCAATCGTACTCCGAGTTTCCTGTCCTGTGATGTTACGTGCTAACTCGACCCTTTTCCCTCGTTTCCAGTAAGCGTGGTTTGATCCTCAACATTGGATCTTTTGCCGGGTTGATTCCCACGCCTTTACTTGCCATCTACTCTGGTAGCAAAGCATTCGTATCCACTTTCACTAGTGCACTAGCGGAAGAGGTCAAGAAGCACAATATTATTGTACAGTACCTCAATACATATTATGTGGTACGCCCCTTCCTAACTGCCATGGATCCTGGCATGCTCGAGATATTCATGATTCTGCCACAATAGGTAACCAAGATGTCGAACATTCGCAAATCATCGTTTATGGTTCCTATGCCAGACGCGTACGTACATGCAGCATTAAGCAAAATTGGGCTTGCTTGTGGCGCTGCGATGACAGATTCCCCAAATACCCTCACTCCCTACTGGAGTCACGCCTTGCTAAATTATTACATCTACATGGTTGGATGGAAGGCAGCATTCATTTCGGGGAGGCACACTACGCTCAACAACATTCGTCGCCGTGCGCTACTGCGTAGGGAAATACGTATGTCCCGCCGCGGTTGACCTTGTTTCCAATACTGCAGTGCCAAGATAGAGGACTCAACAGACAACCACATGCGCATTACGTACCGTAGATTAGCGTTTCCAGTACGTCAAGCTAATGTATAACCTAGTTGGCCATAGTGGACAATTTTTGGGTGTTTGCTGGATATAAGTTTGGTCTATTCCAGCATTTGTAAATACCAACTGCTTAGTATTCATCTCTCCAAGCTATCAGCTGATCGACTGGACTCGAGGACAGTGATTGAAGCACCAATGGTCCTCCAGGTGTGCAGACGGGTACAGCCAGTGGCTTTTCCCAAAATTAGGAAGGTGATGGTGACTTATTCATACACAATCGATGCAGTACTAGGTCATACATATGGCTACACATTAGCACAGCACTTGCACGCTTCGAACGATATTGACTCTACAAAAATACTCCTGCCCTTTCTATTAAGTGGGGTTGAACGGAGTCGCCAGGCCGAACGCCCTGTCCACCTGGCTAATGGTAGGCTCAGTGATCGGAGATGACGTGTTGAGCTCGAATTCCTGGTACACCACACAGATTGGCAGTAAGGGAACGCAGTATACCTGAACAGTAGGAGACACCCACATCGACATGCGTACTCGGCAGCCGACTCGTATTCTGTCTTGCAGACGGGGTCTGGCAAAGGCCTTTGAAATCATTTTTCGTATACGTCTTCGCCAACCCGGATACAGCAGATGACTGAAGGAGTACTGTCAGTGGGGAAAGAGAAAAGAGGCCCAGAACGTCCTGGGCAGGGGACTTGTGCTTAGGCATCGAAGGGGGTGGCACAGAGGGCTGTAGCAAGAGCTCGAGATCGCGGATGCTCGTGGAAAGAGTATCTGTGATCGTGGGCGAGGATGAATCAAGAAGTGATATCACTTTCCCTTTAATGACCTTTGAGAAACATTCTACCTCTGGACCTGCCTGCTCTTCGAACGCCTCACATAGCTTGTCCTACTTGTCCCACGACAATCCAGGAAGATCAGAGGGACCAGGGAGCTTCTCGCAAAACCAAGGATTAAAGTGACAACCCAAAGGTCTACAGGGTCAAGGGGATCCTCGGAATCCACAATTGCAGACAGGCAGTGTCCAAACTCCCAAAGCAGACAATCAAGGGCTAATTCGGCGCTATCGATGATGGAGAGGATTTCTCATGCGCGATCGAATGCTTCCAATATGTCGGCATAGCTGTGGTAGCGAATGAACGTGAACGCGACAACCAAGGTCTGTGAACACAGAACTTGAGGTCAGGTGGCGTACAAGCTTCATGAGGGAATAAGAATACACCTGTGCATTCAAAAAGGCTGCCATCATGTCTGCTATTGCTCGCTGGTCTCAGAGATGGCAGATAGTGTGGAGACGCATAAGCTGGGGTGTGGAGAGGAGGGCTTCATGAGCCATATCAACGTTCGAATGTGCCTATTCACCATTTGCTGGATCATGACACAAAGGTGCTCAGTCTGATCTTCCATGAAAAACCTAGAAAGCCCCGACATACACGATTCTCGTTACACAAACCATTCCCAAAATTAAGGACCCTGTCGTCCAACATAATAAGCTGGCCAACCAGTTCACATCTCTGGTCGACGTCCAAGATATACAAGAAATCCTCAAGAACATTAAGAATGACTGGAAGTGTAGCCAGCATCCATTGCAAACTTGATTCTGCAAAGTTGGGGGAGTGATTGGGAAGGAGGAAAAATACCAGTTCGAATACTTGCCTGACACGTTGGCATCCACTACCTGGCTTTTTTTGTCGCAGAATTACTGTGAACCTAGTCTTGGGCGTGGCTATTGCATGAGGTCCTAAGAGGATTCTAGAGACATGGAAGCATGCTTTTTTGGCGCGTATCCTGGGTGCAAGCACAGGTGGTAGAGTGGAAAAAGGATGGAGTCCACCAGGCGTTGAATCGTGCAAATGGTTGCGACAAGGCTCAAGGTATACGAGTAACCGTAGAAGGCCGGTCAGAAAGTAACAAGAACTACTCCACGAGACCTCTTTCCAGAGCTAGCAGTAATAAGTATTGTCAATCTTGAGTTTCGAAGGCGATGTCGACTGCATCGAAGAACAGGCTGTAAATGTGCTCCTTCCAACCTACTTGCAATGCATGCAAACAGCCAGCGTCATCCTCTTGCATAC
>JARFMN010000027.1:0-202010 GCA_029372045.1 Scleroderma citrinum
ATAGCTATGGAACACATTCCATAGTCATGATCACGTAGGTCTCAATTATTTGGATAAGCAAGTATTGTACGGTCGTTGCAGGTCAAAATGATAACCAAGAAGCAATTGAAACTCTGGGGGATCGACTACTTCGACCTGTTCTTGGTCCACTTCCCTATCTCTCTGCAATATGTCGACCCTGATCACCGCTACCCTCCAGAGTGGTGGGGTGATGACGGCCAAGTGCACTTGGGTAAGTCTCAGATTAGGCACCGCTGCACATGTTATCAGTACCAACGGTCATCCAGACAATGTTCCCATGCATGAAACATGGAAAGCAATGGAGGAACTCGTTGATGAAGGTCTTGTCAAGAATATCGGTTTGAGGTACGCACACAGCAACCTTTACTGTCGACAAGTCCGTTCATACTGCGGTACAGTAACTGCCAAGGGTCTCTCATTCTTGATGTACAGCAATACGCCAAGTACCAGCCTCAAGTCCTCCAGATCGAGCACCATCCGCTCTTGACTCAGGAACCCCTCGTCAAACTTTGTAATGTTCTAGATATCGCTGTGACGGGATACTCTTCCTTTGGACCACAGAGCTATCTTGAGCTCGGCATATGCCAGGAAATACCATCGCTCATCCTGCACGATGTGATTTCCACCATTGCAATGGCTCATGATAAGAGTACGTAGCCCCTCGGCACCCGCGGGATGACAGACTGATCGCAGTGATACAGCCCCAGCGCAGGTCCTCCTGAGATGGGCGACTCAGCGTGGAATAGCTGTAATACCCAAGAGCAACTCGCGAGACAGGCTGGTTGCCAATTTGCAGTGCAACAGCTTCGACCTAACGGAGCAGGAGCTGGCGGAGATCAGCAATCTGGAACAGGAACTACAGGGTGAGCGCTTTGGGAATGAGTTCTCGTCCATTCTGACTAGGTTGTCCAGATGAATGACCCAGTCACCATCGATCCTCGTATGGCCATCTTTGCATGAAGAGGTGTATTGCTTGTAAAGATAACTGTACTATGACAGAATGCACAGCCATTGGGCGCAGTTAGGCGCAGCATGTCGGAGTTTGAAATACAAAGTAGATATGTATGTGGGGTTAGAACCTCTCTCTTTCCCTCATCGACCATGGCAACTGTGCAGTTCAAGTTAAGCAAGCAGGGAAGTCTTACTCGTCGTGTTAACTTCAGCACGAGACCAGACTGGCCCACTTTGTCGGCGAAGATCGCGACGTTGTTTAACATTCCAAACGACAATGTTGGAGTGTCTTACGTAGACGCTGATGGGGATGAGATCACCCTCAGCACTGACGAGGAGTTGAGCGACTATTACAAGACTATCACCTCTTTTCCCACTCCTACCATCAAGTTCACTGTATCTGATCTTCGCTCTCTGGGGAATACTCAGGCCCCTCCTAATCCCAAAGTTCCGCAAACCACAGCACCGCAGCCCTCTCCTTCGCCAAGACCTTCGGAGGTCCTGAATCGTTCCCTCTTGTCTTCGAGGTAGACGATGAATGGCAGAATCTTCCTATGAATCTGGGGAGTCTCTTCCTCCCCAAAGAGGGCTCAGAAAGCCCTCATGCCTTTGTCGAGCTGCTTGAGAGCGACCCCAGCCACTCCAGGCACTCTCCGGATCCTAGTTCTAGAGATGGAGATACCCCCCACATTCGTTTGCCTTCCCCAGAACCCCTTCCCAGTACTCTGGAGAAGGGCAAGGAGCGAGCGCGCGAAGACATGCAACCCAAAGTAGAAGATGACAGTGACAACGACGTTTCATCCACTGAATCCATTATTGGCAATGAGGCTCCGTCCAAGCCTCCCGTACACGTCTTTGACGTGAGCGATACCGACATATTCGGGCAAAGTGCCAAGTCGTTTACTCAAAGTGGAGTAGCTGCGCAGGCTCAGAGCACTCCGGTATTATCCGAAATGACCTTGAAGAACATTGGTCCAGCACATACCCAGGAGCCTGTTTCCCCCATGCCTGATGATCCACCCCTCCCAACCGTTGATCCAAATGCAGCGTTACCTTCCTTGACGCACGACGTCGCGACATTACTGACTACTTTCTCCGACGTTGTTTCCTCTCATCCTGAACTGTTGGAAGGCATTCGCCACATTGTATCCAATACTGCGGATGGCACATACTGGGCTGCTCACCGTGCGGCCATATCTAGGGCTGCAGAAAATATCCACAGGACTGCTACAGCTGAAGCGGGCAGGACGATCGAGGAAATACGACGTACTGCAGAAGAAGAAGCGGGTACCAGAGTTGCAGAGGCTTTGGGAACAGTTTTCCGCACATTCGCCGTGAACGTCCCAGGCAATCGTCATGCGACCCCTGGTAACACTAACAATGACCAGGCACCAAGCGCTGGCGAGCAACCTCGTACACCATCGGCACATTCTCATTTCCCCATCGCCTCCAATCCCACCCCTTCATGGTGGGGATCGCCATTCCGCGTGGTTCAACTCTCCCATACCACCGCCGCCCTGGTCCGTTCTGGGGTGCTTATCCGCCTCCTCCTCCTCCTCCTCCGCCTCCACCAATTGCCGTTCCCCCTTCCTGCATGCTCCTAGGAGCTGGCCCCGTCCCCGCCTCATCGTTTCTGGGGTCGTGACGGATTTGACCTAAACGAATCAGTTCGCGCAAGCAAAGGAATCCCCGGTAGAATCACGTGCCCATGATAACAGCACCACAGGAGTTGTTCCCGTACCACCTACTCCCTTCAGTGAAATTCCGCCCTCCTCGACTACTCAAGTGCCTAGATCGGATTTCGATGGCAATCTCTCCCCAGAGCAACTCCGCGTGGATTTGGAAAGGGCGAAGACGGAATACAAGGTCCGCAAGGAGAGGTATCGTCAAGCCAGGGCAATCAGGAAGATGTCGGAACACAGACACAAGGACAAACACGAAACGTCTATCGAGAGGTAAGTCGATTGTAGTATGTTTGCATGTCCTCTGATCTCAATGAACTGCTAGCCTAGCCATCTCGAGATATCCCTCTGATGACCCCGTAGTGATTGGGCCGAGTTCACATAATATGAGAGCATCGAACATCAACCCTTCCCCTATTCCTGTTCCAGAGCCTGTACCCGCAGCAACTACTGTGCGTGTTGCAAGTCCCGTGCACCCTGAGCCCGTCTCTGGAGTGGACGTTCATATCGTCAGTAACGCCCGTGGGCCGTACCCACAGCTGGAGATGTTCGAAGTACCGAGGCGCGGCCACACCATCTCACATGGGCATCGTCACACTCACAGCGAGGCCAGGCTTCGATCGCTCCACAGAATCATGAAGAAGTTATCTGATGTTAGTCATGCTACTTTTTCTATCAGAGTTTGTACTAAAGATTTCTTTCTATTGCAGATGGGCTTTACCGAGGGTTCCCATCCTAATCTCCCCCAGAAAGTGATGAACCAGCTGACTGCTGAGCCTCCAGCTAACAGAGATGCTGAAGATGATATCGTTACCAATCTGATCGAGGAGCTGATTCCCAGCACCTCTGGTCCACCCGGTCCACCCCACGCGGGCCCTTCTCGATGATGGTATTCCTGGCGGGTGGCACTAAGTTTATTTGATACGTTTCTACCAAAGTGGTAGTGTCTGTTGTACGAATATTTAGTGTAAGGTTACTGTTTGTGCGTTGTACTTTGCGAATGTCATCTATGTAGTGCTTTCAGTTCGTTGAGGTGTGATAGAAGAGTCTATTGCTACAAGATTTTAAATAACGCGACAACTTCGGGCGAAATGGAGCGACTGTCTGACACTGTCCAGAGTTGTAGCTAGCATCTCTATTGACGATCTTGCTGCTTTGCTCGAGAGAGTGGCCGCGCAAGGGGATCTCCGAGTGAACCCATCGAGGAGAGCGACGCGGAGATGTGGCACGGTGACCGAGGTCAAAACAAAGTCATATAATATGTCGGGAAGCGCTGTCACATTCCTACCCAGCGAAATTGAGGTCACAAAGCAAGAAAACATTCGACCACAATCCGAGGCAACGTTCACGACCACTTGTAAGGGCCAAGTAGGGGCCATATGTAAATGGATCTGCACACAGGGGCCTTCAGTATTTTGCGGTGAGTTGTGCCTCGAGTGACATGCTAACCCTCCGGCGCGTCGTTCGCCGAGATCGAAGCTTGCTTTGTCCTACACGCACAAAGCCGCGAGACAATGCTGCAGATCGTATTACCTCGCGGCTTTTGCCTGATAGCACCGGACGTGTAGACATCGGGGAATGGGCCGGTGTGTGTCGGCCGCTCCCGTGCGGACACCTTTTGCCTTTCGACATCATCTGCTCACGATTCATGGGGAGCAAAGCTGTGGTACTGACCTACATATGGGAGATGACAAAAGCAACATGGCATCTTGCGCAACTGGGGGAAAAACAAACCCTTTATGAGGCACCCAGTAATGCCCGGTGGCATAGCTCGACATCCTCCGAGGACCACATCTTCGCACTTTGTCTCTTGTTCTACAGTGGACGTGGCAAGGTGGGTCTTCGAGTCGCTTGGGCACCTGACTGGAGTTGAAAGGACACAACGGCCGTTTCGCAGCAACAAATAAAGGGCGCCCACAGGGACAAACAACACGCTTTGGCAAGGCTAAACGCTCTGCTTCCCTGGCATATATTGATTGCCAATGATCACAGAAAATACAACTGGTGCCACTGAACTAGCTGGACGGTATAAATTGGCGCAACGCGCACTCTTCCACCCGCCATCTGTCTTACCTGCCGTTCACCAACCCTTTTACCAGCAGTTCTGTGTCTTTCATCGGTATGTAGATACTGTTCTTTGTCATGTCACAAGTTGGTTAATGACAATAACTTTCCTGTGAGGATAGACTCAGAACCCATGGAATTGCCTACACAACCGCTAGTGCAGGTTACCACTGTTACTTGGCTAGCATCGTTACTTGGAACACAACAGTACGCATCCTTGCAGGCTCGGATCCTAAGGGATACCCTTGCAAACACCCTTGAGCCAACACCTGAAGACAGAGGCAAAATTATACCGCACGAATACTTGGTCAAATTGACACAGGAGATTAATATTAGAGAGGATCTAATAAAGCACCTCGGTCCTCGCGTCGATCCAGCGGTCATTAGCCGTACTGCCCAGTGTCAATTCATGGAGATTTGGTTGTACTGGAGAGCCTTTCGTCTCCATGACCTCCCGCCAGAAATCATTACCAACATTTTCCGTCTCGTGGTCTGGTCAACTGGTCATCCCAATGAAGGGGTGAGGCAGCGACTGTGGCTCACGGTGTGCTGATCATGGCGTGCACTTGCCATCGGTGATGCTACTCTTTGAATGCCATCTGGTTCCGCGATCCTCCCCTTACGAAAGGTCACTGGAGTGGTTTAGCCGTGCAGGGTCTGCTCGTATAGATATCCGATTAAATGAACGGGATCCACAATGGGGTCAAAACGAAGACCAGCACAAGTTCACTGCCGAACAGATGTCTAGCCTATTGACAAGCTCTTTGTCAAACTTCCGCAGATCCGTATGCTCGTAATCATCGTCGATAACTGGCCACCTGCCATCACCGTTCTTCGCAAATTGCAAGCAGCTGGAAATGCAGGGATACCCATCAACATCGAGCGCCTCGAAATTCACCGAACGGGAAACCGTATATCTGGATTGGGCCCGGATTTGAGTGCGACGGCCGTCGTGATCCTCCCATCTTAAATGGTGGTCAGACACAAATGCTGAATCACCTTTGCCTGTCTGGCGTTCACATTGACTGGAACGATACCCCACTTTCGGAATCTCACGGCCCTCGACCTTCGTTCCATGCCCATGAACGTTGTTCCCTCCTTGCGCGTTTTAGAGAAATTCTTTGCAGTGCCCGATGCTAAGTAGGCTTGCGCTGGATGGTTCTGGCCCACAACCTATCGAGAAACTCCGCTGATCACGTGCCCGTCGATCTCCTTCATCTCAAGGCCCTTGTTTTGGGGTCCTTCAGTCCCCTTACGCATGTTTCATCGTGTCGCAGTTCAATGCCCCGCATTTGCTGGACCTTACGTTGATGGCGTTGAACCACGATGACTACAGTTCCCTCATTATATTACTTACGCCAAAATTCAAGGCGGTGCGGTTGTTAACGCTATACAGCGTCCAGGTGGAAATAACACCACAGGGAAAACTAGCAATGATACGATGGTTTCAGTCGATGCCTGACTTGGCATATGCGCGGATCGCACAAATTAGAGCAAACATATTGAAGTGGTTTCACGAGGATCCTACCAGATACCGCGGTGTTTTGCAAACTGATACCTGTTTGGGTCCCATTTTGTGTCCCAAGCTGAAGACGTTGGAGGTCCAGGCAATGCCATATCAATCGATCGTGGAGTTTTGTCAACGGAGGAGAGAGATGGGCGTACCCATTACTAAGATATATTTGAATTCACCCTGGTCAAGTTCGCTGGACGCGAACGCGGTGATTGCGCTTCGCAGTGTAGCACCTGTGTATGTCGCACCTATGGGCACTAATACGATGGAAGAGAATGAGCTACTAGGACGGTGAAGTACGATCGTAGAATGTATGTGCGATCTAATGTATATCTGTAGGAGACGAGTAGCATATCTAATAGATGGTGATAATATTGCGAGTCGTCTGAACCACGTGATAATGTTATAAGTCACGTGGTCGTGACGCGTTATATCAAACATATGGCCAACCTCGAGTTGAAGGCACTGTTGTACCACATATGTCCCCCTTCGAACCCACGGACTCGTTGATATCAGAAACAATCGACTGTTCACCTTCACCTGATGCCGGTGCGGCCAATGATCCAACCGAGATTCCAGAACCGCGTGTATCATACTCCACTGCCAGAAGGCGAAACACGCCTGCGCAGTTGAAAGCTCTCCAACAATTGTTTCAAATAACTTCACATCCCTCGCGACAACAGCGACAAGATCTGGCAGAAGAAGTTGGATTGTACGTTGCTTGCAACCTCTCTGCGTCCTTCTAACGATGACCTAGGGAGCTCAAGTCTGTTACCAACTGGTTCCAGAACAGACGTCAAACAACTAGAAGAAAATCCCGCACATACAAAGAAAATACATCGTCGAATCATCGCGCAGCTTGCTCGAGTCCAGGTCGTAGCCGTGCATCTCAGAATGCGACTTCGAAGTCTCCACTTCTCCGTACCATCTCCCTTGACGAAATAGCCGAACTATCGGAACGTCCGGTCCAGATCTGCACCGATGTATCCAGGACGCCTTTTAGTCCAAGCACTCCCAACATCCGAAAACGACCTTGTACATCTCTTGGACCCACAGATTTGTGGAAATGCATGCCATCGTCACCACCCCCACCCTCAGTCATCCCCCGCACCAGAAAGGACACGTTTCTCGGCTCTCCTCACAATCAAAGACATTCCGTTCTTTGGAATGGGCATGCCTAAACGCCAGGAGGGGTAACTGGACTGACGACCACGAGAACCTGTCTTTGCCTGACGTTGGGTTGGTGATCGACGGCTCCACATGTAGTGAGGGCAAAGAGACCTTGTCTTTGCCCACGGAAGGCGATTCCACAGCTTTACTGAGTCCGCGTACTCGCTCGGAGGACGTGGAGGCTGCAATAACTCTTCTCGAAATCAAAGCACGTTCTTGATTTTTATATTTTAAGTTAACCGGACTGACATGACAACTGTTGTTGTACTTGCCTTCATTTATTTGCCACATTTAGTCTGTTACATTTTCATTCGACATACCATTTGTCACATACCCAACACTCTCACTCCAGGTTTTGCATGTGTCACAAAATCTACTTGTCAGTGACTCGGACCAGTCTAGAATACCTATTCCAAATATTGGTCTATCGACAATCCTTGCATGCCCATGCAACTACTTTTAAGTCTCAATCGTGGTCGGCAGATAGCCAATACCTGCTGTGCGGTTGGTTGACCTTTGACAGTTCTGTCGTTGATGGGCGTACCGGATATTTAGGAACGCGCAGGACAAAATAGATTGCTCACCATTGCGTGATTAATGAAGTTCCAATGCTGTCTCTGACCATCTCTAGAAGGATGTTAAACATTCAAACATATCCTGGCTCGCGAGAAAGGGCCAGCGGTTCATGGATATGATAGACACCCTCCTGACACCTACCATCAGTATAAGCCTCCGCATGGCAGCTAAACTCGAGTCACAAATAATCATTAACTATTGCGCTGATAAAGTTTGTGGATTAACCCAAAGTATCTGCTCTGAAGGTCATAGAAGTCATAAAATCAACGGGGGTTAGTCGGTGGCGAAAGGTCCAACCATGCAGATTTTCCAGTTATTTTTGACGTCATCCAGCTTTCAGGGGACGCGACACAAAGGGTCCTCATGCTGTTGGATACCGCATAGATCTTTACAACGGTTTGCTTATATAATGGCGAAGCACTGTGGCTCACATACTCACCAGAAAAGTGGTCAATTCATGCCGACCATTAAGGGAGAGATGTTAAACGAATATTAGGCTACATTTGCTGCAACGAAAGCTTGTGGGTACTGGTTTGCAGACAGCGCTAGAAGATGCAACAGGTGACCTATGTAAAATGCTGAACAATATGAAAACATTTAAATATCAACCAAACCCCAGTAGTATGATAATCAATCGTGTGACGGTCTACTTCGCTTTTTGCCAGCCTTTATAGACCCTGGGGGTAGGGTACGTTGTTTTAGAGATGGAGGACTTGACTGTGATGATCTAATGTGTGGACCTGACGTACGGGATGCAGATTTGGGGGATTTCGCGAGAACTGGTCCTGTGCTTGATGGGATCAAGGCCTTCTCAGGGGGATAATCACGAGATTCTACATAACCCGTGAGATCGTGTATGGCATCGAAAAACAATGAATACAAACCCGCAATTTCTTTGAACACCGGGGTGAAATCGTGCAGCACTTGTTCGGCAAGAATGTCTGTCGATTTCCCAAGGTCGGGTTCCTCGTCAACAGACATTGTGGCTTCATCTTCCGGTTGAAAGTCAGGCCCAGGCTGTGGTTCCGCGTCGGTTGTCCGTAGATGCAAGAAACCATCAACCAGTGAATCGAAGAATGTATCAATTGGTGGCATTAAATGAGACGGCGTATCAAAGAAGCTTGCTGTTTCGCTACCCTTCCAAGGTAGGACAGCGCCTGGATGTGCAGTTGGATGGTTGGGCGGTTGCTGAGCCGGGAGGCTAGCAATAATAGGAACGCCAAACATCTCCTCGAATAATGATTTTTTTGGTGGTGCTGGGTTCTGAAGAGCCATAGCGGTGGCGCTTGGTCCCTCTTTGGCATCAACGGCATCACCCATCAAGATCAAACTGTAATTTTGGGTAAGACCGATCAGCGAGAATGTCTCGCCAGCCGGAGCACACGGCCGATGATGCCAAACAAGATTGCGGATTGCAAACGGTAGCGTGTGCACCATTTGGGGGAGTGGTGATCGCGCATGAAAGATGGTAACGACTGCATGATGAGGGAAAGTGGAGTGGACAGTAATGAAGGCATCCCGATGAGGGTGGGGTTCCACAATTTCAAAGGGTCGATCATTTCTAAAATGCCATAATACTGGAAACCGCAATTTAATGGAAGCCAACGACATTCATAGATGATCCGCATACCTGACTGTGACACTACATTCCATACAACCAAGTCCAAACCGCTGATGACAGCGAGGAAGCGTCCACTCGGACCAATAAAGTGTGCCTGTTGGGGCCTCGAGGATTCTCGACAGATGAAAGTATGCTGAGCAACGTTTGTACGAGGGTCGTAGAGAATGACAGAGGTGCCAAGCGCGACTGCCAGAAGAGAGCCATCCGGGCACCAAGACGCGTGTCTAAGGATATTTGATTCGAAACCAAAACTTGACCTTGGCACCCAAGAAACTATCAATCACGCATGAGGCAATTTAGTTTGCCAGGCCGTATGAGTTGGACCCACCTTCTTGATTGCCTCTTTTGTCTTTAACTGTTTGTATTCGCCAGCATTTAAGCTTACCATCCGCTCCCGTGGTAACTAGTTGTACAGTTGAAGTGTCCGGACTAAAGGACATGGAAGTGACCTTGTGCAGTCCATGAGGTCGGTCTATTCTCGTGTTCAATATCCAAAGTGCGTTCTTTTTGTCCCAAGACCAGAATTTGAGGTATATTTCAGAACGGAAGTATTCATCGCCTTCGCGGCGATCGATCGTGGCCATCCATTCGCCGGTGAAGGATATAACGGTACGTTCTACTCGTGATGGTTCTAGCATCTTTTCATCTCTTCGCGAAACTCGGTTGGAAGGAGATACTTCAAGTTCGGCAACGAGAGCAGACGAGGATGGGGAAAATGTTTGGAGTGAGGAGGGGTGAGAAGATCGAAGGACAACGGTCTCAGATAACGAGTGGAACGCCAGAGGTGCCGATGATGAGGAAGGCACTGCAGTTGTCAGTGACAAAGAAGGATCTAACGCGATGTTAGACGGATATATATCACAGGAGATAGAAATACCTATTCTGATCCGCGCAAACACACGCGACAGCTTCAACGTCATCGAGCTCACAAATGCATGCGTGGCATCGGCAAGTCCTAGGAAATACTCTTCCTCCGATGCTCTTGGAGGGGAAACTGCAATACTTTTTATTGGCGAGCCAACACGAGGGACAAACTCCCGTTTTCCTGTGTGTAATTGCCAAATTACAAGTACGGCTTCTTCACCGCCACTCAGGAGATATGCACCATTCGTCGTGAATGCAACAGACGAGACTGCATGAGCATGCCAATGGAGAGCAGATGTTTGTGATTTTTTCTCTACCTCCGACCACCTTGACTAGATTAGGATCTAGGCAGTACCATAGTCGCACGACCCCATTGACATCACCAGTTGCAAAGTATTCCTCTGACGGATGTACCGCGAGGCAAGTCAGCGTTTCGGGCGAGACGAACTTCATGAACCCGGATTTGAGAGCAGCAATCTGGGCAACATACGCCTTATATCCGGCAATCGCGATCAATCGTTCGCCACTCGCAGAGATTGCGAGTCCAGTCGTTCTTTTGGTCTTCCCAATTGGAAGCACCTGCGACGACTTTGTGATTTTGTTGCGCTACCCGATCCTTGATGTTTCAGCGACACGCGCAAAACTATGCAACTCTCCTCCTGGGCGTTGCTACCTGGGACTGAGGAACACATCAGACTCGTTATTCGTGAGAATGTAAGAAGACGCACTTGTGGTTTGTGCTTTTATCTTGTGTTTCGCAGCAGCAACAAATACATGAGCATTGGTTTTCTCGTGAGTACAAATGTGATGTATAGGTTGGTCCAGGTCAATGGTACGCAAGAGGACCCCTTCAAGGAAATCCCAGATCTTGAGGGTACCATCAAAGGGATCCGGTTATTAGTTGGAAGGAATTTTGTGCACTGAGGATGGCGGAGGTAATGACGTCGGTATGTCCTCGTCTTGTGGCCTAGGTAGTGTCGATACGACCTTACCAGACGACGTCGAATGAATCTTGATCGTGGAACCCACAACAGAGAGGAAGTGACTGTTCAAAAACATAAGGACGGAATACTTGCACAACAGTGATAGCTACCGACTTTCCATCCCTTGTGAATACAGGTGGATGTGAACTTATATTTGCATCGGTTAGAGAGGTCCAGTTCCATCGTCTTGGGGATGGGTTTTCAGGTTTTTTAGATCCTCCTAATATGTGTCCATCGGCACCAGAACTTTCACCTGGGTGAGATCGTGAAGGATTCTCCTTCTGCTTGTCCTTCTTCTTGCTGCGTTTTGTAGACTGGGGTAAGAGTGAGTAGTGACTTGACGGTAGAGGGATATCCTTCGGCTGCGGTAAAACCAAAGGAGCGTGGTTTATGACCTCTGCCGCTGCCATGAGCACTCTTCCCCCTGCACACTCGAAAAACAAAAAAATGTGAAGTAGCCACTGCTCGGCACTTGCCAAGGATCACAGCATTATGTCATCAAGGGTCGACATTAGTCGACACTGAGTGCGTCAAATCGTCCCTTGGTTAGAGTAACTTCCTCAAAATAGCCCTCTTTGTCCTCTTTGTCCTCGTCTTCACTCTCTACTTCAGTCTCGCTGCCATTATTTTCACTTTCATCCTCATCCTCATCTTCCCATTTGACGTCATGCCGTGTGACCTTGTCCTTCAGCCATATACCAGAGGTTGAATTACTAGAGTCATCCATAACATTGCAAGAAGGTGGCCAGAATGCCCATGGGATGTTGCCTTGTGACACGAGTCGGAGAACTTAACAAAGAGGTCACATGTAAGGTCTGAATGCAAACCATGAGGGCTCACTTGCATTCCCTGCTCGGTTAACATCTGGCCTCCCAGCTTTGGCGGTGACCCAGCCATTCTTGTCCGCATACGCCGTCATAATATCTACTGCGGTCCATCTCAAGTCTTCTTTGGACTTTTCTTTTACACCGCTGCGCTGACCATCCCGCCATGTACGTTTATCTTCGACTGGTTTGACGGCAGTAGACGGATGAGTAAGGGCAAGAATGTCTTCTAAGGGAAGAAGTTGGGAAATTTGGTGCACGCAAAATGGAATGGCACCCATTCTAGAGATCGGAAAGACGCTGCAGAGCACCTTTCATGTTGTCAAGCAGGGAAGACAAATACAGGTGGTAAATACATGCCTGGATGTCTATTGGAACAAACGACGGCATCACCAGACCAGGGCAATCGACGAGTCGGACGTCGGGTGTCCAGAACAGCGTTTGAAAGTGTTTCGTCTGCGACAATGGTAAATAATCCGAGGAATTGAATACATGAATTTTACCTTGCCTGGGGTGCGGGATGCTCGCACTTTTGTGGTCCCAAAGAGAGCATTCAGCAATGACGACTTCCCTACATTGGGTTGACCTGCTGCAAAATGTAGCACTGACACCAGGAGGACAAGAAAACAGTCCTACCGATCAATCCGACAGTGAGGAACTCAGGCTCTTTCGATATCTCTTCAGGGTTGTCGCTGTTAGTTTCATTCTGCATGCCGGTGGTCATCTCATCTAAGTCCTCAACTTGTTCCCCTTCCTCTTCCGGATTTGCCGCACCATCAGCCCTTCCAACCCTCACATCCCTCGCGTTCCTTACCCTTTCCCAGTCCACATCCGCTCTTACCTTTGGTTTCCATCCACACTTCTTCTCCTCACTTCCTTTTATCCAATCCGGTGGTATCAGCATCTTGGCGTGTACAACCTTCAAGACATCGACAAGCCTTTCCCGAAATGTCTCTGCGATATGTGGTTTGTACCTCACTCTACCCTGGACGGCGGGCCCATCTGGATCAGCTTTCTTGGGTGCGTACGCCTCGACAGGAACAACTGGGACACAGGGTACTGGGTATGCAAGTACGACGTGCACGCGGCTACGCGCGCAGGACCCGGTGTATCCAGTTTGGTCAGATCGAATATGACGTTTGCCACCTTGGGGTTTCGCGTTGCATTGGGTACATAGTCTGTACTTGCATGAGGTAAGGATAGATAGGAAGCGAGGGGGGGAGGTGCAAAGGCGGACAGCGAGAATCGAGGAGCAATAAAATAATATCCGACATTTCAGTGACTCGCCACCTACAGACACAAAGGAAATATAGAGAACAATCCCGTGTTCAGCTTCCAGATGAACAATATCGACATTCACGCACAATTGTCTCCATACTTCTATGTTTCTCTCGAAATATGTCGGTGGATGGGGCATGCCGGACACTTCGTTGCTAGTAGTATGAGTGTGTGTATCTGGTCCGGGCGACGGCAGGGCTTGATCGCTTTGCTCGTTGGCTTGAGGACCCCTGTTCACGGCGTTACGCCATTTTTCGATGACTGCATCCTGCTGCGAAAGCCACCGACAAAAGTAAGCTTGCTCATTACCCTCGACCTCTGCTTTGCTCATTTTATATCTCCATTTTGGCCGCTTTGGAACGGAGAGCTCGATGGTCGCACCCCCGAACGATGATTTGACCCAATCCTCATTCAGCACCTTAACACGCTCAGGGATCGGCCGCGTTACCGACAATGTTGTTGCTAGCCTCCTAGTCTCGTCCAAAAATTCACTGTCAAGTTTCACAAATGCACTCTGGAGCTTCTGTGCAGCTCGCGATGCTTGTTCCGATACCTGACGTGCTTGAATGGTGTGCCCAGCAGTTGGATTCCTGCGATACTTCTTCCGTCGCACCGAGGATGACGTTCCCGTGCTTGCAGGGGGATGTTCTGGTGCATCCCCTCGCTTGATTGCGCGTTTGAGTTGTAACTGAGCCTTGCGCTGTTTTCCCGATGGTCCCATGGGTTATCTTAGTGTACTACACGTGACTGCTTCTACAAGGACCACGATGTCGTGGTTTGGAAGTCGACGCTCGCGACTGCCACAGACGACGCCCTCCCAGCCTCCAGCAGAAACAGAGACAATAAATACCTCATCTGTGCTCAAACAGTCGGTCTCCACACTCGATCCGCCAGTGTCTTTCAGTTCACTGTCAGGTGTCCATGCCAATATAAATAATCCAAGTGCGTACGGACTTGCGAGTCTCAGCTCACCACCTGCGGATGTGAGAACCAGTGAAGACCTCGGTGAATCTGCCGAGGGGCTTTCTAACCTCCGTCTCGATGACACGTGTCCACCTGTCGATCCTATCCAGTCCAAGCAGGACAAGGGAAAGGCAAGAGAAGCCGAAGGACCACTCTTCACGCCACAGGATGCCGTGCTCACCGAAATCTTTGGGTTCTCTCTTCCTGCCAATCCTGTCACTAATCCAACTGAGACTACGACCCTCCATTCGGATTCGATGCCGCACTCAAGCATGGCTGCGGGTGGATTGGCTCCACCTGCCCCGTTACCTCTTTATGACCCCTTCACGGGCGCTCATATGGGAGATAATACTCCACTAGCTGCATCCATCGCTACCGGAAACACTCCATCCACAATCGGTGTGGACCAACAGGGTCAAGAACAGAATAAATCACAATGCCTACCCATGACTGGTGAGCCTGATCTATGGGCTCATCTCTCACGCATCCTTGAATTGCAAGCTGAGGTGGCAGGCATGCATGCTGAAATGGAAGGGGTAGGGAGGGGTAGTACAACTGGTTACGCAGGGGTCGGGTTCGGAGCAGGCCCGAATTCGGGCACGACTGACACCCGTTCGCCGGATATGAGTACAAGCAACCCGAAGAGACGGATGAGAGGTGCAACAATACCCGTGGGCGATGACGATGAACCACCACCTCAACCCACGGGCCCAGATGGGGTAAACATGGATACCTCGTCAGAGGACGAGGACGATGACAATGCAGAAGGGTTTGCTAAGCGGAGGCGCGACGAAGACTTTGCAAAACTTGCTGATCAATTCACAGAGCGCAAGGTTGCCATTGCTCGCATTATGGATAAGGTGAGATGTTTTAATTCACCGTTTGAACCCTGACCCAACCTGATACAGCTGAGCGAACTATCGGGTGCATTAAAGGCGTTCCACGCACTTCCCACTCCGCATATGGATTTGGGTCCAATAAGTACCTCTCGCACCAACACGATCAGCTCCGTAACGTCAGGTGCTACTCATACATCAATGTCCTCGCCGCCGCCTCACCACACGCGCTTCTTTCAACCTACCACAACTAGCGCTCATGCTGTTCAACCCACGATGTCATCTGTAGGGTCCGAGCCATCACGACTTGTACAACCACCTGGAAAAGTTATCTTTGATGCTCAACATGTCGACAGTCCCGTGGACATGTATCCCACGCAGCCGGTGTTCAAGTAGTCTTCTTCCTAAGCCCCGTCTGAACATTTGGTGTTACCTGGCTGGTTTATTCTGGTATTGTCAGCAAAGTATTACATCCTACAACTTAGAGCAGACACTAGGACTAATGTGGGAGGATATCATAATATAATTTACTCATTACAACTCGAAAGATCATTAGTAGACATCAATCATGACATAGGGTGCATTGTGCTAGGAACCTGCCTACCACGGTTCATTCAGGCAGAAACGGACAAGACACATGAGTCAACCACCCAACAACGCTAGTGCCATATGCAGCTCCCTGCGTGCCTGCTCTACGTCTTCGTAGTCCAGCGATGAGATCGCAAACCTGCAGTGCTTCTGCGCCTTGGCAATGGTGGATGGTGATAGTTCAAATACCGGTACAGGTAGCGGAGGGACAATGGCATGCACGGATGGATGTGACGAGGGGGGAAGTGGCGATACTGGAGATATGAATGACGTGGCGACGCCTGCGGTGGATGATGGAAGTGGCGGTATGGAGGGTAGGGCATCTGCATCGAAAATAGCTGCATATTCGCCCGTCGAGGGTGGAACTGGTGGTCCACTTGGCACGAAACCGGGTGGGAGATCCGTGACGGCGTTTTGTGGTGAAATTTTACGGCCCGAACGTCCGCGAGGGGGCGAGGTCGACGACGCTCGTTCTTGTGCAGCGTACACGCGTGGTGGAGAACCAGAAACTGGAGTAATCTTCCCTGCATCAGTCGAGAAGTGGACTTTGCGAGGCGACCGTTCCCGGGATTGCTTAGCATTCAGATGAGGATCCCGTTCAACCTCCTCATTGCTTAGTGCACCCTCCATCTCGGAACTGACCCATGCTGACCGCAACTTGCTGCTACCGGTACTATTCAAACCGTGGGTTGCAGACTCCAAGGCATGTTCGTGAGCCAAGTCGTATCCAGGCGTGGCTGTTGTACTCCACTGCCCTGGCGTGAGGGTCTCGTCGTCGTGCATTGCTTCTCTCTGCATAGACATATTGTTCGCCCTCGCGAAGTCGGACGCGGGAATTTGGGGTGGAGGAGATTTTCGCCTAGGAGAACGAGCGAGACCCGTGGATGGTGAAGGTTCCCGGAATGTTTTGGGTGGAGTGGTGGGAGGTTGAGGGACGGGAGGTGATGTTTTGGTAGAGGGTTGGAAGGAAGCAGATAGCTCTGAAGCAACAAGATCCGGGTTGACTTCGGATGCTGCGGGTCCTGCAACTGGCTTCCTACCCTCTCGGAAAGCTTTGGCAATGTCCGCTGCCTTCCATTTGGCGTATCTGATCTTGGCTTCTGTCTATACACGAGTAAGTACGATGGCAGAGGTGAAACACAACTTAGCATACTGTTTCTGAGATCTCGGACTTAGGGAAGATCTTGAGCACTTCAAAGAAGTTGGAAGCGGCAAGGAACTTCTTCGCTGTGGCTCTGTTGAGTGGAAGATAAGCGCGGATATCGGTGCAGGGTAGATTCGGCTACTTACTTGGTCGCTCTGCCAGCCCTGTCCTCGTCATCCGCTGCCTTGAAGACCTTCAAGGCAAAGTTTTCGACATAGGCTCCACTCGCAGCTTCCATGTCCGAGGCTTCGTTTGGGCCGCTTTCGTCCTGTAGGCGTTCGAGTGCAGTGAGGAGATCGAAGAGGAGAGTGCGCGAAGCACTATCTTTTGCTTTGGAGGAAATTCCTAGTTGTGCTGCGTAGTATGCACCTATGGTGATGTCAACGACAACGATTAAGTAGTCGAGTGGATGGACGCACACCAGTAGGCAATGATGGGTTCTCGTTCAACAAGTTCTTCCGCACGCTGAAGAAATGGTGCAATACCCTTGAGACCTACTGAGACAGGGGGCAATCCAAGAGACATGGTTGTTGTTAGTGGAGGTGATGAGACGAGTGACCAGGCAGGACAAGGGTTTTATATGTCTGACGCGACTTAAATTTAAGGAGTGTGGCAGAACTTGGCCAGCGACCTTCAAAGGCGGAGCTCAGCCTCACACCGTCCACGAGGCAGCCGATGCAACTTACTCGTCGTTGTTCTTTGTGGATCGCAAGCAGTGCCCTTGATTTCTGTTACAGAAGTTGTTCCACTCAGAAACAAGGTTGAACGCCGGCCAAATGGAGTTCTGTGAGATATCCACTTTGCCAGAGTCACCGGGTGGAGATTACTGTAAGTTCGTTTCCAGTGGCATTCGATGACTTCATAGGCTACCATCAAGGCCCAGCCGCCCCGGACATCGTACAGCCCGTACCAAGGGCACGCGAGCACCACTAGTATAATGGCCTTTTGTTTAGCTCAACACGCTGCAATGGCCCAACAAAAAGAGCAGTGTCCGTGTCACTGCTCCGGTCGTTTTGTCCGTCTCCAGTTGTCCCATTGGCCTTGCGTCATACATATGATCGAGTGGAGAATGAGGTATCGAGCGCTAGATTCGGATCCCCATACCGCATTTCTTATTCACAGCATGGCTGCCTCGAGGCAAATGGCGCATAAACAAGCCATCTCCGGTCCTCCTTCACTGCCCGACTGGCGAGTTGACACGTGGACCCGATACAGCAACGACGAGGCTGCCTCGAGGCCATCTTGCGCCCTCCAGTTGACTGCGGATGGAACTTCTTTTTTTTGTTTTGCTCAGCCTTGACCACCAACGGAACATGAAAAGCAGCTCACCCAGCATGCAGCGTGCCATTGTTGCCAGTCACATCCCACAAAGTCACTCCACAGTCTACCCCACAATCATGAACACTCATGTAAGTCCGAAGGCCCTTCTCCTTCTCCCTTCACATACAGGAAGCCTACAGCATTCCTAACGGAGTTGCCCCATCTTGGATGATTAACCAGGACCCCTCTAGGCCTGTGGCGTTGCAACCAGATTATGAGTCTTTCGTCATTGTGCAATAAAGGTGTGCCAGTCTCCAGTGGGTGATCAGGAAGTACGTCGTTCGTGATGGCCGTCAATGCCCATATTAAGATGACTAGTTTCTTCCCTCGCATACACCTGAGACAGCCACTACATGCTTACGACGCCAACACCTGCCAATTGGTATCTGTGGCAAGAATATTACGAATAACGCGCAGTCGACAGGGTCATGGGCTTCCAGAAAAGCCCGCGGCCTCTCCATGATGTTCATGGTCGTTCCTCGAACGTCCAGGTTCCAAATCCGCACCACGTAGATCAGAGGGGCGCTATCGAGGATCCGATCGTGTCGAAACCAGTAAGTCGACGAGAGATCACAGGGAACGCTAAGGTCTAACATAGGGTAGCTCCCCAATTCGACCAAACACTACTGAGACGAGTGGGGCATGCTTGGAAAAATACACACTTCAAAGCATTAGAGCGATTATGTGTGTACTCGTTGAAAGAGCATATCTCTTCTTAGACTCCATTACCCCTATGAAGCTTATGTAAATTCGAAGGTTGGGCCCGCATGTCTCTCCATCTCCCCATGCTGTATACGGGACATATCCGAGCCACTAATTACCTGCAATTTTCACTGGAGAAACGTAGGTCTCATGCACGTAGGAATGGAGACTAGGCTCCGAGGTTCACATTTGCAAAGTCGATGAAGAGTAGGCCCCATGACAATGTAACTCAAAGCGGAGTCACTATTTGTTAGCATAAGGGATGATGTACAGGGGTATTTAGTTGCACGGTACCGCTGGTCAGCTTGATCGATCTGAATTTGTAACGGCTTGTCCGACTGGGTAGCATCAAAAATGCAGATACACGGAGTTAGCGTATTGGCGCGATCTACTTATCCAATTCTCTCTCCAACCGTACCACAGCCCTCATGGAACCAATTACAACCCCGAAATCCAAGGGTCCGAGTTCTCGTTTTATGCCAAGCAGCTAATCCACTGAAGTCAATCAATACCCCCTAAATGGTGGACTAGCTGGCATGTCTGTGGTGATATCATCATCCTGATTCCGCTAGCTAGGACTGGAGACATACCTAATAATACTCCGCGGTTGGGTGTACATGGTGAGTTCTGAACGAGAAGTGGCAAGTTCCGACTCGGAACTTCTACAACAACCTCGTTGTAGGGTCAGGTCAATTTCAACGCCGATGGAATCATACCCATTTCTGTAGATCTCAGTCAGCGCAACGTCCCGGTTCCAACACTCGAACCCTAAATCTAGTGAATGACAGCTGCTTGCCCCGATTCACAAGCTGAAAGCACATCACCGAAGGTTTCTAAGTTTGACATGCTTGGAAAACGTGTCCTGGGGAAGTCAAGAGTCCAAGGAGACCGGAGAAGTTGTCTGTAAGGCAACAGCTTGAGATAAATTTCTCTGTCAAAAAGGGATTACATGACGTAGAACAGGTCGAGGGAAATTTCTGACTGGAGACCGAATCGGTTGCTGTATCCCCCTTACAGATGGATATGAAACATCTAATGGAATTTGGAAACGTCTTGTGATAGCATGGGGTGTGGCGCACTTGTCACATCAACTCTGCTGGAGTGTATATTTTCGGATGTTGATACACATCATCATATACATGGGTTCTGAGTGGTCAAGACATTCAGCATGGTGATAGAGTTTCGCCTTCAGGTGACAGGCATTATGACGTCTCAGTACATTTCCAGACTCATTCCATCATGGATTTCATAGTCACCGAGGGTGATGTGATCCTTATAAATGGTGTACCTGCGAAATAATTCCAAGTCAGTAAAAATCGACCCATGGGTCAGGCGAAAGTGAATTAGAGAAAGAGGGAGGCTCCAATGCTCCATGTGATCCCTCGGACGAACGCATGAAAAAGTACAGAAGACGAACTGCGCACCATTTCTTCAGTTGAATCTTTGTAAAGTCCGTCCCAGTTTGTGCAGCAATAAGTTTCTTCAGATCGCCGACTGTATCATCAGGACTGCACTTGACACGAACTTCGCGCCCATTAGAACAAGGATCCAGGAATGCAACTGTTGCGCACCTTTGCGACCAAGGCGATCGTTAGCAATAACCTAGCATTCTGTTAACCACCTCTCTCGATGTTGAATGGTAATTGCATACCTCGATCAATCCCATGACTGAAGTTGCTGGATAAGATCGCACATCTTCGGGTGACATCATATGTGTCACACGTGACAGACACGTGACATTCTCTCGATATTCCGTCACGGATGGTGTTCGAGTGAGCGGTATGGCATTGCAAACACCAGTAAGGGCGGCGACATCGACACCAGGCTTTTATCGTGCCTACACACAGCAGCCAGCTCAACGTGTAGCACCAAATGTTACAGACGATTATGAGCGTATGTCGCTCACTCTTCCATATATGTCGTACTCAATCTGTTCCTGTAGGGTGGTACACCGACGCAACGCCAAGCAACCGGATGGTGCTTTCTCTTCGGTGTGGTATTCACACTGAGATAGGATGGGCGCTTGATCGTCTGCACAGGCTATGCTCAAATGACCAGTTCATTCTCAAAACTATCCCAGGTTTGACTGAAGCACTCTTCGAGTGGCCAGAGTGGTATGTCAGGGAGGGACATTTGGAGTCAGAAAAATATCCTTTCTTCACATTGTCAGTGGAGGAGGAGAGAAAACGGCGACATGCAACGGAGTCTCTGTTTATCCTACGTAACTCGGCCATGAATGAGCCTAATGCCCAGGAACTCATGAATCACACTTGGACGCTACCGCTTCTTTTCGGCGCACTCACTAACCTCGACCCGGATGCCGAAGCCAATACCGAGTTCCTCTTGAATACTATAGAACTTTTGCAAGCGATCTCCCAGCGTGTGGTACTCCCACAGTCATCCACGGATGGCAAAAATCCCCTCGCTGCTCTACTACGCATAGTAGATCTTTCGTCGAATCGGACTCTCATCATTGCAACTCTCACTCTCCTTGGCCAGCTATTTTCCAACAGTGCAAATTTGGTCCGCTTAGAGACTGATTCACCGGCATTGTCTGCCTCGTTGCGGTATCTACCGCTTTTCGTCGACAAGCCCCTGGTAGAGGCCTCTCTGAACTATCTTTTCGCGCATTTTTCACATCCGCCAATGGTAAAAGCATTCTTTCACCATCATTTCATGCCAAGCACACTCCGCATCCTTGTGAGTCTCCTCCTATCCGAGCAGGTAGAAGAGACTGTGTCACTGGACCTCCCAGTGTCTGTGCGCACCATCCCGGCAACTACAGTGATCGCACCAGACCATGATTTGACAAAGGAGGAACTCGACCACCTTCTTCCAATGGCAGAACCTCAGCGCTGCTATGATTGGTACGTCATCCATGTATCGGCCAGGCGGATATGTTAACTAGAGGGGTCAGGATGCGGACTATGTTTGTGGCAAAACCAGAGGGTGAAATGACGCAGGTTGACTTCTGGAACCTCTATAAGGATGCGTTCACTCCATTTGGCGATCGCTATCCTGTTCTTGTTGCCTCCGATGTCATCAAAAACGTGAACGTAGTGTTTCCCCAAGCACAGGCAATGGTACTACCAGGTCCTCCACAGCGGTTCGTCGTACGTGGGGTTGACAGACGGAAGGAGACGCAAGACATCCCCAGATTCAAATGTCAATGGGATAGGTCTCAGTGTTCTACCCCGGCATTTGTATCTGCGGGAGAACTGTTCGATCATCTCCTCCAGCACATAAGTGCAATCGAGGTTCCTGAATCACCCTGTCTCTGGTCATCTTGTTCGATGCCACCAGTTCCCAAGATCCGTCTTGGGCGTCATGTCTTGACGCATATGCCTAGCTCACAACCACCTGCAAAACACGCTTCACAAGACGACATAGTGACTCTTTCTGTGAGTGATGGATATCCAATGGCGGATCCCACTCAGCGTCCACCGCCACCCCTGCGCAATGCAGCAGTTACGTACCGTCGACCTCTTGTCGATCCGCCTTCTACTTCACTCACCGCATTGCTTATCATTCGCATTTTCTTCCGAACCTCATTTGTTGCAACAGACTTGGCTCCACGCGCGGATGGCGAGCGTTTCGGGTTCCCCGGTGTCGTTGCGGAGGACGAAGGCGAGGAAACCACGAACGAGGACTACACGTACGAGGTCGAAGGTGAACGCAAGGGCAGACGAGCATTTGTGGGTGTCAGGAAAATGATGGAAGATGTGAGAATAAAAGACGAGACCCTCATGAGCTGGGTAGTGGAAATGGTCGATGCAGCCTATGATGGATTGCCCCAGTCGTGACAAAGGTGTGCCCTTAGGAGAGGTCACGCCCACTGCCATCTTCCAGGGCCAGGAGTACACATCAGACGCTGAGGGTACATAGTTACTAATGTATACCAAGAGCGCTGCCATGTAATCCAATAGCCATCATGCATACGTCCCGCAGCTCTTGGAAGCTTGGTTCGAGATATGTGACTACTGTGCATAAGCTCTTCCAGGTGAGCAAAGAAACTGTCTGAATGGCGTTCACCTTCAAATGCTGGCACCACACTCGTTACGCAGGGCCTCACTCCAGCCCAGATCACGCCAAATGCCTCTGACCATCAGTTCTGGAGCGCTTTCTTCAGCCTTGAAGTTGATCGGGTCTTTCTCACCAAGTTTTTGGCCTCACTACCGAAAGATGAATGTCTCAATCATCACAAGGTCTGCCCTTTCGTCCTTCGGCCTCATCGTGTGTGCTGATAGGCAGACGGGCCGCTATTACTAGTCAACCATAAACAACCTATTCACCTCATGCATAAGGTTCGCACAACAAAAGGACGAGAACGAGGTGGCCCGTAGTCACGCCATCGAAACCCTGTTGATTCTATTGCGCAATGTACTCGTGAAGGGCTTCGCAGGATGGGAAGTAATGGAAATATTTGCTGGAGATGTGAATCAGAGCGACGAGGTATTTATGGTGAGCATAGGCGCTCATGTGAGAAGGGAAGCTTATTATCCACGTCCTTCAGGCATTCGTGGATATGGTTGCGCAATACCTTGAGGATGACGGTGCACCAGGTTAGTTGTCTTCAATGTCATTGTGCAATTTGTGGCCTAAAGTTAGTCGCGCAGCTGGCATACGTCACCAGGCCCTTCAGCTTGTTGTCACGTACACTTGCGGCATTGCTCAGCTCAGCCCTGCTGCATATCTCCTCAGGCGCGATCTTTTACCCCATTGTCAAGGTAAATAAGACATCAATCCAGTCTGCTAGAGCCTTGAAGTTTGACACACCATGAAGCTCGTAAAGTCCCCTGAAACTGAGCGGTTCACCTTCGAGGCCATAATCCTCCTTTCCCTTCTTGCTAATTTCCACAAATCGGATGCTGCGAAGCTTAATCCGTACCTGCAGCGCATTCAAACCACCACAGATACGGAATTTATGAGGAAGCTGTGCTGGGCAGCGAATTTTGCATGCGATACTGCTGTTCGGCGAGTGCTCCAATTTTAGCATTTAGGATGGTTACTAAACCGTCATCTAGGGCATTTCAGGAAATAATGGATGACTCAGTACCGACATTTTCCAAAAGTGTCGGTACATTGATTGCCTCACTACGACCAGATCGTGCCCTTTCTCCTCTACCACTTGATCCGCCGAGGGAATTATTCAAGGATCAGTACGCATTCCCCGTCAGTCCTAGGCTTACAACCTAATTTATCCTACAGACCGATAGAAGCCAGTGTGGCACTCCTGCCGCTATCTGAGTTTCTTCATTTCAACCCCAGTTTTATGCGAGTCTTTTTGGATACGGCTTTGAATGCCGACGAAAAGGCATATAATAGCCGAATACCTCCTCTTGCCTATACCGTACTGTCACTGTCATCCTACATCCTAACCCATGCCTCGTCCTTGGCTTCTCGTCGAACAATGTCGTATGCTAACTTAACGATGAACCTACTTCTGACTATGTCTGAAAATGCGAGAATAATGGAGTCATTCTGTCAACCTTCGACGCAAGCAATTAGAATTTGTCGACAGGTAAGCCACTCCACTGATTTGCATTTGTGAAACACAACATAATTCCACACGACGTAGCGGCAACCACTACTGACTCCCCCCTCCCCATCACGTCCACCCGCCTGTGTGCTCCTGGATTGTTGCATACTCTGGCTTCGACATAATCTCCATAAACGGCTGGAAGTCCACACTTATATGTAGGCCTTCCGCGAACTCAGCTAAGGTACATCCTCTGAAATCGACCCAGCATCTGTATTTCGACTTGTTATCAAACGATATGGTATCTTCAGAAGGTCCGGAAACAGTTGGGTGAGTATTCACCCTCTGGCCTATGTCTCGCCTTGACTGTGTTGTAGACTACAGGTGGCAGGATCTCTGGTCAGCTCTCTTCGGTTTGTTGGCCTTTCTGTGCAACCAGGCAGACAACCTCGTGGTGAGCAGTGGCGTGGAGCGACTCATTCAAGAGGTAGTGTCTTTGATGCTCAGGGGTAGAGAACTAAATGGGGTATTTTTTTTCACAGACAGTTCATTTGCTGGACCTTGTGTTATGCAAAGCGGATGTAGTTCTGCGTGTTCCCGAAGAGGTCCACACGTTCGTGGTAAGCGAAACAGTACATCGATTTTGTTCCTCGGTCGATATCACGAGGCACGTGCAGTATGAACTTGTACGGTCCACGAACGTTCTTCAGAGGCACACGTTGCTCCTACAATCCTTTGGTCAAATGAATCACAAAGCGTCACTTCGCTCAGATATCGCATCCAAAGCTCTGCGACATCTGTTGTCCGTTGCATCGTACTATGAAGGTCAACTATCCGCTATTTCTACAACCACCGCCAAGGACGCTCTTCGGGTTGTTGCCAAACTCATTGACAAAGACGGATTGTATGGTACCAACGATGTCCGAGAAGCCGAAGATCCCCCGTAGGTTGTTTTGTTATCGCTTTCACAGGATGAAATGACCCTGGTTACTGTTAGCAATTGCTCAGAAGATACGGCCGGCTTTGTCCGCTTTGCATATGCGGATGCGTTATCGCTGATGCCATAACACCGCGGCGGTGTATTATGTGTTTTACATGTCGTGTGATCACAAATCCGGGACATTACGGGCGGTAATTATCTCCGTATATAGAATCCAGACCCTCGGTGTAGACATGATATTCCAACATATGGCGGTCAGTTCTTATCACTACCTCGACGTCGATTCAGAAAACTGGCTTTAAGCTAAGATATGATACCCGCGAATGTTCTGGGTACCTTGCTTGCAACAGCTTGAAAAAGTCTAAAACGCATTGTTAGTGACTCAGGGTTTCAGTTTGCCTAATGAGGAAGGTGAAAAAAGTTTTTCGCCGGATTCCTCGATAATGAATGCGTCCCCGAGCAGCGAAGTGGATATGTGCAGCAGAGACTCGCCAAACATTCAACTACCATCCGCAGTGCTATGCAGCGAGCACGAAAAATATGCTACAGTGAATTCTATGCTGGGGAGGTGTTATGCGGTGTGTCAATGCAATTCGTATTATTATTTCCGGGTTCCCAGCGTTGATAAGATACGCTTTAAAAGTGTAATTATCACTCGGTGAAAACGGAGCCTTGGCTCGGTGAATAGCTTCAGCCTTTTTTGCCGGCTCTCTCCTCCTTCGCCAGCATTGTCTCAGTCCCTGCGGCCTTGAATCTCTCCACAAGAGTCATGGCAGCCTTGCGTCTTGCATCCGCTCGTCTCAGACAAACTGTTCTCTGGTCTGTTCCTCCACGCACCCCTCTTCAAAGGAACTGGCTATCGACGGCCAAAGCATCTCGTTTACTCTTTGAGCCACTCGACACCTTTACGGAAAGACACGTAGGTCCGGATGATAACGAAACTGCTTTCATGTTGTCACAGCTGGGCTACGATACGATGGAGGACTTTCTCGGTGCAACCGTCCCACCGAAGATCCGTGTCGCCGATACTACCATCAGTGATAAATCCATACCCGCTTTGAGCGAGTCGGAACTTCAGGCTCGTGCCAAGAAAATTGGTAATAAGAACTCCCAGTTCAAGAGCTACATTGGAATGGGATACCATAATGCGGTAGTACCCCCAGTCATCCTTCGTAACGTACGTAATATGTGCCTCGGACATACCGAAGTGTCTGAATGTTGCTGGACTACTCATCGCAGGTCATCGAAAATCCTGCCTGGTATACTCCGTATACTCCATACCAGCCTGAGATAGCTCAGGGTAGGTCACACGACCACAATGTCTGTTCTCCTTGCTGATCTGATCAAGGTCGTTTGGAGTCTTTGGTAAACTATCAGACCATGGTTATGTCATTAACTGCCATGGACATTGCCAATGCTTCCCTCCTTGATGAGGCGACAGCTGCTGCAGAAGGAATGGTCATGGCTTATGCCAATTCTGGTCTTAAGAAGAAAACGTTCTTCGTAGACAAAGGGTTTTCCTCAGACACTCGCTGTCCTCCACACGCGTGCAAAGGGTTTGGAATCCGGTTGGTTGTTGGTGATACTGTCACCGCCCTCGATGATGATGCTATGCGCGCCGATCTTTGTGGAATTCTACTCCAATACCCTGATGTCAACGGCCGGGTGACCGACTATAGATCACTCGCTAAAGAAATACATGCCTCTGGCGCGTTGGTCGTTTGTGCTACTGATTTACTTGCCTTGACGCTGTTAACGCCCCCTGGCGAATGGGGTGCTGACATTGTCTTTGGGAATTCTGCGCGTTTTGGAGTTCCATCAGGCTATGGTGGACCTCATGCTGCATTCTTCGCTGTTACAGACAATTTGAAGAGGAAAATGCCTGGAAGGTTGATTGGCCGTAGCAGAGATGCCTTGGGCAATCCCGCCTACAGGCTAGCACTGCAAAGTAAGTGGACACAGCGTGCAGCATCCTTCAACGGGTTTGATGATATATCTAGCCCGGGAGCAACATATCCGTCGCGAGAAGGCAACTAGCAACATCTGTACAAGCCAAGCACTCCTAGCAAATATGGCAGCCATGTATGCCGTCTACCATGGTCCTATCGGCCTAACTGCCATCGCAAAGAAAGTTCACTTCTTCACACAGCTTCTTAAGGTTGCTGTCGAACGCCTTGGTTACAGGGTTGTCAATGATACTTTCTTCGACACCCTAACCATAGATGTTTCTTCCGCCTGCGATAATGCAGAAATCGTTCACGCGGCAGCTGCACTCAAGTTCATTAACCTTCGTAGGATAGACAATTCGCACGTTGGTGTCACCCTGGACGAGTCGGTGTCACACGACAATCTGGAATCCCTGGTGGATATATTCGCTGTTGCAGCTTCTAGGACTTGTGGCCCGCTTACCAGCATGCCTCAACCCACGCGTCCTGGATACCCCGAATATCTCATTCGCACATCCGAGCTTCTTCCTCATCCTGTCTTTAACAAGCATCACTCGGAGACAGAGATGCTTAGATATATCTTCCATCTCTCATCCAAGGACTTGTCTCTTGTTCATGCTATGATCCCCCTTGGCAGCTGTACGATGAAGCTTAACAGTACTTCAAGCATGATTCCTCTCACATGGCCCCAGTTCAGCAATGTACACCCGTTCGCTCCATCTGATCAAGTCAGGGGCTACAAACAAATTATCGAGGTATACGGCCAGTCATCAGTTCTGTGCCCAAGCTTACACGTTTTCCAGGAACTCGAGGCCGACCTTTGCAAGATTACAGGGTTCCACGCATGCTCCGTTCAACCTAATTCTGGTGCGGCAGGCGAATACACTGGATTAACAGTGATTCGGGCATACCATGAATCTCGTGGAGAGAGCCACCGAGACGTTTGCCTGATTCCTGTGAGTGCTCATGGCACTAATCCTGCCGTACGTGTTTTGTAGATCCTCTATGCCATCATTCAGCTGATACTTCATCGACGACAGTCCGCTGTCATGGCTGGATTAAAAGTTGTCCCAGTCAAGACTCATGCAGATGGCAACCTTGATCTTGAAGACTTGAAAGCGAAAGCGGATAAGTACAAGGATAACTTGGCTGCATTTATGGTAGGCACTCATACCAGGTCCAATACTGGTCCTAATTCGAGCAGATTACATACCCTTCAACATTTGGTGTCTTTGAAGATGGCGTTACGGAAGCCTGTAAGATGATTCATGATTGTGGTGGCCAAGTCTATCTAGATGGCGCGAACCTCAACGCTCAAATTGGCTTGACGAATCCTGCGGTATGTGGTGGTGACGTCTGTCACCTGAACCTTCACAAGACGTTTGCAATGTTGGTGCCTTATCCAATTCTAATTTCAACTTAGCTGATAGTTTTTAGTCCTCACGGAGGTGGTGGCCCGGGTGCAGGGTATGCATCCATGTTCTAACGCATCACATCATTCTTACCTCTGCCTTTGCAGTCCTATCTGCGTCGCTAAGCATCTTGCACCGTTCCTTCCAAAGCACCCTCTCGTTGAGACTGGAGGTTCCAAAGCCATTGATGCCGTCTCTGCGGGTCCATTTGGTAGTGCATCAATTCTTCTAATTTCATGGGCGTATATCAAGATGCTGGGTGGCAGCGGTCTTTCGCAATCTACTAACGCTGCTTTACTCAATGCAAATTACATGGCACATCGTCTTGCAGGACACTACACGTTGCGGTTCAAGAATGCAAATGATCGTGTTGCTCATGAGCTGTTAATTGACCTCGCTGAATTCGACAAACTGGTTGGACTCAAGGTCATGGATTTCGCGAAGCGCCTTCAGGTATGAAGAGGTCTGCCAGTTTTCATCCGTTTTACCATATAATTTTACAGGATTATGGTTTCCACCCACCGACATGCTCGTGGCCTATCTCAACCTGCATGCTTATCGAACCCACCGAGTCGGAAACACTGGAAGAAATTGACAGGTACCCGAATAACCCTGTGCTACGCTATTCTTTCTAATACCACGCAGGTTTTGCGATGCTATGATCCAGATCCGTCAGGAGGTCGAGGACATCATTTCCGGAAAGCAGCCGCGAGACAACAACCTTCTGAAAAATGCACCTCACCCACTTTCAGCCATTGTCGTCTCAGATAAGGAATGGAATCGGCAAGTCCAATCTTTACTCATCCTTCTTGAAACTAATATACCTTAGTCCATACACGAGAGAGCAGGCTGTTTATCCTGCCCCGTGGTTGCGAGAGAAGAAATTCTGGCCAACAGTTTCTCGCATAGATGATAGTAAGTCTTGTTTATTGTATACCGATATTTCTTAGCTGATGGCCCTAAGCTTATGGCGACCTTAACCTTGTCGTGAGTTTTGATTGTTTCCTATCTCCTTCAGCCATGCTTATTTCCTCCGTAGTGTGATTGCCCTTCAGTGGAGGAATTAGCCTCTTAATTTTTTTTATATTGCACTTTTTAATTGTTAGACTTTTGGGTGACTATAGTGGTTTCTGTTCTCTAGAATTCATTTCGCCAGCGTCATGTTCAACCACCACGCAATGTATATTTATACCATTGACACGACCATTTCTCGTGAAGTACTTTTATCGACGCGATAGTGATCCTATCCAGTATCAACCAGAGATTATTGTGAGGTCGTCATGATGTGTTCTGGCTTTATGACAAACTCTCCAAGTTCTGCTGGTAATTCCTCCCAGAGGTCTGGAAGGTATCGCTGGATGCGGGAGAGGACTTCGTCCTGCTGATTTGACCTTGTAGCAAAGGTCAAAAGTAATCGTATAGTGTCCTTGTGTGGCGCCACGTCCTTCTGATCTTTGCCCATCTCCAGACAGACTAATTTCACAGCATTGTTCAACTTGCCGACACGGCACATGCATTCCACATAAGCGTCCCAATTGCCTTGGTTGAGGAGGAAGGACCGCTCGGTAAGTCTTGAGTAAACCCTTTGGGCCAAGGGCCACGCATTGGCAAAACCACATGCATCTAAAATGATAGAAACGCTCGCATGATCGAAGTTCTCACTCACGAGGAGTATTTCCCATACCCTGTATGCTTCCGCAAACAGACCGACACGCTGATAAGAATCCATAAGCTGGTTCCAGAGTAAGGTATCGGGTGTGATGGTGGGATCTAGTGTAAGATGATCATGAACACGTCGTACACATGCTGCGAGAGAGTGCTTCATGTCCTCCGGTGCATCAGGTGCCAGCTGAGCCAATCGCTTGAGCAACTGGGCGTATATAGCGGGAGTAACTGCCTGTCCCGATAAACGCATATCCTTCACAATTTCGAAGTAGTGCCATATCGACGGAGGAGAGCCGTCCTCTCCGAAGTTTAGCTGAGATAAGGTGTTTAAAATCCACTGATAGCATCTGGCAGTGATACGAGGGGCGTTATGGCGTCTAGCCAATCGTCGGTATGCTTCTAAGGCTTCGTCAACGCCGGAGGAGCAACGCATGGCGATCACAATCAACGAGGAAAGGATTATAGGGCTCTGGAGAGGAATAGCTCTTGCCTCCATCTCAGCTAAGAGCGAGACAGCGACTCCAGAGTACTTCTGCACGTCAACCGAGGTTCCCATGGCGCGGAGAAGCGTCCCATACATATAAGCATCTGGCCCAGTGGAACGTTCGCGCATGAAACCTGGATCACCGCGGTGAAGGGCGGCGTTGGGGGAAGATGACGGGAAGGCACGCGCAAGCTCATCATATAACTCCAGCGCGTGGTCAATCGGCTTGTCATCATTATCCCGGAATGCAGAAGCGCATAGCGCGCTGATAAGGGGCTGCAACAAAGGGGCACTGAGTGGCAAGCCAGTTGACCGGAAATGTGCATAGCTAGAAAGGGCCGTCGCGAGATCACCCGCCCGTATTGCGTTGGTGATTATGATCGACCAGTGAGATGGTGACGCCTGCAAGTCGAGTGATGTCTTAGCAAATTCCAAGTCGGAGATATGATGACTGCGACGCAATAGAATGGAAAGAGTACGGTGATGGATATTGTAACCACTCTTCTGGAGCACTTTGCAGAGATCGATCGCCGAGACTAACCCATGTCGTTCCACTTCAAGTGCCAAGTCCTCTTCCCATTCCAAGAGCCTTGGGCTCTCTTTGATCGCTCTATTGCGGAAACGCTGGTTAAATTCCTTCTTAATTTGCTTTGCTTGTGAAAGCCGATTGAGCTTCACGAAACCACTATAAAGCATGTTGGCGACGTCTTTGTCGTACCAGAAAGTGTACTGCTCGATGGTATCGAAAGCCCTGGTAAAATCATTCAACGTAGCCCCGAGTTAAACATAGCTTTGAAGAGAATTTTGAAGGTACGATTATTGGGTGGGCATCCGCTGTAGGCCATCTTGGGCATGGCTGCTTGGATCATGTTGGCATGGCCCATGTCCGCGCAATGTTCCAGGAACATGTGCCAATGTTGAAGATACGGCTGAACGTTGCCCGGTTTTTGTCGCATCTGGATTAGCCAGTTCAGCAGTGTCTGAGGATTTCCATGTTGCAATAATCCGCGAATGATGTGACTGTGCACCTCAGCCACCACAGAAAGACCGCAAAGAGACGAAAAGTTCTCCAGAATTTTCTCGATCAAGGCGAGATCTTGAGGTCGCGCAGAGCTAGTTAGGATGTCAAGTATACGAAACACTTGACCCTCCTCTAAGGGACACTGTTGCGTTGAGGACCCGTCCAGCGAGTTCAGAGCATTGTGGATTTGAGCATGGACTACGGCCAGCTTCTTATCTGGAACTCGTTGCCCGTTATGAAAACGGTCGGATGATACTGAATGCGACGACAGGCTCAGGGACCTGGTGCATGTCTTCCTATGTGAGAGTAGGGAAACCCAGTTTTGTCTGGCGTTGCGGGATGCAGGGTAGACAGCAATTGCAAGCCGTTCCAACTGAGAAGCTGCACGGCCAAAGGACATTCATGCGTGCCCAGAAGTATTTGACGCGTCGAAATGCCCAACACCCTTCAATAATGGATTTCACTTAGCAAACTATCGCGGGCCAGTGGTCAACATATTTCCTACCTTCAAAGTTGGTGCAAGTTGGTGAGATGCAATTGCCGTGGGAAACAACATAGGGACACGTCTGCTGCACGCGTGCGTCTACCAAACGACCTTTCACTCCGTACAACCATGTCTGAAAAACTGAAGGAATTCATGGAAATCCCGCAAGAATTTGTGCGGGACGGAAGCCAAGTATGTGACGGAGGTAGACTATAGGTTGTTCTGACGAGCATTCGTAGTTTCTGACCCGCTGCACGAAGCCTTCACGGAAAGGTACCCTATTGACGTTTTTCATTGCCAGAGTCGCTAACGTGTCCAACCAGAATTCCTGCAAATCTCGAGAGCAGTTGCTATTGGTTTTGCTGTCATGGGTTTCATTGGATACTTCGTAAAACTCATTCATATTCCAATGTGAGTGGGCTTGTTCGAGTTTTCTTTCACCCTGTACTGATGACTTTGTCGCAGAAATAATATATTGGTGTATGTGAATCCCTTTCCTAGCAATACCTTTCATTAACGAGCTATTCTCTAGTGGCGGAGCATAGAATATTCCACGTTTATTGATGTACAGACTATTGGACGACCATTGCCTTTGTTATACTCTCTTTTCATGTCTCAATGGCAATCGCTGTCCCAGGCTGCATCGTATGCTGGAGAGTTGCCAAGGCAGGAATGACTTCTGCAATGTGCAGCCAATATGTGGGCACAAGACAAGTTCGACGTGCAAATGCTCTTAAGTCAGATTAAATGGCAGGTCAGTGAGCCTACCACTTGGAACTAGCAGACTCAGGTCGGGTATAGCTGAGCATCTTGGTGGCCACTCCGAAATCAAAAGTACAGTCTTCTCCAACTAACGGGAACCTACCAGTGTAGTTGTAGGCAAGGTCTTCGCACGCATGAGGCAATAGGTCATGTCCGTTTGAGACTCGAATGAATTGCTTTAATAACCAAGGTCAAGATCGTTGAGATGGGCTGGACTTTCAAATGAGTCCGAAGAAACATGCAAGATATAGTCTATGAGCTAGTATTCGAGGTTCGTCAGAAAGAATATCTGGAGCATTTCGCTACTCCCTCAGGAATAAGGAGAGCCCCCATAGCTGTCTCATTAGGAAATATACTAGTTGTGAACGTTTGCAGTTTACATGGAGTCATTCCACTAGCGATTGCCGATAAGTAACAGAGGGAACCTTGCTGACGGCGGCGCGAGTTCGACGGCAGGAATAAACCCTGCATCCACAGCAGCAACACCGTGCGGTAACAATGCAGCCATTTTATCTCCACTATCCTTATTGAATGGCACAGGTGACGATGGCAGAAGTGCTGATATCAGCATCTGCGTTCGTGCCAGGGTTTCAGAAGCACTGCGAACTGGGTCGTGTTGAGATAGATGCCCGGAAACAGAAGACTGTAACTGATGTCAGTCCATGGATGGTGAATTCACGTACGAAAGTTCCATTACCTGTATCCGAACAATTGCATTGTCGAGCAATGTCAATTCCACAGAATCGTTCTGCCATGTCGAGATTATCCGACGAAGAAAAGACAGATCATAGAGTACTTGGACATGGTCCAAGAAAACACCCTCGTCGATAGCATGCACAAAAGCATCTGAAAACTTTGAAATAGTTTCGAGTGCTAGCCGAGTGAAAGGCAGTGAATGATGAGCCATTCCAAGGTCATGTAGTGAAGACGAAAGCGAGTGCAGGCACTCCACGGTCAATAATGACGGCCCTACGTTGGCCGAACCTACTCATAAAATGAGAATGTCCTCCATCAGTAAGGGTGACCATACCTCGATGCAGCCGCCCCGTCGTAATTCCTGTGGTATATCTAGCGATCTCACTTGATACCGCGTAATCTTTCCAGTAATTGATAATCCTTTCAAACAGAGCACTTGTCCGCTGTCGAAAATCTATCGCAATTAGGTTAACATAGCCCAAACTCAGATTTTGACACATACTTTCCGACATGATTTGTCCACATCCAATGCTTGAGGCAAAAGAGGATGTGGTAGACAATTCAAGAGCCAACCGACCATGGAAGATTAGACATTTCAGTCCTGCATCAGAACCTGGCAGAGCGTCAGCTGAAGTGCACGCCTTTGCAAAGACGGAGCTGACTCTGATTTGTTACGAGCTGGTCAGCAGACCTGGTAAGCGCATCGACGATATTAGAACAAAGAACATCTGCTTCAGGCCGATACGCCTGGATTAATTCGCTAATCAAGTGTCAGAGTAGTCGTGAGATAAAAATGGCTGAACATGCCAATTCTGCCCATTATTCCCGGAAACTTTTTCATGATCCTTCTGCAACACTACCGCAGCGTCTTCCAATACACCCAACACCTTCTGTAAGCAGGGAGTCCGTCCCCCAAGTTGTTTAGCCAGAACTGTTCTAAGTGATTCAAACGGCGATTCAAATGGGGAGGGTCCACAGCCAGGTGGCGGGGACACAGGTACAGGAAGTGGACTATAAATGCTGCGCAAGGGTGAAAATTCTGAAATTTATTGGTCATCCATTGGTCTACGAGCATAGCAGGAAGTATCCGTACCTGTCACTTCTTCAGGAAGGAAGAGTGCAAGTTGCTCAATGAAAGCTTTTTCTGTGGTTGCCAGAGCTGACTTCCATATCTCCATGATTCGCTTCTTTGAGACTTCATCCACAAGATTACTGAGAACAACCAGTTCGTCCCGGTTCAGACTGCATTGGGATATCCACTTCTGTAAGGCTAACTGAACCCTCCATACTCCGTCGACAGTCGAAAGTAAGGAAAAGGCTTTATGCACAGCATCGCGAAGACCTCCTGCAGACTGAGTGAACCAACCACTTAATTTCTCCTCCAAGAACTTCGGACAAAGGGATGACGATGACGACGATAAGTCAACAAACGGCTTGTACGATCTGATATTTGGAGGTAGAAGTGAGAAATACGTGGAAGATGGAAGCATTGAAAGGACTGTTTGCGAATTGACAAGAAGTTCCGAAGGAAGTGTATTCCCAAGCGTCGAAGATCCTGATGACTCTGCTTGCATGTGTTGTAACGCACGAGCCGCCAAAGATGCGGTTGTGGAGGAGGTACCAAATATCTCACGAGCAGCAGTAAGTGTCTGCGAGATAGCCTCCAAGATAATTTGCACAGAGCGTTTCACCGTGACAGGGCTGACTTTGTGCTGAGAATGCGTCGATTTTTCGGAAGATGCTAGTACCTCAACCGGGTGGCCATTGCGAATTGATTGACCAGGGGTGCCACTGCTTTTAGTAAGGAGAGTGTTCAATGTTTTTGTACGTTGAGAGAGGTAGATGGTCAATGTATCTGCCAGGGGTCGTGACTCAAGTATATGAAGGGTTAAGAGTGTTGCGCAAGTCTCCTGGAAAGTGGTTTAACGAAGATCTTTGGCTCGCAAAAATACGAACCTGGCACGGCTTCTCAATTGCCCTCAGAGACAGTGTTGCTCTATGTATGATTTGAGTGCGAAAATGTGAAACTGTTTCCCATTGTCTTTGGATTAGTGGGAATTGCTCCTGAAAAAAGTCTGAGTGTGTGGAATGAAAATACAGTAAGAATTTGGTGACTGACGAGGACATCTACGCCTTGATTGACCCAACTTTCCTCATCCAGTGCATCATCTCGTATCAAAGCACGGTGAACCACACGAGCCAAGAGGAATAACCAAGCAGCCTGAAAATACTTTTCCCGCTCTATCAGTCGCCATAGCTGTTCAGGCGCGTCGAGCAGTAGCTTTATATGGGCGGACAAAATTTGTAAAGTGTGTAGATGTGAGTCTATCATATTGAATCTCAGGCAACAAGTCGTAGACTAGGACAAAGACATACCCTCTTTATGAGCGTTCGGAACCCGATTCTGCGCGGGAGGCTGCTGTTGAGAATGAATAGCACCACTTATTTCATCCAAAGCCTCCTGAACACGCTTCGCAGAGTCCGCAATAGTGATTATAACGGTCGATGATTGGAGTAGCTCGCGATAGCGCTCCCTGCGCTTTCGAAGTACAGTCAAAGAACGGACAATCCTCCAGAGATCTTGACGTACCCAACCATGATGCGAAGTTCTTCTTGCTTTGCCTCGGCATCGGCCCTGGTAAGTGGAATGAGCAGGGGGTCGAGCAATATGCACGCCGGAAGTACCGTAGTTGAAGTTGCTTTGCTCTAACTTCAGTAATCGTATGCTTGGAGAATAACTGATCAGGGTCAACAAGATCCACTGTCCCGTCCTTGAGTCTAATTGGTATGGTGCTGTTCGACTGCAAGACCGAATGAGGCCCGTTTACTGCTGATGCAGAGGGGGACAATGGCACCAGCATGCTTGGCGACCTCAAAGCGTCCAAGGTGTGGACGTTGGATGAGCCCATGAACACGACTGTCGACGATTGACCACGCCAACCATGACACCGATTATATAAGATACTTGCCCAGCATACATGATAGAACGAATAAGTGAACAATTACTCAGGACGCTATCAGCTAACTACGAAAGCTAAACGATGAGACTGATACAATGCATTATCATTCCTCGCTATCTGCACTGCCCGAGTCAGCGGCATCTACTTCAGCTGGGCTAGATTTTCGCTCCATAGCAGGAGGTACTGACGGCAAGGGTACTGAGCGTGATGGAGAAGGCCCATTCGCAGGCAAACTGCTTGATGAGTTGGCCAAACGTTGATCTAGTGCTTTAAGAGCGAGAGCGCTGACAAAAACGTGAGAGCTACGTCAGCTGGCTGACAAAGAACTTACCGTCGCCTTTCCGCCTCTGCTCGTGCACCGCCAGGCACCTGGTTGTACCCAGACTCGATATCATGAGGAACGGATGAAGGGATGAGGTGCAATTTGGTGGCGATTTTGTAAACCATGTTGCCCAGCGTGGACACGGGTAAACTAGAGGTATATGTTAATCAGGTTGCCAAGGATCTCATAGTAAAACCTACTGGAGAAACGCAGGAAGACAACTAGTGAGTGCAAACGTTTCGCTCCGGTCTCCATATGTGACAGCGCCTCCGAGAGTATCTGTGACGTTGGGCTTATAGAAACGAAGATATATCCACGACACAAACCAGCCGAACTGGATGGCGATATATGGGCACTGGAAACCAAACAGGGTCATGACGACGGAAAATGTCATATATGCCATTGGTAGTCTCTGCTCTGGGCATTAAGCCAGGAGTTCAAAAGAAGCGAGGTAACATTACTTTGACACGAGCTCTTAAGAAACCAAATAGTTGCACCTGGTGTTCAGGTATGATTTGAGTGAATGCCACCAATATACTCGTGAAGAGAGCCATTTGGCCGTGGTACTGCATGCCATACCTAGAAATCCGAATCAGCTTCGAGGGTCAAAGTAATATTACGAATCCGCACAGGAACAGCTCCGCGTCTTTTGTCGCCATGAATTCGATCCAATTGAAGGCAAAAGAGATCAAGTTCGGGAAGGTCACGCATATGAGGATGAATTTCAAGGTCTCGATAGTGCCCCATAGACGCTCGAAATACCGTAAAGATGGTGGGATGACGATCAGCGAGAAGACAAGCTAACAGAAGGTTAGACGTTTGGTGTCGTAGTAAATATGATAGACGCACCTCGATAACGGTGACTTCCACCAAAGCTGAGGATACGAATGTCCATGGGTAGAAGAGACTGGCACCTGGTACAAGGGTTAAATATGGCGTATAGATGGTGTCGGATGTCCATCGAATCCAGAGATACAGAGAAGACGCTGCGATGGTCGCAAGGGAGAAACCACGCGTCACGGGTGGTATGGAGGTCAGATACTGGAGCGGTGTCGAAAGGATGGCCATTCTGTCTACGAAAACATGGACACTCCAAAACCACTGAAGTCGAGTTTGGCTGTGTTTACCCGGAATGGGTGAGTTACGTCATCATGTCTGGTTCAGTGCAACGTTGACAATGGCCGACTACGACTTTCGTCCAGGAGGTTCCCTCAAGTTCAAGGGTGGCGTTGCAGATGGCGGAATAGTCAAGAAGTACGTACGCAACTTATATTCGCAATGACTACGATTCTCATATGATCAGGAAGAAGAAGAAGTCCAAGTCCAGATCACAGGTCGAGGACAGCCAGGACAGGGAGCGCATAGTCGCAGAGGATGCAGACACTGCGCCTGGCTCTGCATCGGGCAGCAATCGTGGATCCCCTTCTTTATCTGGAAAAAATGACAGAAAAACGGAGGCGGAGCGACGCTTTGAGAAAGTCCAGCGACGACGAGTAAGCCTAGCCCCATCATCCGAGAACGATGGCTGATTTTCATGGGCAATAGCTGGCGGAAAAAGTCGCAAAGTATGCGAGTAAGACGCACAAGGACCGTGTCAACGAATTCAATTCTAAACTAGAGGCTCTCAGCGAGCACCACGACATTCCAAAGGCATGGATTCCGCACATTCGCCGTCCAGACAGACTTTTACAGCTCATTTCTAGGTTGGTCCAGGATAAGACATACAATCCCCCTCCTGTATCAGCGGCTGTTTCTCGACCTTTGTCAACACTTTTCTGTATTTTGACCCTTTCTCTGCTGGCATTTTATGATGTCCTTGCCATGTCACGTCATGTACTAGCCTACCCTCGAGAATATACTAAAGGATCGCCCCTCTGATTATTGTGAGCTATTTGGTGTGCTGCTGTGGATATAAGTAGTCACGGATTAGCGGCTTACAACTCCGTGACACCTCTTGACCGCATCCTCCACTTCCACTCGGTTGCATCATGGCTGCAGCACAGCAGGTTGAAAAGAAAGGGCACATCTGTCCACCGTCAAATGCAACACATCCATCGAATAGATGGGAGTCTCTCTTCGTGTACTCCTTTGTATGCAAGTTCACCAATCTGCGCGGTAAAGTAGAAGGTCTCGACAGCCCACTGGAGTGAGTGTTCATCCGCTCGATTTGTCCACAATCTGCTTCATTATAACACGCGATTTCACCCGATTGTAGCTTCGAGAATGCACTGCTATCCCCTGGTCCAGATCCAGTACTCTCCAAGATACTGCAGCAGTTCATCCTCAATTTGCGACCACAGACGCGTAACTTAAGGTCAGCGCTTGTGCCACTGCCAATTTGTGCACTGTGAACACCCGATTTCATTGAATTCTTTCAGTGTAGACCAAATATCCTCAACCCTCTCCAATGTCCTCACAGATGCCTTCAAGGGCTTAGAGAGAACGGTATTTTGGGATGACCAGCTGGGGGTGAACGTGGACCCATTTTCAAAACTGGAAGGCGGTATTTTTACCGCTGATTGGGATCTCAAAGTAGGTAACTTCGTAATTTGCCACACAATTACCCCTAAGACGCGTCACCTTTCTCTTTGGAACAGCTCAAAATTTTGCGCCAACTGGTGGAATTACAACTACAGCATTCTATAGAGATCAAGGCGGTCATCGATCGCGCGTGGGGCGTGACACAGAATAAATATAAGAAGAAGGACATCGCTAATGCCCTCCTGATGCGTCGGACTCAATGAGCCGGGAGAACCTGCAACTTGTTCCCCTGGGGCAAGACTGTACAAGAAAGCGTTACTGGGTTGTGGATGGTCCGTGGGTTTCATATTCTACATATTTGCATGTATTTGGTGCAAAGCCGCATTTTTTTGACCCCCATGATATCCGGCGTTAGCCGTTTTGGGTGCATTTCCGCTGACATCCATTCTGATCTATCTCAGATTCACCGCCGGTATATGTCTCGAGCAACCCTTGGAAAGTGACGGCAACATTCCAGACCGTGTCCTCGACGCGTGCAGATTACCTTGCCGTGATTGAAAACTTGAAGGCCTCCTTCCGAAAGGCGAGAAGAAAAGCAAGATAGAGCAAGCTCATGTCGCATTGATCCAGGCCCTTGAGAATCGCATTGCAATTATCGACGTCGAGCTCATAGTAAGTCATATTCTATGTTGTGACTGCGGTCAAACAAGGCTGCAAAAATACTGCTGTGCGTTGAATTACTTGTTGACTCGACTTGCAGCGTGTCCAAAGGGTCCGCCGCAAGATAGAACAAAGACAAATCCTCATAGCTCAAGCAGAGATTAGGGAAACGCGGACACGTCGCCAAACACGACGTCCGGACTACGTGTATAATGACATGGAAAGCAGCGAGGCAAGTCGAACATCAGGGGGTGACATTTTCTCGTTACTGATGATGCCTCTGCGTTAGGAGGATGCTGACGAATACAATTTTGAAGAGGATGACGATGAAGACGCATTCGGACACAACGGTAGTTCTCATTTTCGAACCGACAGGCGGTCCAGTCGCATATCTGGCCCACAGATACAAAGAAGATCTACGAGGGTTACAAAAGGCAAGCGTCCCTCGCCTGAATTTTCTGCGCATGAGTGGAAGGGTGAAAGGCGTTCATCTCGCCTTGGGGCACCAGAAGATATACAACTTGATCGTCCATCTAAACGTGCACGGACGGAGGAGAGCACGGCAAGCTCCGGGTCGGCTGGACGGAATGTCTCCCCGCAGTCCACCTCTAACGGTAACCCAAAGCCTAAGACGAACGGCGCAGCTGCGGTAAAACCCAACGAGGTAGCAGTCGAACAAGTAGGTAGGAAGAAGAAAAGCAAGTTTTGGTTTTATGCTGTGGAATCCAATTCGCTCGGGCGATTGGCTACGTCTGGTAGCACAACTTTGGACGCTCCGAATGGCCATAATTGTGATGGAACTTCGGGATTTCCTGGAAACAGCAACGGCTGGCCCGTCGCAGATGACGACTCGACCAGGCGTATTGATGGTAGCCTATTGCCTTTGCCACAGCATTGAAGATTTCCTCATTTTTTTGATATGGTGTGTCAGTAATTTCCTCCCTTTGTGCATTTTCCATACAAATCTATAGTCCATGTTTCGTTCATACCACGCACTAGCACTATACTCACCCAGAATTATTGTCACGCATGCAACTTCATCGTATAATCGAGCATTTAAATTTATCGACGAGTGCGCAGCTGCCTACTAATTTACCAATCAAACTGGATCTCCATTCTTTCCTTGCTGAGTCCTGGTGCTGGAACTATGACATCCTTTTGAGCAAGGCACTATGGACTGGCTAGGAGATGATATTTTCCTCTTGTCGCAGTGGATGTTAGCAATGGCGCGCCTCTCGGGTTGTTATGATGACATTATGTAAACTACGCTTATTCACAAAGTCCAAGTCGTCTGGCAAGTCAAAGCCTTGAGGCCTGATGATTTTTAGGCTCGCAGAGAATGCTTTTCACAGGCTTGCTCGTCTGCCATTCCGACCCCGGCCTTGTCTTTCCCCAAGGTTGCTGTCTTGCAGCGCATCAACTGCGGCAGTCATACCCCCCTCTGCAGATGATTTCGAACTCGTATCCCTATTCGATCAACCTCTGGCCAACAAGAAATCGCGACCATTCACTGTGTCGGGCATATTCCAGCACACGCAGCTAAATGCCCCTGCAGGCTTTACCGCGTTAGCTGACTCCACCCTGGTGCGCGCCCAAATACTGACGGAACGCATTCTACGCGCTCCTCAGTCACGGAGCGAGTTATTCAAGGTGGTCAAAAACCTCGATAGGCTGAGCGACTTGCTTTGTGGTGTTATTGATCTCGCTGAGCTCCTTCGGAATGCTCATCCCGATCCTCAATGGGTACGCTCGGCAAACGAAAGCTATGAAAAGCTCTGCGAATACATGAATGTACTGAACACAGATGTTGGTCTGTATAAAGTGAATGAACTCTTACTTCGAGTGCAGTTCGTACTTATAACGTGTGCAGGTCCTGGACGTGGTTCTGCATGACCCCGAAATTGTCAAGTCGCTCAGCCCAGAAGCACACCAGACTGCGTTAATTTTTTGGCGCGATTTCGAGAAGTCAGCCATACGATTACCACCAGAGAGTAGAGAGAAGTTCGTTTCGCTGTCTTCCGAAATCCTGTCCCTTGGACATGAATTCGTGACGGAAGCATCTGCTTCAAGACCAGCCGTAGAGATCGAGCCATCTGAACTAGAGGGCATTGAAGATGATGGAATGGGGGTAAGACTTCGACGACAGGCTTCATCCACGCAAAGGAGCCTTCTCGTATACCCCGGATCACACCAAGCCCATATGATCATGTGTTCGGCTCCGAACGAATCACTGCGACAAAAGCTATATGTGGCCGCACATTCGAGTACTCCACGACAGATAGAATGTCTAGAACGGTTATTGTGTGCACGCGCTGAGCTAGCACGGTTGGTGGGCTGGGACAGTTATGCTTCCATGACTCTTCACGACAAAATGGCAAAAAATCCGGGTGGGCAACCTTATCACTCATAGCCAGTTCGTCATTAACGCGTTTAGAGTGCTGTTATAGAGCATGTCAATCAATTTTTAGACACATTCTTGGATCGGACAGCTGGATATGCATGCGAAGCTTTACATGAACTAATGCTCCGGAAACAAGCTCATCTCAAAAGTCCTTCGCTACCCATCATTCAGGCCTGGGATAGGTCATATTACTGCCCTCCAGAGCCCTTGGAGCCACCAGTTCCACTTCCACCGCTTTCCCTTGGCCGCATCTTCATGGGCTTGTCTCGTCTCTTCAAGCACCTGTATGGCATATGGCTGCGACCTGCAGAAGCTATCTCCGGTGAAGTCTGGCATCCTGATGTGCGTAAGATGGAGGTTGTCGATGAGGTCCATGGTGTCATTGGTTGGATATATGCCGATCTTTTTGCTCGCAACGGAAAGGCATGTGGTGCTGCTCATTATACGATACGCTGTTCGCGCCGTACAGATGACGATGACGAGGCGGGCGACTTCAGTGTAGCAGATACTAAGGAGCTTATTGCAGCCTCTCAGAGTTTCGAGGCTGTGAAGCGGCATGGGTTGCATGGTGTGCAAGGAGTATACCAGCTTCCTCTTGTTGTGCTATTGTGCGAATTTGCTCGTCCCACTATCGCCCGTGGGCCCACCGTTCTTGAGTGGCACGAGGTGCAGACACTCTTCCATGAGATGGGACATGCAATGCATTGTAAGTCTTCACATTATAGTCGTGTATTCTTACGGACCTTTCCACTCTTAGCTATGATTGGTCGCACGGAGTACCATAACGTTGCCGGAACTCGCTGTGCAACTGATTTTGTTGAACTGCCGTCCATTCTTATGGAGCATTTCCTTAATTCACCAGCGGTATTGTCACTCTTCGACGCAAGTAGCACCACCACTATCACCAGTCAGATCGCCAACCATCATAAAGACCCGTGTCACTTCATCGATACCCACGGGAGCATCCTCCTCTCCATACTGGATCAGATATATCATTCACCCGCTGTCCTAGAACCATCCTTCAACTCGACAGCTTCACTCCGGATTTTGTATAATTCGCGTGGCTTGATTCCGCACGTACCAGGGACCTCCTTCCAGACGCAATTTGGCCACCTGTTCGGATACGGGGCCACTTATTATTCATACCTGTTTGATCGGGTCATCGCTTCGCATGTATGGCGAAACCTCTTTTCTAATGATCCTCTACACCGCAACTTGGGAGAGAAATACAAAACTGAGGTGTTGCGTTATGGAGGTGGTAGAGATCCTTGGCTTATGCTCAGTACACTTCTTGACAAACCTGATCTTGAAGTCGGAGATGCTGCAGCGATGCGGGAGGTGGGCAGGTGGCGTATAGAGGATGGGAGTCCAGCGGAACGACACTGAAACTAGCCATGTTTTTTATGTAAACAAATATACGGCCCGTGATGTGGAATTACTTCTAAGCTGGTAGATTGTATAAAGGCAGATTGTCAATACTCGAAATGCCATCTGCGCTGGCAGAACCCTTGCTTGGACATTTTCACCTGCACATCGGATTAACAACTGACAAGGGCCTTGATACCAACCAATCTAGTAGGCCTAGACATTCCAGTCAGGTCAAAACAATAATCCAAGTTCTCCCTTCAGAGGCAGCCTGCCACAAGAAATCTGGCACAATATTTACAGTGCAAAGCAACGGACAACTTGACTACTTATTACTTAACTAGAGGGTTACTTCACTGCTGTGATAACACGAACCCACAGTCCCACGGATCCATACAAGGCACAACTTTCCGTCGTTACACGAAATAGCGAAGTCCCAGGACCCTTGCCAAGCAAGGGAATTATTATACAACACCATGTCTGTACTGATAACAATAAATACAAAATATAAAAAAATAAATGTCCGAGTGAATAGTAATAAGGATATACGGATGACGCATCATGGATAAGAGCATTCCTTTGGGCACCAAACATCCACTAGGTGGACGTCGTCAAGAAAAGAATGCGAGTTTTTCTCATCTGGAGAACGCGGGGTCGATAATGGTAGTGATTGTAGTTGGGATGAGACTTCGGGCGAAAGGTCAATGACACTCCCTGAGTTGCAATCCTGGCTCAAAAACTTGTCCACCTCAGCAAGAAGCTCGCAATCGAGAGACCGAATCAAGCCGTCAGACTGTAAAAGACGTGACGATGGGTCCCTAGGCTCGTAGATGAAAGGGTCTTTGGAGACAGTGGTATTTACTGTAAAACCCAGATCGACCGGAAATTGCGAATCGCTAGATGAGTTAACAAAAGCATCGAGGGAATTAAGCTGCTCTTGGTAGTCTTGTGGATAGACGTCAGTAATAATTCCTTTAATGGCGTGGCGACTCACCAATTGACGGAATTATCGCTGGAGAAGTCTCGTGAAAGGGATTGGAATAATTGTTGAAAAACTCGACTTCCCATATAATGGATTGATCAATGTCTGCAATATCAATCGGAGGTGGGAAGTCGAAGTAGGTGCCGATATTTGTATCAAATTGCTCATACACACCAGCACCATTGTCCAGGGACGGCCTTGGGAGAGGATCAGAGACGACATGGTTTCGTGGTTCGGTTGGAAGGTGAGATGGCCGCGTCCCCATGGGTTGGAGGCCAGAATCGGAATGTCGTCGTTTAAGCGAGCACGGTCTTGTGGATAGCACTTGAGATGTACTGGATTGAGACGACAACAGGACTGAGAGTTCATCATCGGAGGGTTCCTGAGTGTCAAAACTAGACAATGGCAATGGACAAGACACAGAATGAGTAGGGGGATAGGAGGTAGCAGAAGGGCTTCAGGTAATGTTAATAAGGTATCCCAAAGGATATGATCATCAAATCACCAACCAATGGCGTTTTCTGGGCAGATCCTCCCAACTCATATGATCTTCTGCATCGAATGCCAGCGTCCAGTTGCGACGAGAACCCCGTGGCGCGGTTGGATATTCCAGGTCACTCCCATCAGTTAACGATGTGGAGGATGCATCAGATAGCAATAGGGGGGAAGAAGAGCGTGAGTCGCTCGGTGAAGGATATGCCGCTGACACGCTAGTGCACTGATTCTTATTATCACCTGCCTTTTTCAATACAAGTGACTCGGTTCGCTCGGCACCAGCCCAGTTCTCCTCTGACATATCTTTCACGACAACATCAAGGTCTCCAGCAAGCGCACTTTTGGTAAATGCGGAAGAGTAAAGCCCTTCAGCCGTAACCTTCATTTCCACGAAAGCCTGCACAATTTCAGCAGGAAGGCTACGATTTGGGTCCGTTTTGATCAGAGCACGAAAGGCGGCATCCACTGTATCCGATCTACATCCACCAAAGTACGATTTGCAAATATGTGTCCACCCCATTCGGCGACGAGCATTGGCAAACCAGGCATTTACGTTGTGTATCGATACACCTGCACTTTGCACTAGTCCATCCTTCACCTCCCTGGGAGGGTAAGGATCGTGCAAATTGTCCAACAGCCATCGGTAGGCTGGTTCAACAATGGGACGGAATGGAGAGAAACGTCGGTCTGACTCCATCTGGTTCGACTGCTGGGAGAACGGTAAAGATGTAGAACTGGACTGAGGTGGGTCGGTATGCCCATCAAAGGAGATGGATGACAGGACAGTGAAGAAATCACCCATCAGTGATTGGGTTAGGGATTCGGAATGGTTGGTGATATCTGACAGTGTCTGGGCAAGGATCATGATTCGTTGAATCGCGGCATGGGCAATTGCTGTGGTCCTCTCATCTAGCGAATCGACTTTGCCCTGGACATCGTATTGAAGACGCGACCATAAGCCGGAGAATCGCTCCAAAGCAGATGGACCGTGAAGCATAGCAGAGAAGAAATCGTCTTCAGCTCGAAGAATATGGTCTTGAAGGGAGGTCATGGTACGAGAGTGAATGTGAAGGGGCGATACTCAGGTTGTTACTTACATTTATGCACACTGAAATTTGAAGCTCCGATTTTGCTCCGATTGTTTGTTTATTGACTAAGCACAATGGACGGTGGGCGTTCCATATATGTGTACTAAATCCAGTAGCCTTGTCTTAATAACTCATATCGCAGCTTCGACTTCAACCCAGTACCCTCCTGTTCCAATGTCTCGCCAAATCTCATCTAGGGAGAATATATTATCTCAAATCATCCGCACTGCTGATGAAATCAGACTTATCAGTAAATGCGGAACACAGAGACCACCTTTACCGTCTAGTTCCCTTCTCAATCCACCAACACCGTATCCTCCTGTGCCCTTCGTGGATCCTCCAAACCTTTTACCTGATCTAGTCAAAACAGGGTTAGAGCTAGCCACTGCAGAAAACCTTTATCAAGGTTTTTTGAAACGGATCTCCGAATTTAAACAAGCAGTCGAGAACAACTTTTGCCAGATGACTTCCCGACTCTCAGATTCGAAATCTACTTCTGGGCGGGCAATCACCTCTCATATCAAGGAACAACTTGTAAATGCGTATCGAATACAATACGAACGAGCAGTGGAGAGCTGGGCGCGGGAGTTATTAGCATTCGTATCATCTCATCAGGACAAACTCCGTTGTACTCGTAATATGCATCTTGAGACCACGCATGACTCAAAATCGCGAACTTCATTATTCAACCAGGTTAGTATTCTTTCAACATGAATATTTGATATCTTGTTGAATGCTTCGCAGGAGTATGTGCCTCTGTTGGAGCACTTCTTCGATGAAAACCCTTTTCCAAGCCGAGCCGATAAAGCCTTCCTTGCCAAGAAATCTAGGATGACGTACCGGCAGATCCATGTATGGGTGAGTAGCACGACACTATCGTCTCTAAGAGCTACTAAAAATTCTACATGGGAACAGTTCCAAAATCGACGCAACCGTACCAAGAAGGAGGGCAAAACCTTGAGAAGGAAACCCATGTCTGATGGTGCAACACTACCCTTGGATACTTTATATCGACGGATGAGCAGATACATTGTTTCTCCCAAGCACGCGGTTGCTACGCCACAGGCTTGGACACCTGACGAAGTATGTCACCACTCCTTTTATCATTAAGATGTCGTTCATTTTCATTAGCCCGTCTCTCCTGCCAGACAAGCGTGCGATATATTCGTGAGATCTGCACCACCACACGCTTTTCCATGCCCCTATCCACCCTCTTGTTCCTACAATCCATTTCCCATCAACCGTAGTTCTTTTGTCTTTGATCGTTCGCAGTGGATTCGGCTCCCTCTGACCTCGCCAGCATCACGCACTACTCCAACCGATATAGATAGTCTCGTGGAACTTTTTTCTCAGCTCAACGTTCGTGATGATTCGCCAAGCCAGTTGAAACGGGGTCGTTGCGACACCTTTGCAGCTACATTGGCCATTACCGTTAGGCCATCTTGTGCCCCTCACCCAGCTCTCATTTCACGGCCTGTGTCGACGCCTCGATATGTGCCGAAGAAGTTATTCGCTATTCCAGCCCCTCCTACTCGCCTCGATGTCTTTAGGACATCAAACCCACAATTACAACACACCACCCTGGTACCAGTGTCGTCAGCAGTCAACAAGAAGCGAAAGTTAGCACCATTACCTCGGCGAACACCCATATCCAATGATACATATGGCATAGCTATGAGCACTTCATTCTGTTCACGTTCACGGTCATCCAGCTCTCAAACATCCGTGGATACCACATCGGAGTCTTCGGGCTACTCCTCTACTGTAACGACACCGGAGCCGTCATTGGATGATACATGCACAGATTTTATACCTTACCTTGTTTCTGACCTTTCTAGTGCCGGGGTAAGTCGAGAACACTCTGTTGATTTAGGAACAACTTCACTCTAGCGGAATTTCTTGGGGCCGTTGATTTTATGTCAAGTTCTTCCTTTCTTATGGTGGTGACTGCCATCGGCTTGTTGTACATTCGTACATCTCCACTTTTATTGTAGAAACCCTGTCAGGTTTAACCTTATTGCTATCTGTACTGTACTGTACACTGTAATACATTATTCGTAAGCGAGAAATAGTAGGTTGATGCTGGGTTTATACTCCATATTCCGTGTGATATGGTGAGCACATAAGTAGAATTTTTGCCTGACGACTCTCGATGAGCTGAATTCCTCCCCCCCCTCCGAGCTGGACTCACTTATCGACAGATTTGCTTGCCTCGGCCATAGCCATGGTGATCACCTCTACTTCCGCTTCCCTCGCCACCACTGGTAGATGGCTTAAGGACCCGTGGTAAACGGGGGATATTGGGTGAGACGGAAGTCAGGAAATAGATAGCCTTCCCACTTACAATGGATGGTAGCGCTCAGTGCCAGCGATCGAGTTAGCACCCGGATTACTTGCTGATCTATGCAGTCATTTAACACCCCTGAATGTGGCATCACCAATGGCCTCGTTACAGTGGTGGATAGCACCACGGGCACAGGCCCACTGAATTGTCATCCAGATGATATGTTGACGCTACTGTGTTGTGTCCTGAAGTAGAAGTTCGAGACAAGACTGTTGGCTAGGAGCTCACTTGAGGGCGAAGTAAGAGATAAAAGATAATGTATTGATTGTATTTAGTGCCCTTATCTCTCAGGCTTATAAACATATTGTAACTACTTTACTAGAATAGTCTATACTATTCTATTACTTTCTCGGGATGTCTGGTACTGACTCTGCGATACCAACACTCCCCCTCAAGCTGAGGTCATACCCATCTCTGCAGTATGTCTCTTGTGCTTGTCTCTAGGTATCACTTTAGTTAATATGTCAGTGGTTTGGTACTTATCTCCACAATGACACACTTCAATCCTCTTTTGGGTGATCTTCTCATGTGTATAATGGTGAGATATGTCAAAGTGTTTAGTCCTGGCATGGAACTGAGGATTATATGCTAGGGCTTGTGCTCCCTCACTGTCTGTATATATTTTAGTTGGCTCTTGTTGTCTGTACCCTAGTTCAGCATAGAGTTTTCTTATCCTTATGCATTCCTGGGTTGCTCTGGCCAATGTGGCATATTCCACTTTGGTGGTTGAGAGCACAATTAAGCTCTGCTTCTTAGAGCCCCAAACAATGGCTCCCTCTTGAGCCAAGAACATGTAACTGGTGACAGACACTTGGTTCTCTGTATTGGCAAACATCAGTGAAACCACAGCCAAGCAGATCACCTAGTAGTGAATCTTTGCTGAGGTACATCAGAGATTCCATGATAATATGACATTGGATTACCAAGATTTATCAGAATTAAAATCTCTATAATACATGAAATAATTGCAATTGATGTGATAAGGGTATGTATAAGAGGACATGCATGGTGAGACCTGCCATCTATGCAAAAATGTCTTGATATTATTACATTAATCATTATGAGATTCAACTGGCAATTAGATTAGCAATGCCTGCCAGATTGACAAATATCACCCACTAGTATCTACTTATATAATTGACAGTGGCCTTTGAAGATGTCCCAATCAATCTAATGATGATCTTCATGGCCCTTGACCTGCTTGTCTGTCACATGTGGCCCAAGCATGTACAAGCTATACTAGTTCACAAACATTCCATTCATGATCTGTGTGGGCCTGACCTGTCTGTCTGACACATGTGGCCCAAGCATATACAATCTATACTAGTTCACAAACATCCCATTTATGATCTGTGTGGGCCTGATCTGTCTGTCTGACACACATGGTCCAAGTATATACAAGCTATTTTAGTTTACAAACTGCACAATCATGATCTGTGTGGGCCTGACCTGTCTGTCTGACACATGTGGCCCAAGCATATACAATCTATACTAGTTTACAGATGTCTCAATTGTTATCTGTGTGGACCAGACCTGCCTATCTATTACATGTGGCCAAGATCCATGTGAATTATATCATGGTTGAAATCCACTACTGTGTTACAATACAGCCCTTTGTATTCCATCAAGGTATCAACTTGATGGCTCCCTGTATTCCATAGCACAAGCCAAACAGTTATGATACATTATGTATAAAACCAAATGCATGACATGTAAGGCTGGTAAGTAGCTAACAATTGGCATCTGGGGTATCTACAGTTGTCTTGATACATGCACACCTCTCTTGAATCCTTGCCAACACACTGTTTCTTATTGGGGGACATTGTGCAGTTGAGTAAGCAGGGAATATTTGCCTAGTGAAACATCTAGATTTCAACTGATTACCATGCAACAGTATGCACTTGTTACCTGTTCCACACCAGAAGTTCATCAACCTCTTGCTTTGCATCTGGATCTTCAAACAACTCTAAAAGTGAGTTGTAGAACTGCTCTGAGTTCATGACTGTATCTGTATGTGAGAACACTGGTGAGGACATTAATGAAAATCAGACCTGAAATTAATATTCAGCAACTAAGAAACAACCATCAATGTATACTCAAACCTGTGTGGCAATGTAAGTGATAGAAGAGGGGGTGACTCAGGTCATTCCATGAATTTGAGCATTGCTGGAGCAGCTGGCTTTGGGTTCTTTGTCCACTGAACTTGGAGAAGTGAATACATGCTTATATGCCTGTGTGAAGTAAGCAAGAGATCTCATCCAGATATGAACTATACTGACAGATACAAGGGGAGCACTGCAGAAAAGACTGTTCCATGGATCCTCTGAATCATACTGATAGTCAGCATACAAAAATAATGGCCATTGGTCACCAGAAATGACAATTTCTCCATTCCATAGCTTAGCTTTTATTCTGTATGTCTAGTATTGATGAATCAGTGAGTCTACAAAATCTGTTGCTTGCTCAGGATTTGACCAGTCAAGACCAGCAGGACATAATAAAGCACCTGTTCACTTGTGGTTAAAGCTGTGGTTGACCTTCATGTTATGTGCAAGAGGCAGAACAAGACTTTGTCCTCTGGGAGTGATCCAGTCAAGAACAGCACCTTTAAGGCTCTTAGTATCATCACCTCTTGCTCCTGATGTGCCTTTGGAAAGCTTGTTTATATCTGCTATTAGCTTTTGATGCTTCCAATGGTTGAAGAATGTACCAGCTCAGAGACAATATCAACCTCTTCTTCTGAACCTGCCATCAAGCATTCTTCCAGACCTGGAACAGACCTTAGAAGCTCTTGAAAGACAGTGTTCACACCTTTCCCTGTAAAAATCCTCCTATCAGCTTCACCATTTGTCAGTTAGTAGAAATGTGTCCTACTCCACAGTGAAATTCTCCTCTGGAACACCAGCTAATTTGCCCATTCATAAGAGCCCATTGGTAAGGAGCACCTGAAAGTTACATAGTGCATGGACTGTTCTGCTGAAATGACACCCATGATGCACTAGTGGATCAGTGATGTTCCTGCAAAGTGATAGTGTTTGAACCATGTAAAGCCACCATAAAGGCAGTTGACATATGGTCTTTTCCTAGGACCCAATTGAAGACCATTAACTCATTTCTGTTTGGCAGAAGGCTTTGGTTCTTGGGACACAGAGGAAGTGAAAGTGGGCTGTTTGTACTGCAGAGAACAAGATGGATAGTGGTCAGTAATAGCCCCAAGCATCTTGCTCCCAAATCTGACCAGTATTTATACAAGTGAGTTTGATGACAGGATTCTGTTGCATGAAACATGAAAGTGGAAGTTTCATTGAGATGAGAGTGTTGTGAATGGTGTTCTGTGGGGGAATCAAATAGCAAGAATTACATGTAATCCAAGTCACACCCCAACAGGATCAACTGGACCTGACTGGCTAGCCTTGGTTCTCAAATTAATCTCTGTATGGTTTAGTGTTTTGCAAAATCTCTGTCCAATCAGAGTGCTCAAATCAGTATTCAATAGCAATGAAAGATGACAGGACATACAGTGGCTCAAAAAACTGTCCACATGTTTGCATGTTTTACATTAGTTATGACTAAATGCGATAGCCCCTAACCATAGCCCTAGCCCATGAGTGTATGGAATGACATACTTACTCTTGGCTTTCTATTGGTCCATGAATCAAGTGATTTGGATAGGAATTGATAGAGTAGCAGCCATTTGGAAATGACATGTCATGCAGACAGTTGTTTGACTTAAAGTTTTGATTATATATATTGACCCTGGCATACTGTGATATCATTACATACATCCATCAAGGGTTCTATTATGTTACCTTTATGTAATGAGTATGATCCAACATATATAAACCCCACCACCCTCTGCTCATTTTCTCATCATCATCATCATCATCATCATGAAATCCATTTCCACCTCTCAAAGACAAAATATCATCTCTTGGCCTGTCTACTAGGAAGATTGCCTCACAGACTGGTCTAGGGAAGTCTACAGTATCCCAGGTTCTTCAGGAAATCCAACCAGAGAGGCCTAGGCTTCATGGTGGTTGCCCTTCCAAGCTTTCCTCCATCAACAAAAGGGCCATTGTCCAGCAAATCCTTACTGGCAAGGTCAAAAATGCTGTTCAAGCCACTCATTTCATCAACTCTATTGTTGATAGTCCTGTTTCTTCTCAGACAGTGAGGAATACCCTCAAAGAACCCTCATTGAAGGCTGTAGTGAAGAAAAAAAGCCATTGCTTTCTACTGGTCACAAGAAGAAGAGGTTAGCCTTTGCTCTCAAGTATCAGCATTGGACTGTGGAGGACTGGAAAAGGGTTATATGGTCAGATGAGACCAAAATCAACAGGATTGGGTCAGATGGACAAGAGTATGTGTGGAAAAAGAAGGGTGAAGGGCTTATTTTCAGAGAGGTCAAAGGTATAGTCAAGTTTGGAGGAGGTTCACTTATGGTTTGGGGATGTATAGGGTGGAATGGTGTTGGGGTCTTGAGTGAGGTTGAGGGAAGGATGGATGCTGAACAGTATGTGGCCATTTTGGAGCAAGGGTTGCTTCAAAGCATGGAGGAATCTGGAATTCCAGAAGATGACATTATCTTTCAACAAGATAATGACCTCAAGCATACCTCTAGAAGAGCTCAGAAATGGTTTGAAGAGCAAGATATCAGGCTTCTAGACTGGCCTGGACAATCTCCAGACCTCAACCCAATTGAACACACTTGGAATCACCTCAAAAAATCTCTCTCAGGTTATGAGGGTGCTTCTACAGGAGTTCATCAATTGTGGGAAAGGGTGGTAGTGGAGTGGGGGAAGATTTCTGTGGAAGAGTGTAAAAAATGGATAGAAAGCATGCCTAGAAGGGTTGAGGCAGTTATCAAGGCCAAAGGAGCTCATACCAAGTACTAGATAGTTGGATTTTTGTAAAGTCAAAAAACTGTCTGCATGACATGTCATTTTCAAATGGCTGCTATTCTATCAATTCCTATCCACATCAGTTGATTCTTGGACCAATAAAAAGCCAAGAGTAAGTATGTTATTCCATACACTCATGGGTTAGGGCTAGGGTTAGGGGTTATTGTGTTTGGTCATAGATAATGTAAAACATGCAAACATGTGGACAGTTTTTTGAGCCACTGTACCAAGCAGCAGCCCTTCACTGATTTTCCAGCTGCTGACTCTTGCCTTTTCAGATCACATGACTTTCACATGACTCCAATGTGTCTAGACATGAGGACTCACAGCTATGCATATACAAGTCAGAACAGCTCTGTTCTTTCTCACACATTGTTCTACTGATATGGACTTACCATTGTATGCCTTACTTAGCAGTTTTCATTGTTCCCCTGTTACAGTACTCCATTGTTTAGAGTAGTACTTAAGGCAAGATGAAGATGTGGGATTTCCCCATCTTTCATCTCCTTTGCAATCCACCCATCTACTACTCTGAAGTACCAAACTATCTAAAGACTTCTTATTGGTTGTTTGGCTCTGGGTGAAGGAATTGCACTGTGCAGGAAGAACCCTTGCAAAAGCCTTTGTAGGTTGCTTAGTCAGCAAGCCTAGGGTTAGGGTTAGCATGTTGGTTTCAAAGGCATTAAGTCCAGCATCCACTGTGCCTTAACAGAAGACAAAAGATCTTGTCAACACCATTGGCATCATCCTACACTGACACTCTGTTGCTTTGAGCAGCAGTCATCAACCCTCTGTTGACACCACTTGGTAGTCAACACCCCTATACCCCTAAAAAGATGTAGTCACCCCTATCCATTTCAGATACATTTACTATCAACTAGCCAAACCCCCTAGTGCTACTGCTCTACCCAGGTAGTACCCACTAGTCTTACCACTCTTGCCCAACACAGTCAAGAAGTTTCTAGTCTGGTCAAGCTCTAGCCAACCTAGCAAGTTTAGACCCCCTGTCCCTAAACAAACAGTTCACACCCTGCAACTCTCAGGATACTTCAGCCTAGGAGGGAACTTACTGCTCTCACCTCTAGTCACCACTGAAGAACCCTCACCATCACTGGAGCCTACCTCTGCCACTTCAGCTACAGCTGGCCTCAGTTCCTCTATCAAGATAGATGTTGATCTGGTCACACTAGATCCCTACACTTCTTATCATGAACCAAGGGAAGATTCAGATTTGGATGCAGAATCTTTAGTCACCCTCACAGCAGATCCCCTATCACACTCTATCTATTTGAAGAAGTCAGACTTCAATTTACCTAGAATTGAAGAACATGCTATGGCAGATCAATTAGCAGAAGCTCTTGAAGGAGCTTCTATCTTGGACCCATTTCTAGGTCATCAACCCTTGGTGGTAGGGCTTGACAGTAGTCAAAGCTGAAAATGTTCCTTCAGAACTGGCACTCAAACCATAACCCTAACCCTACAAGGTCCCAGACCTTAATTGTGGGTTTGCTGGATAGCAGTTCCTCTTGCAACAGAGCTCTTGGTCCAAAGCCAAGGTTTCTTCACTAGCTAGGTTCTCAGTCAGTATGATAGCATGAAGCTTGGGTGAATTGCAAAGGAGACAAAAGATGGGGATTCCATCTTCTGCCTGCACACTATATACTACATGGAAACTGTGCAGGCACATCCTGCAACTGCACTAATAGTACAGATAGTCTGAGTATTCATACTGCATATTCATAAGAAGAGTCTGCAGTCAGCTGCATCCATGGATGAGTCAAAACAACAAGATATGAGTAGACACAATGTGTCAGTCACATGATTGCAAAAGTCAGGGGCTTTCATCAGAAAATTAACAAAGAATGAAAGCTGCATAAGTGCATACAGTAAAAAGGGAAAGGGAAAAGAGAAACATAGACAGTGAGAATGAACTTGTACAACAGAGTCTGTGTGTCCATGAAGCATCTGTTGGATAGGTAATAGCATGAAGAAAAATAAACATGTTACTGTGAGATTGTAACATCACTCCCCCCTCTAAGCCTGATCACCTTGAGAAGGGTGGCCATGGCCCTGTCATCCAAAAAAAGGCATGCCTGGCTCCCAGTACAGCCTGGATGGGTTGTGCTTCCAACTCCAATGCCCTAGCCTGTTGCAATTAAAACACCTATAGGGGCAGGGGGTGGTCCAGCAGGACATCCTCTTGCCAGCTAGGTAGTACCAAAGGTCCAAGGTGACTAGCAGGGGCATAAACACCTCATTGGGGATAGGGGTCATGGTGGCAATGGTGTTGTACAGGGTGCAGTTGATCATGTTGGTCTGGACAGCACTGAAAAAACCAGGCCACCAGTCTCAACAGTGTCCAGCCAGACAGCAGAGGCAGTCAACTAGAGTGGAGGCAGCCCTAAAATACTCCACATTGGTGAGTTGAGGTTCTGAGACAGGGGTAATATTGGTGAGAGGAGTTTGCCCTGCATTAACTCTGGTGAGCTCTGGGTTAAGAGGTCAAGGGTTGGAAACTTGAACTCCTTGAGTATTATTAGGGGTGGAGGCAGGTTGGGAGGGCTGGGGACAAGTGGACTGGACTCTAGAAGCTGGAGAATCTGAGTCATCAGAGGAGACATCCACCATGACAGGTGGGCAATTTTGGCCCAGGTGGGCTCATTCTTGACACACCAGGCATCATGCTCATCAAGTAGTTGGAGTACTAGGTCATGGCAGTGTGGGAGTACCTCTGGGAATTGCCATGGCTGCTCCTCAACACTGCTCAAGAAAGGAATCAAAGGTTATCAGTAGGGCTGGGCCAAAAACCTCATGGACTATACTGATAATCCTCCTCTGTGTGTCCATTGCCTCTATGATCTCATCTCTGGTCACCTTTCTTTCTCTGCTTGGTAGAGAGGTGTTAGTTAAATCTGAAATTACTGTGAATCCTACATGGTTGGCTATGTTTTTGGAGTCCCTGAAAGCCTCAGACAGCATCCATAGACACTCATGCTGTGTATGTGCTTGCCATCTGAGTGTGTCCCATGATTCAAAGTTATTAAGCACCTGCACATAGCTGATGAACTGGCTGACATTGGGGTGAGAGTCAGAGGAGGGGCTTTTGGGGTGTAGACAGTCATAGGTGGGTGTGGAGGTGGCTGCATTGTTCTCAGCTTGTTCAGAGAGAGGGCTGGTAATGGTGATAGTAGGGGGGATAGGGATACCACCTTGTAATTTGTGCTGTGCATTCTGCCAGCTGTGATAAAGGCTGGAGGCAGGGAATGCAGAAGCTGTGTGAGGTGTCTGAGGTGTTCTGGGGTAGTGAAGGGGTTGGCTGTTCTGATGGGGAGCAGCCTGTACCCTGGGAACAGGTGCAGGGAGATAGGTCTTTCCTGCAAGGTCATTGAGGTCAGATAGGGCAGCTTGGTACATGTCTTCATGGTGGTTGTCTGTGGTGTTGTATCTAGAAGACATGGGTTCTCTTAGTCTGATGGTGGGTACATGAGGGGAAGATGGTGGGTGGTCTGGTACTCAGTCAGGGCTTCTGGGGTGTTTTTAAAGTGTTCTGGCAGTTCCCAGGTGTTATCCACATTGGGGTAGCCTCACCACTTGACCAGATACTTCAATTTTTGGTGGTATGACTTGTGTTTGAGAACCTTTTCAACTTCCCATTCATTACACCCATCAATTTGCTCAGGGGGCTGCAGGACAGGGGTGTTCTTGTTGATCTCCATGATGACATATGGGGTTAATTTGCTTGTGTGGAAGACATCATGGATGTGCCAGCCTCTCAGTAGATCCAATTGGTAGTTGACCAGTGATATTTTTTCAGTAACTTCAAATGGTCCATACCATCTGGGGGCAAGCTTCTTTGACAGGACATCCAAATGCAGGTTAGTGGCCTCAAGCCAAACCTTATCACTGACTTCAAAACCCAAGTAGCCTCATCCTCCATGTCTTTTTAGCATAGCCTCTTGTGTATTTTTGTGAGTGATGCTCACTACATTGTGTGCTGCAGCTAGTTTTTCCAGGCATTCCTTGGAGAGAGGCACATTCTTCCCTGGATTGGATGGATAGAGGGTCAGTTTGTAACTGTATAGGAGGTAGTATGGGGTTTGCCCATGTGTCAAATTGATTTGGGAGTTGTAAACAAACTCCACATCTGTGAGGTACTGTGACCAGTTGTCAGGGTCCTTTGACATGTACATTTTTAGGTATGTGCCAACTTCTTGGTTGACTCTTTCTGCCTTGCCATTAGACTGGGGTCAGTAGGCCATCATTGCCTTCATCTTGATCCCTAGTGTAGAGTACAGGTCTTGCATGAAAGTAGAGACAAACTGTGAACCTTGGTCCAAGATAACTGCTTCTGGGATTCCAAATCTGGGGTAAACATGGGTGTGGAAGAGATTAGCTACTCCCACAGAGTCAATGGTTTTATTAGTTGGAAGAAGAATGATTGCCTTAGTCAACCCCTGGTCAACTATTGTTAGAATCAAGTCATTTCCTTAAGAGTCAGGCAGATCCATGATCAAGTTGATCAAGATCTGTTTGAAAGGGAAAGGGGAGTGCAACATATCATGGGGTGTGATTGGTGGCATGGTGGGGTGTGTATTGACCTTGTTAGATTGACACACCACACATCCTTTGACATACTTGTGAATATCTGCATGCATTCATGGTCAATAGATGTGTTGGGTCATCATCTTCATCATGGCTCTAACTCTGGGATGTCCTGAAGGTCATAGATCATGGTATTCTTTTAGGACTTCTTTTCTTCTTTCTTTATTGACATATATTTTTCTGTTGTTATGCTTCTTTTCTTCAAGTTCTTTGATCTGTAGATGTTCTGTTTCTTTTAGTATACTACTCATCAAGTCCATGGACAAGTTGTAGATGCGTTTTGCACCAGCAGTGGTCTTTGACATTTCCTCAGTTGACTGATTATCTGCTGTGCTGATTGATGGGCTTTGTGTGGTGTCAGGAAAGTGAATGGTTTCTGGCAAAAAACTGGCTAATCAGAGTGAAATACATGGATTTTGAGGGAATCCTACCCCCCCCCTTAGATAGAAACCAGAAAGACTCTGGCAGAAGGATGGTCAGGGGACACTCCTTGGCTTTGAAATTTGCCATCCAGGAAAGCACATCTGGCAGCACATTGCTTTTGCCCTTGATATAGACTAATTGCAGTGGGAAAGACTGCAATGTGGCTTGCCACCTTGATTGCCATGGCATTAGATGTTGGGGTTGTCTGAAATACATCATGTTTTGATGATCAGTAGACCATCATTGGCACTATGGGTGCCAGCAAGTACATGTGCCACTCCTTAAGAGTGCATATGACTACTAATAATTCCAGGTCATAGACCTGATAGTTTTGTTCTGCTCCAGTCAGAGACTGAGAGATATGCACATGGATGTAGCAAGCCATTGTCTCCTTTCTGACTAAGCACTGCCCTGGTTCCCAACCTGGAGGCATTGGTGTGGATTATGAAAGGCTTTTGAGGTCTGGCAACTTGAGCACTGGTTCTGACATGAGGGCAGCCTTGAGAGAGTGGAAACTCTCTTCTTGTTTCTGGCCCCATGAGTATTTGCCTTTTTTGGATAAGTCATGTAAGGGTTGAGTGATCTGCAAGAATCCCTTCATGAACATCCTATAAAAGTTACAAAAACCTAAAAAGCTTCTTAGTTTGCATAAGTTTTTGGGTGTAGCCCATCTTTGGATAGCTTTTGTTTTAACTGGTGATGGTTCATAGCTACCTTCCTTGATTACATTCCCTAAGAATTTGAGTTTCTGGGTTTCAAAGATACACTTCAAAAGTTTGAGTCAAGATCCTTCCTGCTTGGTGATCTTCAGGAACTCAACTACTCATTCTTTGAGTTCTTCTTGAGTTTTTGCATGTATAGTTGCATTGTCCATGAAGATGATGCTCTTCCATGTATGGATCATATTGCTGAACTTGGTGTTCATATATTGCTGAAAAGTGAGGGGTGAGTTTGACTATCAAAAGAACATCACCAGGGGTTTGAACAACCCTCTTGGAGTGATGAAAGTGGCTTTCCACTTGTCACCCTCCTTGATACATATGTTAGTAAAGCCCCACTGGATATCAAACTTGGCAAAATACTTTGACCCTGCTAGGTTGTTGAGGAGTTCCTTGATGTTAGAGAGCAGGTACAAATCCAGGACCATATGCTTGTTCAGGTACCAGTAATCTTGGATTAACTGCTGCTTGCCATCCTTCTTTCCAATGAAGAAAGCTGGCACTGCTTGAGGTGACTTTGAGGGGCAGATCTTTCCACACACCAAATTTTCTTCCAGGAATTTGTTGAGCTCCTCAAGCTGTGGAGGGGTTAGCTTATAGATTTTACCTTTCTTTGGCATGAAGTCTTCCTTTAGCTTGATCTCATGGTCAAGGAAAGGTTGATGTTCCAGCAGAAGAACTTCCTTCTTAGAGAAAACTTCTGCAAAGTTAGTATATTCCTTTGGGAGTACTACTTCCTTTTTGTTTTCTGCTGCTTCTAGCTTGGTGGATATTGACATTCACTGAACTTTGACATCCCCATTGGCCCCCCAGCTGATGAGCTTCTGGGTGAGCCAATTGATAATGAGGTTGTGCCCCTTGAGCCAGGGCATGCCTAGGAGAAGGCCTTCTCTGTTGCCCATTCTTGTGACATATGTGTCCACACATGTCTCTCCCCCATATACAGACTCTAAAGGTAGCAATCTTGTCAACCACTTGATTAGTTTTACCTGTAACACTCCTAAGCATCCATGGGTTGGAAAATTTTCTTGTGGAGAGCTGTTCTCTTTCCACAGTTCTTTCATTGACAATATTGTTTTGGCTTTGGAGTTGATTAAGGTTTTGACCAGAGAATCACCACAATCAATTAGGTAGGCTGATCCATTGATGGCTGAGACACACAAGTCATGTTCATACTGGTAAACTGTGTTCACATTCTGTTTGAGGCAGCCTAACCTAAAAGTACATTTTTCAGTAATGGGGGCATGAGCTGCAGTGTGTGCTTGCCCCTTTAAAAATCTTTAGAGGACACACCAGAAGGAGAAGGAGGTGTGTCCTTGCTTTCAAGACACTCTACTTCTTTCCTTAACTCTTCCAGCCTCACTTCTCTGCTTTTGGGGAAACCTCCTTTTCTGGGTTTTGGTGGGTCCAGGCAATCCTTGGTGTAATGCCCTTCTTTATCACAGTTGAAACAGGCACAGGCCTGTTTTTGTTTTTCACAGTTACCATCTTTTGGTGGTCACACTGATGTCCATGGTGTTTGGATCTCTTTCTTCCTGTGAAGGGTGTGGTAGTTAGCTTTGTGCATATTATACCCTTTGTTTTTCCAAAGAAAATTCTTATCTGCTTTTGATGCCTTTCCTTTGTACATTCTTGTTGTTGTGAGGGATGCTCTTACATGTGTCACCACTTCTTTCCATTCCATAATGGTTCTTGGAATTAGGCCAAGGCCTAGTATTCTTTGGCTAAGTGATGGGTGCAAACCTTTTCCAAAAAAGGTGGCTGCTGCTACATCATCTTCAAGAAGTCCTGCCTTATTAAGTAGGTTCTCAAAGTTAGTAATATACTCATCAAGGGAGTGCTTCCCCTGTTGGATCTGTGATAAGGTAATGAGCATGTTTGCTTTCACATCATCAATTTGAAAACAGTCCTCAAGTTTCTTCCTCAAAGTCTTTGAGTGAGTTGTAGAAGATGACTCCTCCTTTGTTGTCAGTAGTGCTGTCATAGGTGCACTGCATGATGTAAGATTGTTTGAAGCTAAGGGCCAAGCCCTTGTCCATGAACAATAAGATAAAGCCTATGTGCTTTTCAGCAGTATTGTAGATGTGTTGGTTCATACCCAGATAAACTTTGACAGATGTTATCAATCCTGAGTATGCTTGATGGTTGCCATCCAATATGGCTGGCTTGTTAAGCCCTAATTCTCTGCCCTTGGCCTTACTGTCACCTGTAGAGTTGCAACCACTCACTCCAGTTGGTCCTTGGGCATGGCCTTTACCCTTCTTGGCAGTGTTTGATACCTTAGTCCAGTATCAGTAGACTATTTCAGCTGGCAATGGCTGGCACCCAGCAAATGGGTCTTGTATTGAAGCTCCTGCTAAAGCTCCTGTGAGACTGTCTGCCATAGCTTCTTCTTGAGTACTCAGTATGGGTAAGTCTGACTTCCCTGAAAGGAAAGACTGCACTAGGGGGCCTGCTAGTGGGGTTTCAATAGAGTTGTTATCCAAATCTGGATCCTTCCATTCTCAATACTTTGAAAAATTGAAACCTTCCTCTGATGAGTCAACATCTACTTGAATATAGATGTGCTGACAGTGATAAAAACACCAGGCACATGTCAGGTGTGAAGTGATGATGTTTCTTCCTGAATGCCCAAGAGAGGTGGCAATGGGATGGTGGCTTCTAAACCAAAATGAGAAATTTGGGGGTGACTTGCTCTTTTAGGAACAGAGGGTTGGAACTTAGTGTTGAAACTAGAGCTCAACCTGATGTAATACTTGCAGACTGTTGTGAGCCATAAGGAGGACTAGTGGGAGCTACCCAATATAGAGCAGCACACTAGAGGGTGATTAAGTAATAGACTGCCTAAGAAAGACAGGGGGACTACACTGGGTGTGGTGTAGAGGTAAAAGACAAAATGAGGCAACTGCTGCTTGAAGCAACAGAGGGTTGGCATATGATGAAAACACCCAAACAGGGATTGGTGTTGATGGATTCTTTTTTGTCTTCTGTTAAGGCTTGGATGGTCAGGAGCACTAAGCCAAAAATGTTCCTTCCTGTGAACCAGTGGCTCAAACCCTAACTCCTAACTCTACAAGGTCCTTTGACCTTAATTGTGGGTTTGAGTTTGGAAAGTGGTTCCTCTTGGTGGCAGGACTCCTTGGTCCAGAGCCAAGGCTTTCTTTTGCATTAAGGTTCTCTCAGTCAGTATGATAGCATGAAGCTTGGGTGAATTGCAAAGAAGACAAAAGATGGGGATTCCATCTTCTGCCTGCACACTATATACGATATGGAAACTGTGCAAGCACATCCTGCAACTGCACTAATAGTACAGATAGTCTGAGTATTCATACTGGGTATTTGTAAGAAGAGTCTGCAGTCAGCTGCACCCATGGATGAGTCAAAATGACAAGATATGAGTAGATGCAATGTGTCAGACATGTGATCATGAAAGTCAGGGACTGTTGTTAAAAAATTGACAAAGGATGAAAGCCATGTAAGTGCATACAGTAAAAAGGGAAAGGGAAAAGAGAAACATAGACAGTGGGAATGTACTTGTACAATGGAGTCTGCATGTCCATGAAGCATTTGTTGGATAGGTAATAGTGTGAAGGAAAATAAATGTGTTACCATGAGATCATAACACTTGGTGGTTGAAATCATGCACTGGTATTGTACCAAGGTCACATCTGGGGTGTGAAAAGGCAAGGCAAAGGCTGAGCCAGAGGACAAGGAAGATAACAAGTCAGGAGGAAAGAAGCTGGGCCTCAATAAACCAGCCATCTTCAATGGTGACCATCAAACTTATGTGGGATGAATTGTTTCAGTCAAAAACTACCTTGGTATGAATCAACACATCTACAACATGGACAGGGAGTGTATCAGCTTCATACTGTCATTCATGGACAAGGGCTCAGCCCTTAGTTTCAAACAGTTGTACATCACCCAATCCACTACAGAGAACAACAGGATTCAGTTCCCAGATACTCTAAAAGAATTTGAAAAGAAATTGGAAGAATGCTTCCAAATCAGGGATATCAAGGCTATGGCCCTGATAACACTATCCTCCATCCAAATGGGGAAGCACTCACTCAATGAGTACATTACCAATTTCAACAACTTACTAGCACAGGTGGAATTATTTCTGGATGACATTGCTGCCACCACCTTCTTTGGAAAGGGGTTACACCCTTCAATTAGCCAAAGAATACTAGGACTAGGTGTGATCCCTAGAACCATCACAAAATGGAAGAAGGCTGCTACAGAAATGTGGGCCTTCATGGCCACTATGAGGATGTTTGAGGGCAAGGCCACCAACTTCAACAAAAACTTCCTATGGAAGAATGAAGGCTACAACCAGAACAACAACCAGAAGGAATGTGACCCCAATGTGATGGATGTTGATAAAACAGCAAGCCCCCAACCAAACCCAAGCACAGCTCACAAGGCACTTGTGTGCTATAATTGTGATGAGGAAGGGCACTTCACAAAGGATTTCAAGAAGCTGAAGAAACAGGGATGCCACCTACCCAAGAATAGGGGAGCAAGAATAGAGGAACTAAAAGTGGAGTTGGATTGACTGGAGAACCAGGGTGCATCCACTTCCTTCATCAGCAAATCACCTATTTTCAGACAGTGTGTATAGTAATTACCATAATATTACAGTATTTTACATCATGTTACAGCATTCATTGCCACAGGGTCCCAGTTGTGCAGAGACACAGACTGACACAGTGCATGACAGCACAGTATTACATAAGATAAATTCACAAAATTTCTCAAGTCCTGTATTGACAAATATTTGTACCTGAGCTTTTCCTAGTGTAGTCAGCCAATCCATTTTCACTCTGATCACTCTCCAAGTCCATCCCCACCCCCAATCCACCACCATGCACCACAACCACCTCATGGCCATCAGTGCTGACAGTAACGATGACACTACCACCAGCTCTGAAACCATGATGGACAATGGCACTGACCACCACCACCACAACCAACCATGATGATGCCAATGCCATGATCAGCACAATGCTGGCTACCACCAATGCCAATGATGACAGCCTGCATTAATCACCACCACCCTGACCAGCAGCATTGGCCACACCACCAGGTATGTTTCCTTGTTTTGTTTGTTTTGTTTACTAACTATTACTACAGGTCTTCTGTGTGCACACTACATACAGGTACATCTGCACAGCACAATTGCCCCTGCCACCATAAGTTTTTTTTGTTTACTAACTATTATTTCAAGCCCTCTACATATGCACCTGCCCCTGCAAATGCCATACAGTGTACCCATCAGCATGCCCACAGGCACCTGCACAGCATGACCCCACCCTCCTACAGGTATGACTTGTCTTTCTTTATTTTCATTAACTAATTATTGTTACATTTCCTCTGCACACTCACCCACAATCCCAGCACTGGCACCAGTGCCAGCACCCCCACCAGCACCTTTATGACCATGATCCCAGCACCAGCACTGGTGCTGGCACCTTTACAACCACAACCATGATCATGACCCCAGCACCAGCATTGGTACATACACCACCATGGCCACTGACAACAGACAATGATCACACCACCTCAATGCCAACCCATCCATTTGCATGTACTGTAGCCACCCAGTAGGATATTAGTATTGCATGTAATTTAAATAGACTCAAATTATCACATTTCTCCCCTACAACAACCCAGTCTGAGCTGTATTGGATTGTCTGTCTGCAGAAATGTAAATTATATACAGTAGATTGTAGTAAAGTTAATTCTGTACAATGCTATCACAGCACTGTATGGTGCCATACAACTGGGGACCTATCTGTACTGCTGTGGGGACTGTAGCTGACTGTAGCCAACAGTACAGTTTGGCACAGTGTGACACAGCAACTTAGGGTTTTGCTGATGTTTTCTGATGCATCCTCAAAGGATTTTTAATGGGGCAAGCTTCTGCCACAGCTCATTCTCCCACTATTGAACAATGTACTTTTATATTAGGAAAACTAGAACATGCTGTACAGGAACTACTGCAATTCCAATATGAAAAGGATTTGTGTCTAAAGTCCCTGACCAGTTCCACCTACCTAATCAATCATGGCACTGCCTAGATCAAAATGCTCATTGACTCTGGAGTGCCAAAATAAACATTATTGATAAATGTGGTGGAAGATCATTTGGATCTCCACATGAAAAATACAACATCCATGGACTCTCAAGTGTCATAGGAAAGTAATCAATTGTTGATTAGATTGCCACCTTCTGAGCCAAGGTGTGGGGTAAGGTAATGTGCATACATGCTTACATCACCAGAATGGGAAACAGGGAGAGGCTTCTCCTTGGAATGCCATGGTTGAGAGATCCACAGCCCCCTCATCAATTGGGCTACAAGGCAGCTCTGTCAATGAGGATCTCCTGAGATTAGAGTCAAGCAAAAATATATCTTCACCCAACTGAAAGCTGCTTGGAAAAGAAGGTTACACTACCAGCAAGTATCAAGACTTCATGGAGGTATTTTCCAAATCTGAAGCACCCATACCCCTACAGACCTTTCTTGATCATGAGATCAAGCTGTAAAGAGGACTTCTATCCTGTGTAAGGAAAAGAATTACAGACTTATACTTGATCAAGAGAATGGCATCTTGATCACTTCATCAACAAAAACCTTCATAACAGAAAGATCTGACCATCAAAGTCTCCACAGGCATCCCTGGTATTCTTTCATCAGGAAAGAAGGGATACAAGCAGTATTTAATTCCAAGACTACATCCACTTGAACAAGCATACTGATCTAGGATTCCTATCCCTTGCCTGGACCTTAAAGGTTTGTTAGATGAATTAGCAGAATCCAAAGTATCTCAAGTGAAATTCACATATTCACTGGGGATTCACTAACATCAGAATAAAAGAAGGTGATGAATGGAGGAAGGCTGCTTTTCAATCACCCCAAGGAGGACTTTTTCAAGCCCCTGATAATAGTTCTTTAGTCTGGGACAACTCACCTTCTAACCTTTCCAGAGATACATGAATGCCAAGTTCAGAACTCTCATCATCGAAAGTGAAAGAGCATCATATTCACAGGACAATGCACTATGGTCCATGCCTAAACAAAAAAAAGAGCTACACACCCAAGTAAGGGACAGTTCCTCACCACTGCGATGGCTGGAAGGACTTCATCTCAAAATATCAAAATGCATCTTCAAAATGGAGGAACTGAGAGTCTTGGCACATGCCACAATGTGATCAAAGAGGCCAGTACAAGCCCTCTCCCATCAAAACCTTAATGTGATCAAAACATGGCCCACTCCCACAGAACTTTGGAGGAAGTCTGCAGTTTCTTAAGCTTCTGCAACTTCTACTGGATGTTTATTCTAGGATTCTCCTAAGTGATGGCTGTAGACCACTCTGCTGATCTGTCCAAAGAGGACATTTCCTTCCAGTGGGAAGAGCCACAGCATGAGGGCCTTTGAAAACCTCCACATGCCCTTCTTATGTCAGATCGGTAGCTTAAGTTACCTAGATCAGAAGAAGCCTCTTGTCATCCACACTGACACATCTGCAACGAGGAAAAGGTGCAGTTCTCAGCCATAAGCAGACAACCAGAGGGTCTCTTCACCCCTGCACCTCTCTCCTAGTTGCTCACAGAGAGCAGAACAAAATTAATAGGTCTATGACCTGGAAGCTTCTAGCTACTGCATACAGGCCACTCAAGAAGTGGCAGGCACCCTATCTCACTTATCCTGTCCCTATCCCTGCTGAGCTGATGGTGATCCTACATGGATTACCAGAGCATGACCTATTTCAAGGGAGCCACAAAAAGCTTACTACTACATACTCGAATGCTTGCAAGTCACAGCTCTCCAGGCATACCTAAATTCAAGCTCATGCCATTAGAGGATCACATGCAACCTTTTTACCCAACCACTCTTCTCCATAGATGGCCAGCTTTGCAGTGGCAGAGGCACAGCCACCACCACCACTACTCCCAGCACTCTTTGTGGTTCCTGCCTGAGAGGGGGTGGATAAATCAACAATTTCCCAGGAACGCTGGTCAGTTTCTAGCTAAAACCTCTAAAAGCAGCTCATGACAGCTTAACATCAGCAAGACAGGCATTTGCATCTGAGGAAGAATGCCGAAAGAATACTGCCTGAACTTGAAAGTCTATGTTCAATCTCTCTGACTAACCTGACTGAACCAGTGGCCTTTATGAGAAATGGAGGGCTTAAAAGACCATATGGAGCCCAGTCAATAGCCTGGAATGCAAAATAAGAGAAAGATCTACATCAATCTCCTCCGAAAGAAGAAAGGAAGTAACTGAGGAATACCATGATGCCAGACCCTTAGTTTACCCTAGTGCATAAAGGCCAATGACCCGAAGGAAGTGCAAAAGGCATGTCAAATTGCCTCATAAATATGCACACTGACATGTTAAGGCCTTGAGTAGATAGAGTCTGCATCATGTGTCAAACCAACAAGGTCAACATGTCCTTCAGAACTGGCACTAAACAATCTACACCTCACAACATCCTACAGTCACCTGGCACTACTTCAAGCAAATCTTCATAGATATAGTCCTGATATTCCCATGACTCATGTAGGAAGTGATGGTCTATCAGCCCAGGCTTCTTGTTTGCAAGGTCCTCACAAAGGCATGCAATAGCGTTCCTTGGGTAATTGCATACAGGATATGGACTCAGTTGGGTCAATTCACCTCTCTATCTACTCTATATACTAATTACAAACTGTCTGGGCACACATCCCTGCTGTGCTTAATAGTACACATAGTCCACGTAATAGTGCATGCTCAGCTATCAGCTGCATCTGCTAAATGAGTTGAGAAATCTCAGCGTATGACCAACATGACCATGACTAGGTCATCAGCATCACACATAATAGGGCTTACTGACAAATTGGGATGAACCCCCCAGCTCACAAGTAATACAAAGGCTGAATCATAGTAAACAAAAGGGAAACAACGCACTTGGATGTGTGCATGTGCTGTACTGATAATGCAGATGTCCAAGTGATCTCAACAACTCGTCCTGCTACCCCTGGCAAGATGCTGAGTTAGTGCACAACTTGCACATCCAGTGTTGCCATGGGTAGATGCCTAATTATCTGACATCTACAGCAGTACAGGATGCATCACCCTGTAAGCAAATCCACCCCTCTTCAATACACACTTCCTATCTGAGAACTTCTTGAATTACTTTGTCACAATGCAGTTCAGTTGTGGTTTTCTGCTCCACAGTAAATCTTGAGATCTTAGCCATGATCTTGACCTGGAATTCAAGCCCAGAAAGTGACTCCTATTCAGGAATATGAAGTAGGAATCAAGGCCTTACTAAGGCCATGGATCAATTCCTCCCACTCAACAAAAATATGACCCAGTCCAAGAAGCTCTACACCTTTTTTCACACCATGTATAGCCCCATTTTGAACCACTTAACGAGAAGTAACCCCAGTCAATTCTCGACTAGAGGACCCTAATTCATCGGTGGCCTTCCACATGAGATCTGTACCAGGCAATTGGCATGGGAGCATAAAGGCAACTACATGCCTACTGGCATCATTCCAATGAGAAGGCCAACATGTATCAACCAGAGATTCAGAAATATCTTCAGAATGTATGGGCTAGCAAAGACCCCATCAACTGTCCCAATACCTAGCTGATGCTGAGTTTGTTTACAACTCTGATCCACTTCACCCATCAGCACAATGCTCTACTACCTAGTCTATGGGTACAAACCCACTCCAGTACCCAGACAGTGGACACAGCCCCTTCTGAGCACACCCCACTCTTGGAGGAATATGACTTAGGATAGCTCATGGTGCAGCAAGAGAGACACCTTATAGTCATCTCACACAAAATGTCTAGGAAGAAATGCTTCAAGAAGCATCCCAGAATTGCTACCAGGAATCTCAAAGTCAGGAAGCAAGGTTTGCCACAATGGCTCAAATCTTCATTTAGAATGTCCTCAAGAGAGTCTACACTCTGACTATGGTATGGCCCCACAAGATTATCAAATGTTAACCCCAGTAAACTGTCTGATTGAGCTCTAGATTGATCCACATACTTGTTCCATGGGCCAGCAAGCTCTGACCTCCTTAGCATCATCAATTCCTGGATCAACAGATCAGAGCCTATTCTGCAGCCCCCCAAACTCATCAATGGTCATGATAAGTGGGAAGTTAAGGCCATCCTAAAGTATTGAACAATCAGAAAGTGAGTCAAGTACCTAGTCAAGTGGAAGGGCTATCTCAATTCAGAGAATATGTGGGAACCCACTGAAAACCTTATAAATGTGCCTGAGTTTCTCTCAGAGTATCAGTACACCCACCACATCTCCCTCACTAGCCCTACCACATCCTTACTCATATAAATGTCTGATCTCTCTGACTATGGACCCCAGGACAACTGACATAAGGACATCTGTGCCTCACTACTTCCCAAGCTTGGTGAGCTCTCCACTCCCAATCTCCCACACCTCTTCACTGCACCATGCCCTCCCATGGCAGAAGATGCCAACCTGTTCACAGTGTCACTGTACCACCCCCCATGCTGCTCCCCTTTATGCACACACCACCCCCAGCCATGTATGCAATGCCAACATGCTGAGGTGGCAGCACACTGCTCCAGCACCTCCCCCCTCTCCTATGGCAGTACCCTCCTGCTGACCTCATCACCCTCATGCCCCCATCAACCTCATGTTTCTCCAGGAACAGCACTCTATCCCCAAGGAAGGTGATAGTGGTTCAGCCAACTCCACACCCCACCCCCCTCCTCTCTCCCAGCAGCCTAGCATATCTGTTGACAAGTTTGTTGGCTATGTGCAGGTATTTAATAACTTCAAATCATGGGATGCTCTTGGATGGCAAGCACCTAGGAACCACAAGTGTCTACAGTTTCTGTCCAAGGTCTTCCAGGACTCAGAGAAGGTGGCTGGCCAGGTAAGCCAGAAAGTCCTTGCTGAGGTGTTGGGCACTTGCCCCACTAGGGAAGATGGCTCAGTAATGGGCCAGGACATAATAGATGCCATGAAGATGCAGTCTGAAATGGTGTTGTTGATACATGAAATGTATGGACCCTTTCTCTTATTGTCTTTTGACACCTTTCTTAACCAGAACTGGGGTCCCATGGTCATTCCCTACTGCAATACCTCTATTGCACAGAATGCTGCAAGAGGAGCTGGCAATGTGCAATGCCCAATCTGTTGGAAATGCCCCCACATGGACAGACATTGCCTGGCCCCACTGGTGGACCTGGCTTCCACTGCCTCCCCTGACTCATCCAATCAAGCTGAGCTCCCCAAGTTCACTCCCCAGGTCCAGTCACTAGCAATGCCCACGGACCTTGGGTCCATTTCTTCATGGCTGTAAAGGAGGACCCAACTAACTGGCACCTCTATAGTGCCACTGCCATGCTCCACCCCATTCCTGATGAGGCTTTCTTCCCTGTCACTGCCACTCCCACCCTCTGCTACTACTTGTCAGGCAAGATGGATGTCCCTAGCATGCATCCCCTCTACAGGTATTGCTGCTATGACTGTGAAAGACTTGGGCATTGGAGGTAGGTGCATCAAGAGGACTGCCCCTACTGGGAACTGGGCATGCCAGCCCAGAATATCACTAGCAGCAGTGGCACAAATGGAGGAACAACTGAACAAGACTCAGAAGCAAATAAGATAAATAATGTTGGAAAGCTGACTTGGGTTACAGTATGCCTTCACAAGGGTAGACACCATTTGATCCATACTGACTGATGCATGGACTGGAAGGTCAAGGCACAGTGTAGGTGCAAGGGTTGTACTGGGGAATGCTTCATAACCAAAGCACTTGCAGATATATGCTGCCACCTTTTCAGACAGTCCATAGTTTGTTAAGGTATAGATTGGGGTAGCCATTTCACAGTTGTTGTGGTATGTGGTGTGAGGGCATATCCAACAAAATGCAGGAAAATAAAGATTTTTACTGGGTGGGCTGGGCATTGTTGGCATGGCACTTGCCTTGCCAGGTGGATATATTGGGCAGGTCAAGAAGAAATCAGTGGCAAAGTGTGTGTGCTGGCTCACTCATGACCAATCCATAAATTGGTGTATGACATATCTCAATATCATGGTGTAGTGATGCCAGATGTAGCATGCCACTTGGCCCATTCATTGCCTCTGGCAAATCTCATCATTGAAAAGGAGAAAGATTCAACAGAATGTCCTAAACTACTTCACTAAATTGTTTAACCACTGGTCCTGCACTAATGTGGCCCAGTTATCCCACAGTGCATCCCTAGACTTGGTGACCACTTCCAATGATCTCATCCACTCCTCACTGTGTAGAATTACCCCAGCAAGCCAGTTCAGCTCAGCATTTGTCTCTTCTAGGCACTGCATGCAGAACATGTGAAGGGCCTCCCTATCAGCCTTGATCATGTGCTTGGAGTAAATGAAAAGTGGCATAGCTAGATTATCATTCTGAAAATAGATGAATATCCTGTAGCCAATAGGCAGCAACCACATACCCCAACACCTGTGAAGTATTCCTTGGCTTCAGCAATGATGGCCTTGAGCAGTTGCCACTCATATCCCAATTCAACAGTACTGGTATCCTTCTTCCACCAGCAATTAGGCATTGCATCAGGAAGTTGAACATTGCACTCCAAATGAAGGGCCTTGAAAGGGTTGATTATGCTCATGCATTGCAGTAGATTGCCAGGGGTCATGTTGTCCATATTCACATATGACCTCATGGCAGAAGCAGCTAAAGAGACATGAAACATCACAGTTGTTAATGCACATGCCCCAAGTACATGCTCCAAAATAGCCTAAATCCATTGTCAGAAGTGTGGATGCACTGGCAAGCATGCCACTCACCACTTCAGCTAGAACATATTGGTACCAATCATCCAGCCAGCTTGATGGGCTATCCTACTATTGGATAGTGTGTACAACATGATGAAATTGTACACCCAAATATTGCAGGGCTAGAGATAGCTCAGGTGCCATGATGGGTGAAGACACAATGAGGTGACCTCAATGGAATGTCCATATATATCTGAAGCTACACATTCATTGACAATGGCCATTCCCATGCTCTCTGCAGCATTGCCATTGTTCCTACAATATTGGATGCCAGTAACATGACAGTTGACCTGCAAGTTTCTTGTTCCTGCAGCTTGCAGCAATTACATTGATGATGTGCCAGCATGGTGCATGAGAGTGGATTGCTTATGTGGATAGGATGGAGGATGCATCACCATTATCTAGTCACTTTATTCACATGCTGCTGGGTAAGCTGGCTGTACACAGGTGTTCAGAAACATAAATCATGCCCTGATTATTGGCATGTCTTTCCCCTGCTAATGCCATTCTCCAATATACCTTCTTTATCTCATAGAATGTTTGCAATTGTGTAGTAACACCCAACTGCACAAAGAATTAAGGCTGTCAGCCAGTGCCTGCAAGCAGGGGAGAACACTACTGACCTGAGTATGGATCTCTAATCTCCATCATGTTAAATCACCAGTTCTTAGAGAGGGTCCCCCAATCTGCCATACATCCAACACTACTTGGCTGCATAGCATGCCAAGCCAGCATTCCCCTCTAATATTGCTTGAGAATGCCAGTTGGTCCAAAGCTGCACCCTGTGATCAAAGTAATTCCTAGTCCATTGTCTCTCACAGCTGAGCAGCTGTACCTCCTCCTTCCATTGCTCACAGAGGGCCTTTGTTCTGAGCCAATTGACATGGTAAACTGTAAAACAAAATCATTGCATGTGATAAAATTGATGGGCTGGCCAGATTATACATACATTCAGACATCCAATCACTTGTGGCAGTATCCTGGGGCACATTCATTGTCCAAAACCATGCCAAAGTGTCATCTCTGTGACCTCTGGCATTAGGGTCTGTGATGGCTGTGCTGACCTTCAAGTCAGACCTACAGTGGCTCAAAAAACTGTCTGCATGTTTGCATGTTTTACATTAGTTATGACTAACTGTGATAACCCCTAACCCTAGCCCCTAGCCCATGAGTGTATGGAATGACATACTTACTCTTGGCTTTCTATTGGTCCATGAATCAAGTGATTTGGATAGGAATTGATAGAGTAGCAGCCATTTGGAAATGACATGTCATATGGACAGCTGTTTGACTTAAAGTTTTGATCATATATATTGACCCTGGCATGCTGTGATATCATTACATACATCCATCAAGGGTTCTATTATGTTACCTTTATGTAATGAGTATGATCCAACATATATAAACCCCACCACCCTCTGCTCATTTTCTCATCATCACCATGAAATCCATTTCCACCTCTTAAAAACAAAACATCATCTCTCTTGCCTCTCTTGGCCTGTCTACTAGGAAGATTGCCTCACAGACTGGTCTAGGGAAGTCTACAGTATCCCAGGTTCTTCAGGAAATTCAACCAGAAGAGTGTCCTAGGGCTTTACATGGTAAGGATTTGCCCTTCCAAGCTTTCCTCCATCAACAAAAGGGCCATTGTCCAGCAAATCCTTACTGGCAAGGTCAAAAATGCTGTTCAAACCACTCATTTCATTGACTCTATTGTTGATAGTCCTGTTTCTTCTCAGACAGTGAGGAATACCCTCAAAGAACCCTCATTGAAGGCTGTAGTGAAGAAAAAAAGCCATTGCTTTCTACTGGTCACAAGAAGAAGAGGTTAGCCTTTGCTCTCAAGTATCAGCATTGGACTGTGGAGGACTGGAAAAGGGTTATATGGTCAGATGAGACCAAAATCAACAGGATTGGGTCAGATGGACAAGAGTATGTGTGGAAAAAGAAGGGTGAAGGGCTTATTTCCAGAGAGGTCAAAGGTACAGTCAAGTTTGGAGGAGGTTCACTCATGGTTTGGGGATGTATAGGGTGGAATGGTGTTGGGGTCTTGAGTGAGGTTGAGGGAAGGATGGATGCTGAACAGTATGTGGCCATTTTGGAGCAAGGGTTGCTTCAAAGCATGGAGGAATCTGGAATTCCAGAAGATGACATTATCTTTCAACAAGATAATGACCTCAAGCATACCTCTAGAAGAGCTCAGAAATGGTTTGAAGAGCAAGATATCAGGCTTCTAGACTGGCCTGGACAATCTCCAGACCTCAACCCAATTGAACACACTTGGAATCACCTCAAAAAATCTCTCTCAGGTTATGAGAGTGCTCCTACAGGAGTTCATCAATTGTGGGAAAGAGTGGTAGTGGAGTGGGGGAAGATTTCTGTGGAAGAGTGTCAAAAATGGATAGGAAGCATGCCTAGAAGGGTTGAGGCAGTTATCAAGGCCAAAGGAGCTCATACCAAGTACTAGATAGTTGGATTTTTGTAAAGTCAAAAGCTGTCTGCACGACATGTCATTTTCAAATGGCTGCTATTCTATCAATTCCTATCCAAATCAGTTGATTTGTGGACCAATAGAAAGCCAAGAGTAAGTATGTTATTTCATACACTCATGGGGTAGGGCTAGGGTTAGGGATTATTGTGTTTAGCCATAACTAATGTAAAACATGCAAACATGCAGACAGTTTTTGAGCCACTGTATTCAACTCCTTGTATTGATTAGGGATGTCAGGCCCAGCACCTAATACCATCATTTGGTCATGGCACCAACCATACATGGCTATGTGCTGTTGAATGCCAGCTTCCACTATGGCAATCTTGCCCCAGGCTCATGTAGTCAATTTGTAATTTCTACCATGTCTGATATCAGTGCAGAAAAAAACTGCTTTGTCAGCCAGTGCAAGCTGCAGTTCATGAAGACAGTCACTGGCCTGCCCCTGTTTTAGTTCCAGTTCTTGATTGACCATGAAAGAAAATCCCAATTGATGAAAATGATCCTTGCCAATATTGAATGGTAGTGGCAGGATGATTCCCTTGGCATTACCTAGCTGTGTTGGCATGAATACATCACTGTTGGCATCACCCCCTCTCAACAATGTTCATGGAGCCTGATGGAATATATCATCCCAATCATCCCCAATGACCTTGGCCACAGACTCTATGAGGCCATTGAAAGCATATGAGTTTCTGTTGCCCTTGTGTCAGTCCTCCAAGAATCCATTATGAGCTGGACTTGGGCCTGCTCAATCTTCAAGGCCCTAGCTATCCATGTAGCTGATCCCTGGTGCTGGCTGGGCCTCTGGCTGTATATGAGATTCATCTCAATTGACTTTGCAGTAGGAGCTTTACTCACCAATCTCAGTAATATGCAAAACATTGACAATCCTTATCATAACTTTCTCCAGCTGCATGTTAAGGCTTTGTGGATACACAAGCCTTAAATGCCTTTGAAACTGACATGCACTAACCCTAACCCTAGATGTGCTGACTAAGCACTCTACAAGGCTTTTACAAGGGCCTGACTCTATGCCTACAAGTTGCTTAGTAAGCAATTCCTGAAGCCTTACAAGATGTCCCTGGCAGTGGCAAGAATCCTTGGTACCAATGAAAGTGACTGACAAGGGAGTAGGCAAGCCAGTAGATTTGTGGTATTTGCAAAGGAGATGAAAGATGGGGAATATCTCACATCTTCATCTGGACTATATACTATAGGAGAACAATGGACTACTGGCTATGGGGAACAATGAAAGGTGCCATACAAGGCATACAATGATTAGTCCATAAGTAGTGAACAGTGTGCATGAAGAAATGGAGTTGCTGTGACTTGAAATCACATAGGTATGAGTCTATGTGAGTAGATGTGTTACAATCACATGAAAGTCATGTGATGTGAAAGTTGTCACTGGCATGCTGGAAAACAAGGAAGGGTGTGCAGCATCTGTACATGGGTATAGTATCATACTGATGAAAGAGGAAATGTACTGTTACATGAGCCTAGTAGGGCTCAAGTCCACTGAGCACATCCATTGGATAGGGGAAAATCCCCATAGGTAGTGAAACTGTAGTCCATGAAAGAGAATAGTATAGACTATTCTAGTAAAATAGCTACAACATGTATATAAGCCCAGTAGATAAAGGGTGCTAAGTACATTCAATATATTACCTTCTATCTCTTACTTCACCCTCAAGTGAGCTCCTAGCCAACAGGTTATGAGCCCCACCTTTGTGCTGTAACCAAGAGCTCACCATCTATATCTACCTACTAAAAAGAATTAACCTTACCACCCCACAACTATGTCTGGGACAGCGGCAGACGATTTTGTAATCATCAATCCCATGACCAATGACATGAAAGGGGCAAGCACTCGAGTAAGAAATCTTGGTGCAATCTCGTCCTACAAAGTAGATACACTTAAAGACAATAATTGGCACACATGGAAAATTAGAATGCAAAAGTTTCTATGCCTGCACAAGGTCTTTAAGTATGCTGAGGGCACTTGCCCAAAGCCAAAGGAAATAGAGGATGACCCCAATAGCAAAACCGAATTAGCGGTGTGGGAAGAAGAAGATCTAATTGCACAGACCCTGATATTAACAAATATAGATGACCAGCAAATGGATCACATCATGCATGCCAAGATGGCAGCTCAGATGTGGGAGAGCCTGAAGCTAGCTCATCAGACACAAGGCATTCAAACAGCTCTTATTGCAAAGAGAGAACTACTGAATGCTAAGTGTCCTGAGGGTGATAGCATCCCAGCCCACATCAATAAACTCAAGAGAATGCGGAATAATTTATCAGCCATGGGAAAGCCCGTGCCTGATGGTGAATTCAAAGACATTCTATTACTAAACATGCCGGAGTCTTGGACCACATTTACCACATCATATATGGCAGGCCGGATTGCCGGTAAAGGAGTGGAATCAGTCACTGTAGAAGAACTTACCACAGTACTCGTGGATGAATTCAAACATAGGAAGGGAACTCCACAAGATCAAACATTATTTACTCAACAGAAAGTAAACAACAAGCAGAAGGAATCTACTAAATCAACTTGTAGTATTTGTGGTAGAGATAACCACACTACTGACAAATGTTGTCATAAGGGGAAACCCAAATGCAGCTATTGTCACAAACCCGGTCACACCGAAGACAACTGCTGGAAGAAGAATGGCAGTGGCCTGGCTAAACAAGCCAAGTCTGGGCAGGCTAATTTTGTCTCCAGACCAGATCACACACTAAATTCATGTGACACACAGGAGGATGAGCAAGTACTGCTCATGGATGGGAATTGGACATCCAACAGTAGAAGTACATATGATAGCTCATACAATGTATCCTATGAGGGAATAGATGAGCACATTGAATTTTACACGTGGGTGGCTGACTCCAGAAGTACAGTACACCTAGCAAATGATAAGAAACTATTTATGGATATGACCCCTTTACAGAAGTCAATTCGAGGAATAGGAGACCACGCCATAATAGCCTATGGCACTGGCACTGTTGAGTTACAGGCACACGTGGGTAATAAGACTTCTGTCATTACCTTACGTGATGTACTGTACACTCCAGGTGCCATACATAATTTAATTTCACTAACACACCTAGATAAAGATGGCAGCTTCTCTATCTCAGGGGGAGGACAAGTGAAATTATATGACAAAAATAAAAATCTATTTGCTATAGCTAAACTACATAATGGGATATACAAACTACGCATGCACAGGCACATACCTGAAGAGCATGCATACCAGGCATGTACCTGGGAAGACTGGCACTGGCACTTTGGACACATTGGAGTTAAAGGACTCCAATGCCTCCAACACGATAAGTTAGTTGAAGGACTTACCATAATGTCATCTCCAATTGTAGATTGTTCTGCAGGTATTGAAGCTAAGCAATCTAGAATACTGTTTCCATTAACATCAGAAAAAAGAGATACACATCCAGGGGAAATGGTACATACAGATGTGTGGGGACCTGCAAGGATGGAAGCCTTAAGTGGGCATGCACATTGGTATATTTCCTTCATAGATGATGCAACCTGATACTGTGAAATCCAGTTCATGGTTAATAAGGGGGAAGCATCAAATAAATTAAAAGAATATCTTACCTATCTTGAGCACCAGCTAGGGCACAAGACAAAGGTTGTGCAGGCTGACAACAGAAAGGAATATGTTAATAATGAAATGTTAGCATGGTGCAGAGAAACCAGGATTGACTTACAAGTCACTGCCCCATACTCTCCAGCACAGAACAGCATTTCTGAATGCTTCAACTGAACCTTAGGAGAGTTAGCCCATGCAATGAGGATTGCAAACAACTTACCTGATTTCCTGTGGCCAGAGGCCGTTGCCCATGCTGCATATGTACGCAACTGGTCGCACACTCACGCTCTTGATGGAGCAACTCCCTATGAGCGGTGGACTGGACACTGGCCCAACGTCTCTCATCTGGAGGAGTTTGGCTGTCCTGTTTGGATAATGAAGGAAGGAGTTAGTATCAACAAATTGGATGCTAAATCAGAAAAACATACCTTTGTAGGGTTTTTGGATGGACCGCGTGCCGTCAAGTTCTATGACACACACATGAGGTCTATCAAGGCCTCACACAATTTCTGTTTCCTAAACAACCCAGTCAGTATGATAGGATGCACGAACAACTCACTGGACAGCATACCACGTGAGGGGGAGTTGAGGCCTAGTGACACACCGGATACTGTAACTAACAAAGAGTCTAGCAAAGGAATGGTCAGCATCAATAAACAGAAACAAACAAATGAAGGAGACACTTACCAGCCAAGGAAAAGCAGCAGACCCAAGGTAGTAAAGAACTACTGGGTGCTGAATGATCCTATGCTGGAGTTGTCAGAAACAGAGACTGATGACTCACCAGAATTAAGCTGGGATCCTGATGAGGATGAACCTGCAGTCAGCTCTGAAGAACAAGTAGAGTTAGTATATGCGGCACTAAATGAAAGTGTCAGCTCACCAGATAACTCAAAGACACTCAAGGAGGCATGCAAATCCCTGGAATGGCCAGAGTGGGAAAGAGCTGTCAAAACTGAAATAGATCAGCTACACCAAATGGGGACATGGAAATTGGTGGACTTACCAAAGGGTAGGATACCAGTTTCCAATAAGTGGGTCCTGGTTCGGAAATACAGCAAAGAAGGAAAGTTAGAAAAATACAAAGCACGTTTAGTAGCAAAAGGGTACTCACAGATACCAGGAATGGACTATACAGACATGTTCTCACTGGTAGTGAGACTAGAAACAATCCGGGCAATATTAGCATTAGCAGTGTCCCAAGACTGGGAAATCCAACAAATGGATGTCAAAGGTGCTTACCTAAATGGCATGCTAAAAGAAGAAGTGTATATGAGGCAACCCAAAGGTTTTGAGGATGGTACACAACATGTTTGCCACCTAATAAAAACATTATATGGGTTAAAACAGTCTGGGAGAGAATGGAACTTAGAACTTAATGGGTGATTAATAGATGCAGGCTTTAAGTGCCTGTGGTCAGACCCCTGTGCATATGTCAAACGGACCATGGAGGGAATAGAAATCATTACCATATGGGTAGATGATCTCCTCCTCTTCATGTCGACTCAGGGGCTTATGACATCATTGAAATCACAACTACAATCTATGTTCAAAGTTACAGATCTCGGAGATCCCAAGAAAATTGTTGGAATAGAAATCACTCAAGACCGTACCAAAGGGACTTTATTCATTGGACAAACTAAGTACATTGAAACTGTCCTATAGGTGCAAGGACTCGAAGGTGCAAACAGTGCAAAGTTTGATCAGATCTCTGATGTATGCTGTGGTTGCCACATGGCCTGACATTGCCTATTCTGTAAATAGACTAGCCTCATTCACCTCAAATCCAGACCTCAGACACTGGATTGCAGCCAAAAGGGTACTAAGGTATCTACAGGGCACAAAGGATTATGGAATAATGTATAGGGCAGACAAGGGCAATACTACCACCCAAATATTTATGGGGTATGTAGATGCCAGCTTTGCCAACACAGAGAACCACGCTTCCATAAGTGGTTACGTGTTCCTGGCTCAAGGGGGAGCCATTGTTTGGGGCTTGAAGAAGCAAACCTTAATTGCACTCTCTACTACAGAAGTGGAATATGCTGCATTGGCCAAATGTACTCGAGAATGCATATGGTTAAGGAAACTATATGCTGAGCTAGGGTATAGACAAAAGGAGCCAATTAAAATCATAACAGATAGTGAAGGAGCTTGAGCTTTAGCATACAATCCCCAGTTCCATGCCAGAACTAAGCACTTTGACATATCTCACCATTATATGCGTGAGAAGATCACCCAAAAGAGGATTGAAGTATGTCATTGTAGAGATAAGTACCAAACTGCTGATATACTAACTAAAGCGCTACCTAGAGACAAGCACGAGAGACATACCACAGAGATGGGTATGACCTTGGCTTGAGGGGGAGTGTTGGTATCACAGAGTCGGTACTGGGCATCCTGAGAAGGAAAGAGAATAGTATAGACTATTCTAGTAAAATAGCTACAACATGTATATAAGCCCAGTAGATAAAGGGCACTAAGTACATTCAATATATTATCTTTGGGATGTTGTGTTGAGATGGCCCATACATGCCTAGGGTATCAGGGGTCCTTATTCAAACTTTTTCACCACCCCTCAGGCTACACAATAGCCACTTTGAATAACTTGTAGCATATCATATGCTTGACTCATCATTGGATCTACAGCCCTCATTGGTGATGGAAAAAAACATGCAGATAGGGGACCAGGGAATTCTTCAGACTCTGCTATTGTGCATTGATGATCAATACTTAGTGTTTAAAAGTTCAGTTGCTGGACCACAAAATACCAGCAACTGGACTGGATTAAACTGACAAACCAGTCTAGTTCACTTGCAGGTTGCCTACCTTTGAGGATAAAAGGCTGCTAAAAGACCACTCTGATTGGGCTGGTTGCAACTGGTCTGCACTGGACTTTTAAACACTATCTTCAAATACCTAAATCAGTTTCTTTGTCTCTTAATGTGTTGGAATAAGAAAGATGAATAAGTAATCTTCTCAACTGACTCACTATTCATGGCTGATAACACATTTTAAATTGTTTGAATGAGTTGTCATATGTTCAGTGTACATGCCTGCATTTTTAGCATCATTCTGTTCAATCAATGTAATAGTGATTCTTGTCAGCTCATTCAGGACATCTGAATTCTCAATTACATGGCTCCAGTTGCCACCAGTCTCATTGATTTATCAATGCATATTGCCAACCCATGCACCACTATATCATTCTGATAGCCATCTGAACTCACTTTCATTAGTGTCTGTAAGTCATTGTCACTTGTATGAACTGTCTGTACATCTTGTCCCTTCTTTTCACCTCCAGCAACCTGTTCAATGTTATGGCTTTCCTGTTTCCCACTTATGCCTCTCCCCTTTTCTACTTATACATACAACAGACACTTTGTGGACTCAGTACATTTCCTTTATCTCTTTGTTTTACCTTACCAATGTATGGGAATCCACCTTTCCCCCTTTCTGGTGGACTACCCCTTTCTTGATCACATAACCTTGCATGTTGCATTGTGTCAACTCATTTTCTCCTCTATTTCATATAACAGATGTGTCATAGCTTACATGGACTGACTCATTCCTAGTATGATAACTAGGTGTACTATTTGCACAATAGGCTTATGTGTACAATGGATTGTACCAGTATATAGAGTGATGGTGAAAGATGGATTCCCCATCTTTCATCTCCTTTGCAATCCACATCATTCTACTCCTCTTGTACCTACTAGGACTTAGGAGGAAGCAATAGCCTCTGGGTGCAGGCTTCTGCCACAAGAGTAGTTGCCAAACCTTTGTGTTGAGGTCTGGGACCTCTAGGGTTAGGGTTAGAACTTAAGTGCTGGTTCTGAAGGCATTACAGGCTCTTTGAGCCTTAACATTCAACAGTCCATTTGGCTCTTTTTGTTGTTGCTATGGGTGGCTCTTGGTTGGAGGTGTGAGTGCTGACTAGACAAGCTTCAAGGATACTGGTTGGAAGATGAAGAATGATCCATATGAGGACTGGGTACACTTTGGATGTTGTTGGGCAGGTGCATACCAACAAACCAGAGAGCAGTGAGTTATTCTTTGTATTGGATTTTTTGCATCAATGGAAATATGGGTATGGGGTGCCAGAAATCTTGCAAGCAAGGTGACTTCATATTTGATGCTTTGCTGTACAGTTGGGTTACAAAGGGATTCAAGGATGCTTTGTCTTCATCACCACACCTCAAACATGGCTGTGACAATAACCATGAATTGTCAAAATTACCACACTGATGCTACCATGTACCTGTTGCAATGGAGTGGCCATAACCATGGTGATGGACTTCATTCATTGTCATGTACATCATGTAAATGGTTGTTGGTCATGATCACCCTTACTGTGCTTTTATCATGACATTTATGACTTAGTGACCACTACAAAAGCAGCTTCTTCAATGCCAACTGGACAGCCAGCTGCTTTAACCACCACCATCATATAGCTTGATCATCTCTTGTTCCTGGGCCTCTAGTACTTTGTGTCCTTACTGGCCCTCTGTTCTCCACAGCTCTTTCTCCTTTACCTATTGTTAAATTTTGGTCCTTGGGCCTTGTGGATCAAACCAGAAGGCATGCATCTCAATTCTATTCCTTGTGAATTGCATGAGATTAATTACTTTGGTCCATGGTTTCAGCCTCTCACAATGTGTTGTGGATGATCATGCTCTTCCCTTGGGCAGGTCAGGTAGCCAAATCCTGAAGTGCTTGGTTTGTGACTCAGCCCATATCTTACCTTCTGTCAATCTTATTGTTTCTGTGTCTAATACACTCTCATTTTACATCATGTACAATATGTTGATAACTTATCTCCCTAGTATTGTCTCTTGACTTGAATCACTGATATTTCTATGCATTGTCTCCTGTGTTTTATTTTCACTTCCTCTACTTGAGTGTCTTGATCCAATAGGGCAGCAACTATCTTGTCAACTGAGCAACTGAACATTCTATGTACCACCACTAGTTGAATGTTGACTGCACTGCCTAAACCCTTGTTTGACTCAGAATCCTGAGTTAGACAGGGAATTGGCATCAAGTTCACATAAAGTCATAATCATGGAGTACAACCACTCATCCTATTTGATGTTTTCCTTGAACTGTAGTGTGTCTGAGATCACTAAGGTTTAAAAGCTGTTCCACCTATATACTAAGAGAGTAATGGGATATGTTAGAGGCTATGAGGGAGGAACCCACCTATATAAAAAGAGAGAAATGAGATGTCTAAAAGGTGGTTTGAAGAATGACTCACTTATATAAAAGAGAACAGTGGGATGTCTCATAGAGTATTATTGGACATCTCACCTATATACAGAAAGAGCAATGGGATGTCCTGTGAGAGCTTTGGAGGCTATTATGGGACATCCCACCTATATAAAAAGAGAGCAATGAGATGTCCCATGGGAGCTTTGAAGGCTATGATGGGACATCCCACCTACATAAAAAGAAGCAATGGGATGTCCCATGAGAGCTTTGGAGGCTATTATGGGACATCCCACCTATATAAAAAGAGAGCAATGGGATGTCCCATAAGAGCTTTGAGGGCTATGATGGGACATCCCACCTACATAAAAAGAAAGCAATGGGATGTCCCATGGGAGCTTTGGAGGCTATTTTGGGACATCCCAACTATATACAAAGAGAGCAATGGGATGTTCCATGGGAGCTTTGAAGGCTATTATAGGACATTCAAGCCATATATTTAAAACCAATGGAATATCCTAAGGCAGGCCCTATATATACATTCACCACTGGTTTTGTGAGGACTGAATTTGAGACACTGGATGAGAAATAACTTCTCACCTAATATAATGTATATTTTTCTCACACCCCCAGTGATAGCTGCAAGAAAATATCAGTCACAATAACCAAACTAGCAGCCAGTTAAAATAAAGTCTGCTGGGGTTAGAGTATTGGCATTCTTCTCACAGTCCATGGCAGCATGGTCAGTGAATTCATTTAGTTTTGGTCAATTACAGAATCACAACAAGTTTCAAATATGAGAGAAATTATATGGCAGTGAGCAAGGTCAAATTAATTGATAATGAGATGATACACCTAAGCATAAGAGGATTCAAACAATACCTCAGCCAATAAGTTGTGTGATCATTTATAGTCATCTAGTAACAATAGAAATATGACCAGTTGACCCTTCTGGTAGGCATCCTGCATACTTGATCACTCAATAGTCTACACTCCAAGTGGTCAATATTTGGCCCAGTATTTCATAGGGAAAATCCACAAACATTGAGCTAATTTACAATAGTACACATAATAGACCTTCCATGGGCCATGATGATTATAGACAAAAAGGTAGCAGTAGGAGGAATTATCATCACCAGGGAAGACAATGAACATGGTGATGGCAGGGAGTCCTTGTCTTTGCTATCATGTTGAAGGAGATAAAGAACATTAACACAATATAATGCATTGACATCACACACATATTGGACAAGCTTACATGTTGTATGGGTGTTGTTTTTCATCATTGTCAGTGGATGTGGTGATTATTATGTACATGAGAATGGTATGGTTGTTGTCATGCGTTAATGGTAATATCATGTATATTGTAACATGTAATTATGTATACAAGTGTAGCTTCAATCTGCTACAGTCTACATTGATTAAGCATAATTTGAGTTCAAATCTTCAAATCTCCTTCACCAACTGTTCACTTGAGCCATATTGATTGTCTGACTGTGCTATTGTGGGCTGTGGAAAGCACACTCAATACTATGGGTTTGACTCACAGTCATCACTGAAAAGTGTGATGGAAAATGAAATTATGTTGAATTATATCTAATTTCTCCTATGCCTCAGCTCTCTATACCAACAGCAACATATGTGTAGAAATCTGGTCCCAAATATGCTTTGGAGGCTAAGTGATGGGACATCCCATCTATAATGAAAAGAAAGCAATGGGATGTCCAAAATGTGCTTTGGAGGCATCGTGATGGGACATCCCATACATATGAAAAAGAGGGCAATGGGATGCTTCAAAGGTGCCTTTGAAGGCTATTATGGGACATCCCACCTATATAAAGACAGCAATGGGATGTCCCATAGAAGCTTCCAGAGGTTACTATGGGACATCCCACATGTATACATGCAGTAAATGGTGATGTCTTGGATGCTATTATGGAATCATCCCACCTATATAAAAAGACAGCAATGGGATGTCCAACAGAAGCTTCACAGAGGCTACTATGGGACATCCCACATGTATACAAGAGAAATGGGATGTCCCACAAAAAGCTGAGGCAATATTATGGGACATTTCACATATATATGTATATAGAGAAAATGGGATGTCCCAAAGGTGCTTTGGAGGCTATGATGGGACACCCTACCTATATAAAAGAAGTAATGGGATGTCTCACAGGAGGCTTGAAAACTGCCATGGGACATCTTATATATATATATATAAGAGCACTGTAATGTCTCATGAGCTTTGAAGACTATTATAGGGTATTTCCTCTATATAAATAGATATCCCATGGGTTGCCATGAAACATCCCATTCATATAGCAGAACTGATCAATTTTTTCATTTATATAATGTAGCCCAAGACAGGATGACAAGTAGCAATACAGCCACAACAACTCCACACAAATTAAACTAGAACTACTAGCTGAACATAGTCAGCATAGGCATCAAGGCTGTATATTGCAAAGATTTCAACTTCCCTGTATTGTTCAGGTCACTCACCAAGCTCTCCAAGAATATCTGTAGAGCTATAATACTCTAGCAGTAAATACATTTACACCAAAATATATTCTGTACAGAAAATGTGATTTGCTTAATCTAACACTATCAGATCATATCTTATCAATGAAATAAATACCAAAGCACAATCACACATACAACTCTGTCAGACACTTCTGGTAGGTAGGAGAGTGCAGGTTTACAAGATAGCAATAAACAAGGGTGGGTTAACAGGTACATAGCATGGTAGTAATCAGCCAGGTGCAAGCAAGGCTGTGCAAGTTGAAGAGACATCATCAAATGCCTGAAAGAAAGCTGAAGCTATGGCTGTATTTGACAACAACTTTACATTACTTAAGTTTCTATCTTGTTTGATAAGCCATCACCCTTCTCCTGCTCCTCTTAGCTCTTTGCTTGCCATGCTTATAGTAGGGTTTGGCAAAGACCACAAATAGACATGAGCAGGTACTGATAATGAAACACAATCCATGAAATATGCATGAAGATGCTAGCATGTGCAGTACTGCTCTGCTACACAGAAACTGACAACAATGTCCAAGCCATATAGCATGCCACAATCTCATCATGGCCACAAAGTAAAGGACCTCCCATATGGGGGTAATAAATCAACTGATAGAGTGATAAGCACATTGCTTAATGTGGCCAAACATCACCTGGCCTGACCATCATTCCACTTTGTTAAAATAGACAAATCAATTGGTGATATATGAGGGCTAGATTAATGCAGGTACTTCAATCTGACTCATGTGAGGGGGGCACCATCATGGCCATGGTAACAATGGTCAGCCAACAAGAATGCATGCTCTATGATAAATAAGGGTTGTGATCTGTATGATAATCAATTGATAACTAAAGGCAAGTGTGTGATGTGTAGCCTGGGGGATGATGAAAAAGTTTGAATAAGGACCCCTGATACCCTAGGCATGTATGGGCCATCCCAACACAACATCCCATCCCAGGGATGGGATGACAATCAATACTAAACAGAATGGGAAATCCCAGGTGAGAAGGAGACCATCCCTGGGATGACCATGGTCTCATGGGCTCTTTGGCTGAATCACAATACCAAACTATTCAGCCAATTTGCCTATCAAAAATGGTTGCCTGAAGTGGGCACATGACCACTGTGCACCCTTGATTTTCTTGTTCAGTGACAATGCTGTAGACACTTAGCCATGTCTCATGTGCCAATGTATTATGTGTGCTCATGCATTTAAACCATTTGAGGAAGTTATTGTCATTCATTTGGAAGTCAAGCAACTCCTGCTGATGGGGTGTTGTCATACCTCAGGCCAATGGAGAGATGATGTTCAAAGACAACCACAGTGTCTCCATGATTTCACCATCCACACAACCTACCCCAGGGATGAAATTGGGTGCATATCAGACAAAATATTCTGTTTGATGATCATGCATGTGCCAAAGTCCAATGCCAGGCTGAATGGTCAAGCCAGCTGGCATGGAGATGAATTGGTTGACTTTCAGCCAGCAAGCCAGGTTCTTGCTATATTGACAGTTAATGTCATAAAAATGGATTACCCTCTGACCAGGTTCCAAGCCATGCCACATGGCATGCACCAGAGCATAGTCCATGTTAACCTGCCTTTGATGTTTGTCAGCCATGTGATGAGGTCACTATCAAGTTTCATACTGTTCTCCCTTCTGAAAGTCTACCATTGCATGGGGTACAAAGCACCCATGCCTTGCACAGGCACAACCACTGAAGCTGGTAGATGCTAGCTGATTTCTGTCAGCATTTGCATAATTGACAGCATGGTGATTGCTGCAGTCTGACCTCTGCTGTCACCATCAGGTCATATGCAATTTTCCTCATACATACTGTGTACTCACCTCCACCACATTTGTGCTTCCTTTCAGATATTCCTTGTATGGCATGGATTCCACCATGAAACCCTTGCCATCCATCAGCTGTACTTCATTGTTAGGGTCTTTTGGATACATATGCTCAGCCTTGAAATTCCCATCCACCACAAGAGTTCTTGCAAATGTCCATTTGCAGTTACCAGTGTGTACATGCTTGCCCATCAGGGAAGGCATTACCCACTGTGACAAGTCTATGCCTTCCTTGGGTATATTGACCCCTGGCTGCAGGCATGCCAGGCAGAACAGAACCAGTTCACCTGGCCCAGCATCCTTTGGACTTGTATGCAAGCCTTGCCATTTCAAAAGTTTGAGAAGTCTCCACATTCTAGAAACTCAGAGAAGTTCTCTGTACCTATCCTGGTCAAGTGTGGAGGCTCAGCACTGAGTAACACCTGATGATGACCAAGTAAAAATGTAAATACTGGCATAAGGTGTAGTAGAGGAAAACCATTGGAAGTGCAATTCTCCAGAGCTTTGCTGTAGTAATTCATTGCCAAAGTCCCACATTCCTACATTATCCCTAATGAAGCTCATCAAGGCCACATGGAATGTAAAGGCTGTCCTTGGCTGTTTTGTGGTTGCTGAGGAAGAGCCCAGCCATGGTGGGAAGCTGAAGATGTGAATCCTGCACCCATGCACGTACAATAACCTGTCACCATATTGCAGTAGTGTATCCCATTGGTGTGCACCACCACAAGACAGCTTCTGTCCTTTGGTGACCTTAGATGTGTTTTGGCCTCTGTCTTCCTCCACATCTTCCTTCAGTTCATCTTTATCCTCAGTGGTGACTTCCTGGTGAGAGTCACCACCAGTCAGACATAAAGGGCTGTCACTGGCATCCCCCAGATGGATCACAATGCCAGCCTGTACCATGAATATGGTGTGTGAATTATACATGGAATGACTTACAAGCCCTCAGGGAGGACTCATCAAAGAAAAGTCCCATTCCTATTGTTGCACACCTGTGAAAGTCTGGCATTCTATAACCCTTGTGTTCAGCCCAGCAACATGAAGTGCAGAAAATTGGCTGGTAGGCACATTCCCTGCACCTGTAGATTCCATCACCTCCACATGACATGCAAATCCATGGTGCAGGTGGTGCCTCCATGTCCAGGAGAATGGAGAGATATTTTTGTTGGTGGGGCAACCATTCCTGCAGATACTGATTCTGGAATTCCACAATAACAACACTGGAGATCAGACATTACTTTGGCAGACACACCTGATTTTTCAGTATTTTCAAATGTCTTGGAGGATAGAAATTGTTCACATAGGGGTATTGGGTCTCATCATCATTCACCAGGTGGTCTGTCTGCTCCACTGAAACACATGCAGGCCTGATAGGGGACTAATTCAAATTCACTTCAGCATATCATGTTTTCTTTCTTGGTGTGATTTTGACCATCTTATCTCTTGATCCTCTGGTTGTCTTCACTCTTTTCCAAATCACATGGGTGACTGGGGTAGATGGCCCAGCTGAGGCTATCTTTGACTTACCAATAACCAGTATATGGTGAACTTGTAGGATGAGAGCTGGTTGAGCTGGCAATATCTCAATCCATCATTCAGCTATCCTTGCAATCTGTGGATCTGGTATTGTGTCAGATCTGAACAAGGATCACATACATAACCTCAGTGGAAGGAGATCTCCAGATAGACAAGTAACCTTACCCATTTGTGTAATGTAGTCAATCAGCTGGGTTAAACCCTAACCCAGAATAGAAACCAGCATGTATTATAACCTTGATTGACATGAGAGAAATCTGGCCGAGGGAATTTGATTCAACAAAGTTCCATACTTGAAGTGTGGAGGACCTGTCCACAGCAACTGTATCACCTCCAGTCATGAGTTCAACCAGCTTGTCAAGTGACTCTCCCTCTGATCACACAAATTCTGACCATGAAAATGACTGCTGCTCTGAACACATAGAATCCCCACTGGCACAAGGGGGCAACCTTTGGGAAGAAGAGATTAAAATCCTGGAGGCAGACATTGATTAGTGGAAAAGTGCCAACAAGAACAAGAGGACCACAGTAGTTACTTGCATCAGAAGCAAGATACATAAAAAACCTGGAGGCAAACAAGACCCTGAAGACACATGAATGGGTCAGAAAAAAGAAGGTGAGTTGAAGCCAATACTACTACAATAGCTTTGCCTTAATGCTTGGTAGGCTATCCAATCATGGTTGTACAACCACAGCTGGGGTTGCACACAAAAGGCCTTGCTGAGATATGGCAGGGCATGGTCAACAAGGATGGTGATCATGCATCAACAAAAGAAGGATATCAACCTAGTACTTGAGAAGGCCAGCATCAAGCAAGGATCTGCTCAAATGATCAAGGGGTATCAAAAGGCAGTGGACAAGGTTATGGAGACACTCACAGAAGAGGAGAAGGCAGAGGCAGAGGAGTTGGCCAAGGAATGGAATGAACAGCACCCTCCACCAGATGTGCACACCAAGTAAGTATCTATTAGAAAAAAGTAGATCAGTGCTCATCATATTCAGAAATGTTGAGAAGAAGGGTCAGCAGTATGCCAAGGAGTTTGCAAAGGAAATGTGGAAGCAGTGTAGAGCCAGGGTGGTGGTAATGGCAACATGGAAGGATAATCATGGAGAAGTGATGGTCACAGTGTGAGTCTGGTTTCTGTTGCATATGAACAGACACTGATCCACTATTAGCCATGATTTCAATGATGAATTAGGTGACAGCAGGTGCTTTGCTGAGTTGGAGCACTGCCAGCAAGAGTTCACACAATACTCAAGGATCACCTTCAACACTGATGATGATGGCAAGGAGTCTGACACAAATCATGAACCAAGGAATCTGGTGAGAAAGAGCAAAGCTAGGCCTCAGGTCTCACTCCCAACCCATGATGATGGCACACTGTACATCCCAAGCATTCTGGACATGCATGTGCCAGAGATGAAGGACATCATGAAGGCATTTGTGACATTTCATTAGGGGAGCTCAGAGTTGTCACTTTTTGCAGTTGCTGTTGCTTTTGCTTTCACTTTGGGTCACATGAACACACTGGCAAAAAGTTAGCAACACTGTTAACATAGTATTATATAATCTATGTATGTTATCATGCATCTTCAAGCCACCCACAGCAAGATCACTGATCCTGCACTTCAACAATGGTCCAAACCACTCTTCATGATCAATATCTTGCTGCATATGTCTTTCTCATGGTCCTCCAAGCTATATCTCACCCTCCAGAAGCCCTTGAAGACCTTGCACAACAGCTTAATATTGATATTAGCTGTATATTGGCTATATGCCAGACTTGATACCTGCAAGGCTGCTCTCCTGTGCTCAAGTCTAGTACCTTGCACCTTGCTTTGGAGTATGCACAGTCTCTCTCTGATCACCACCATTTTGTCAATATGCTATGTGTCTCTCCTGAAGTGTTTCAGGTGATCTTATCATTGATTGATGATCATCCTGTGTTCTTCAACAATTCTGGTAGTCCTCAGGAGCTGGTTAAGATTCAGTTAGGGGTAATGTTGTATAGGATGGGACAATATGGCAATGAGGCCTCACTGGAGGACATTGCTCATGTTGCAGGTTGCTCTGAAGATGCAGTGGAACTATATACACAGTGGTGCTTTTGTGCCATAGATGCTGTGCATGTTACATTTTCTTCTTGTTTCTCTCCCAGTCTCTACTGGGTCTCTCCTATTTCTTCCATTTCACTCTTATGTAACATGAACAGACTCTCTGAGGACATTCCATACATTTCCTTTCTCACTCCATAGTGGGGTTGTACTCTCCATACTCCACTGACTATGTTATGGAGATTCTCTGTGGACATCCCTCTGCACATTGTACTGTACCACCCCACATGTACTATATAAGTCTTTGGATAGAGACTGTAGGTCTCTATCAAATTCTACCTTGTTGTTCCCTACAAACTCTTCTTGATGCAAGTTTCCTCACCATCTGTAAAGAAGACTGTTAGCAAAAGTTCTGTATTGTTCTGTGTCATAACAAGAAGTTCCCTTCTTGTCACTGTTGGCATGTAGCATAGAAGGTCCTGCCACTGGCTGAGCTCAGTGTCATAACAAAAGAATTTTGATAAGACTCACAGTACATTCATCACCCTACAAACAAAGCTCATACCCTTCAAAGAAACCTTCAAACCCTTTGGAAAACAAGCAGCTGTGTACTCTGCAGTCCACCCCATTTTATACTGATCTCCCTTTGTTGCTCCTAGAGGAACAAAGTATCCTAGTCATTCTATCCATCTGATGACAGGCTGTTATGATGCAACCAGTAACATTTCATTTGCATTTCTGTTCTCATTACCTATGCAACAGACACTTTGTGGACTCAATACTCACTGTGTATGTTTCCTTCACCCATGTTTTCCCCTGTTTTATGATTACTTGTGTATTACTTATGCAGGCTTTCACCCTTTGTTGGATTTTCCAGTGATAGCCCCTATGATGTGTGTCACATGACCTTGTCATGTTGTGTCAATTTGTACTTACATTTCTTGACTCATTCATGGATGCAGCTGCCTGCAGACTACATGCTGCATATGCAGCCCTTGTATGTGTACCATCTGTACTATTAGCACAGCCAGGATGTGCCCACATAGCTCATGTAACACAGTATATAGTGTAGGTGAAGATGGGTGAATTCTCCATCTTTCATCTCCTTTGCAATTCACCCTAGCTTGTCAGCTTGTACCCACTGAGGACCATCTGTCAAGAAACCTTAGGCTCTGAACCAAGAGTCCTGCTGCAAGAGGACCATCTTTCCAGCAGAACCCACAATTAGTGCTAGGTGCCATAGGGTTAGGGTTAGAGGTTGAGTGCCTGGCTCTGAAGAATGATGGGTTTCAGCTCTTGGAAGACTGCAATGCTTCAAGGCCTCAACAGAAGACAAAGATCTCATCCCACACCTGAGCATCAACATCGTTCAATATGCTGATGCCCCCATTGCCACAAGCAGTAGTCACCAATTCAACAACCCTACACTAATTCAGTGTAGTCCCCTGTCTTTATTAGGCAGTCCATTAACTAATCAAACCCCTAGAATGCTGCTCTCACCTAGGTAGTTCCCACTAGTCACTCTTCAGCCCATCACAGTCCACAAGTATTACATCAGGTCAAGCTCTAGTTCCAACACAAAGTTTTGACCCCCTGTTCCTAAAAGAGCAAGTCACCCCCAAACTTCTCATTTCAGTCTAGGAGCTAGTGTCCCCCTGCCACCCCTTTTGGTCACCCCAGAAGTACAGTCAGACATCTCTGATACCAAACAACACATGCCTGGTGTCTTTATTTCCAGCACATCTGCCCCTATCCAAGTCAACATTGACCTGTCAGAGGAAGGTTCTGATTTCTTGAAGTATTGAGAATGGAAGGATCCAGATTCAGATAATGACTGACTTAAAACCCTGTTAGCAGGTCTCCTTATTGCCTTGATCTTGTCAGAAAGGTTGGATCTCCCAATCCTGACACAGCAAGAAGCAACAATGGCAGACACCCTTGTGGAAGCTTTAGCAGGAGCTTCAATCACAGACCCATTCACAGGTTGCCAGCTGTCTCCAGCTTAAATCATTTACTGGTACCAGACAAAGGTATCAAATACTGTCAAAAAGGGTAAAGGCTGTGCCCAAGGACCAATTGGAGTGAGTGGTTATGACTCTATGGACAACAGTAAGGCCAAGGGCAGAGAGCTTGGGTTCAACAAACCAGCCATGTTTGACAGTGATCACCAGCAATACTCAGGATGGATAACCTCTGTCAAAGTTTATCTGGGTATGAACAGACATATTTATAATACTGACAAGAAGTGTATAGGCTTCATCTTATCATTTATGGACAAGGGCTTGGCCCTTAGTTTTAAACAGTCCTATGTCATGCAGTGCACCTTTGAGAGCACAGATGGTGAAGACGGAGGAGTAATTTTCTATGACATGTTAAAGAGTTCAAGCAAAAGCTTGAAGTGTGTTTCCAGATAGGTGACATCAAAGTGAATGCACTAATCACCTTGTCCCAGATCCAGTAGAGGAAACACTCCCTTGACAAGTATATCACAAACTTTGAGAACCTACTAAATAAAGCAGGACTCCTCGATGACAATGTTGCAGCAGCCACTTTCTTTGGAAAAGGGTTGCACCCTTCATTAAGCTGAAGAATCCTAGGACTCAGATTAATCCCCAGGACAATCCCAGAGTGGAAGGAAGTGGCTACAAGAGTGCAAGTGTCCCTCACAACCATGAGAATGTATGAAGGAAAGGCCTCAGAGGCCAATAAAAATTTCCTATGGAAAAACAAAGGGTACAATTCCTACCCAAACAAGACTAATCACTCTCACAGAAAGGAGAGAGACCCCAACACCATGGACATGGACATGATGGCCAAAGATGGCAAGAATTGCAGAAATAATGACAGGAAAGCCCATGCATGCTTCAATTGCAACAAAGAGGGGCACTTTGCAAAAGATTGCCCCAACCCACCAAGGCCCAGAAAAGGTGGCCAGGCTAAAAGTAGAGAAGCAAGGATAGAGGAGTTAAGGAAGAAAGTGGAGCACCTTGAACAGGAGGACACACACCCTTCTACTTTCAGTGTGTCCTCCTTGGATTTTTAAAGGGGTGAGCAACCACTGCAGCTCGTGCCACCTCTATTGAAAAGTGTACTTTTAGGTTAGGCTGTCTTGAATGCAATGTGAACACCATTTACCAATATGAACAGGATCTGTGCATGTCAGCAATCAACAGATCAGCTTATCTAATTGATCATGGTGATTCCCCTGTCAAAATGCTAATCAACTTGGGGGTGGAGACAAATATAGTTGATGAATGAACAGTAGATCATGAAGGATTGTCAACCTGAAAAATTCAAAACCCATGGACACTCCAAAGCATAACAGGAAAAACTAACCAAGTAGTTGACAGGATTGCAACTTTCAGGATCCACATATGGGGCAAAAATATGTGAGTACTAGCCTATGTCACATGAATGGGCAACAGAGAAGGGCTTCTACTCAGAATGCCCTGGTTAAAGGAACATAACCCAATTATCAACTAATTTACCTGGAAGTTGGTAAGTTGGGGGACCAATAGTGATGCTAATGCCAAAGTCCAGCATACTTCAATATCTACACAGTCAGCAGCAGAAGCCACCAAAGTGGAAGTTACTCTTCCAAAAGAGTACAAAAGCTTTGCAGAAGTGTTCTCAGAAAAAGAGGTCCCACTCTCTGAACACCAACCATTCCTAGACCATGAAATTAAGCTAAAAGAAGATTTTGTCCCAAAGAAAGGCAAGATATATAAGCTAACACAACCTCAAGTCAAGGAGCTGGACCAATTCCTTGAAGAAAATCTGGCCTGCAGAAAAATTTGACCCTTGAAGTCCCCACAAGCAGTGCCAGTATTTTTCATAGGAAAGAAGGACAGCAAGCAATGGCTTATCCATGACTATCAATACCTCAACAAGTATACAGTACAAGACTTGTACCCACTCCTGGACATCAAAGAACTGCTAGACAAACTAGCAGGGTCTAAGTATTTTGCTAAGTTTTATATCCAGTGGAGGTTTACTAATATTAGGATAAAAGAAGGTGATGAGTGGAAAGGGGCTTTTGTTACCCTGAGAGGGCTTTTTGAACCCCTGGTAATGTTCTTTGGGCAAACTAATTCCCTGCCCACCTTCCAAAGGTACATGAACACCAAGTTTGGAACAATGATCCATGGAAAACAAAGCATGATTTTCATGGATGACACAACAATCCACATGAAAACAAAAGAAGAACTCAGGAAGTGCATAGTCAAGTTCCTTTGAATCGTGTAAAAGGAAAACCTCTGCCTGAAATTTTTGAAGTGTATTTTTGAGATGGAGAACCAGTTTGAATCACTATTCTCTCAGGAGTATATGTCATGAGGAGAGGTAGCTACTGACCACCTTGCCTTCCCATTAAAACAAAGGCTATTAACAAAGTAGGCTGTTTTCTGCACCTAAAAACTTACAAGAATTGCATGAGACAGGAGCTTAGGGCAGCTGCAATTTCTACTGAATGTTTCTAGATCCAGAGAGGACTTCTCAAGCTGGGTACTCAAGCTATGCCCTTCCCAATCTTTCAAAGAAAGACATGCCATACATGTGGGGCCCTGTGCAAGAAGCAAGTTTCCAAGTGCTCAAAAGGGCCTTAGTCTCAGAACTTGTGCTCCAACTACTGGATTTCAAAAAACCATTTGTTGTTCACACAGACACATCAAAACTAGGAACCAGAGCAGTTCTCAGTCAAGAAGATGAGAACAGAGTACTACACCCATGCGCTTTCCTCTCTCAGTCATTGAATGGAGCAGAACAGAACTACCAAGTATATGACTTGGAGTTACTTGTGGTCATTCATGCTCTCAAGGAGTGGTGAACATACTTACTGGCACCAGTTGTGCCAATGATGGTGTACACTGACCATCAAAATATGATGTATTTCAGAGAACCACAGAAGCTTATGCCTCAGCAATCAAGATGGCAGGCCACCCTGCAGTCTTTCCCAATCCAGTTCAGCCTTTATTCATTAAGGGCAAGACCAATGTGCCTCCAGATGTATTATCCTGGATGGCAAATTTCAAAGCAGAGAGTAGTGCCCTGACCACCTGCTTCTCCTGGAGTCTCTTTGGTTTTACAAGCTCTGGGAGGAAGGTAGGATTCCTCAAAATCCAGTATCTCAGCTGGAATCACTGGTTTTTTGCCAGAAAACATTGAAACTCCTGACACCTCCACAAGGATCCATTGATATGCATGAAGCAGATAGGTACCCACCTGAGGGAAATCATCAAAGACCACTGCTGGTGCACCAAACACATTTACAACCTGTCCATGGATCTGATGGATAGTGACATACTAAAAAGAACAGAACACCTCACCAAGCTATAAAAGAATTTGAGAAGAAAGAAGACAAAGCAATGGATGAATATATGTAAATCAGGAAAGAAGAAAAGAAGTATTAAAAGATATTGACTCTACAACCTCCAACCTTCAGGTCATGCCTCAGAGTATAGAGCAATGATGAAGAAGATGGCCTGTCATGTCTATTGGCTGTGTATGCACACAGATATTTGTGAATATGTTTAAGGGTGCACCATCTGTCAGAGCAAACAAAGGTAAACATTACCCAAGCAATGACCCCACCTATCACTCCATGACACAACATGCCAAATCCCCTTCCCTTTAAACAGATCTTGATTGATCTCTGATCCTGAAACAGACCTCTACCTGACTCCCAATGAAATGACTCTATCGCTAACTGATAGTCAATCGAGGGTCTGACATGAAAGCCCATCATACTACTCACTGACTAACAAAACAGTGGACTCAAGTAGGGATCGCAATCTCTTTCTATAACCACATCTGCAAGGTATGGAGTCCCAGATGCTGTTATATCTGACTGAGGACTGCAGTTCATTTAAACATTCATGAGAGATCTACCATACATCTCTAGGAATAGAAATGAAGGCTATGACTGCCTATCCAATACAGTCAAATGAAGAAGCTTAAACACATGGTAATCCAGGAAGTTTAGGAACTTATCTGAAAATGTATGCATCAAAGGATTCTGGACCAATTGAATTCATGAGTATCTACAGCAGATGCTGAGTTCATGCATAACTTACTGGATCCACTCCACTCACAGGCAAACCCCATATTTCCTCCTCTATATGGCTATAGAGCCAAGCCCTATCCTTCTGACCTGAGTCAGAATGTGCATCCTGTCAGAAGAGTGCCTTAAGAAGTTAGCTGCAGCACAGTGTGAGATGCTGTGATCATCATGCACAAGAATGCCCAAGAGGCTATGCTGAAAGACATGGAGGATGAGGCTAGCAAATTTGAAGTAGGAGATAAGGTTTAGTTTAAAGTACTAACCTCTCAATTTGGATGTACCATCTAAAGGAAGCTTTTGCCCCCAGATGGTATGGTCCTTTTGAAATCACCAAAAGGTCTCTCCAGTCAATTACCAGCTGGAGCTACCAAGGACCTGGCATTTATCACTGCATTCTTCCCACACCAACAAACTGACTTCATATATAATCACAGAGATCAATAGAGAACACCCCTATTCCACGGCCCCTGACCAGATGAGTTGAATGACAGACATGATGAGTGGGAGGAGTCAAGAAAAGTTCTCCAAGCACCAAGTTGTATCAATGGAAATTGAAGTATCTCAGTGATGTGGCAGAGGTACCTGGATTTAGAAAATACCTGGAACTGCTCTGGCAGCACTTTAAAAATGCCCCAAGCCCTCACCAAGTATCAGCTTGCCCACTCTCTTCCCATCACATACCTGTTTGTCATCCCCACAGAGTTGTCACAAATGTCTTCTGGCTATAACATCCCTGATAACTCTTGCCACAAAGATACATATCTACCAAGGCCTACGTCTTGAGAACTTGGTGACACCCAGTCAGGGGCCGAATTTCCCTGCACCTGTTCCCTGGGTATGGGTACCTCCCATCACCTGCAACCTGTTTGCCATCCCCAGAATATCTCACATGCTCTGCATGCTACTCGATTGCACCCACTGGCCTTCGTCATGGTGGCAGTGACAATCATGCAGCACAATCAATGAGGCAATACCCATTATCTTCCCTACTCTCCACTGTCTGCCCCTAATCAACAGACATCTAATCAGAATCACAACCCCCATTGTACCTGGCAATGAATATTTACACACACCAAATGGCTCCCTGTAGCCAACACCTCTGTTGAAGCATCCCCAAACAGTCAGCCAGTTCATCAGCTACATGTGTGGGTGTAATAACAGTGAATCATAGGACACTCTTGGATGGAGAGCACCTTATACACAACATGAGTGTCTACTGAGGTGCTGTCTGAGGCTTTCAGGGATGCCAAGAATGTAGCTAACAGGGTAGGCATGGTAGTAATCTTTGAACCTCACTAATGCCCCCACTTCCCCACAGAGAAAGAAAAGTCACTGGAGAGGAGATATCTAGAAGCCAATGGATATGCAGAGAAGGATTATCAGTATGGTCATGCACTTGAGATTTTTGGACTGGCACTGCTAATTACCTTCAATTCCTTTCTGGAGCAGCACTGAGGAGCTGTGCATGGAGATTCCCTGAAATACTCCCCACACTGCCGAGACCTGCTACTCCAATGACTCACTGAGCCATGCATGATGCCCAGTATGCAGGGGAACAGGCCCACATGAACTGAAGTTGCACCACCTGTTGTGGTGGACTTCACCTCTGATGACTCAGATTCTCCACGCTCCAATCAGTTCAGTCCATGGTGGCCCACCACCTCACCCCTCGAACCTGCAGCTGGTGCACATGCTCCCCATCTGCTGGCTCTCAGATGCTGCCCTCTCAGCACTCCTCCTTGATGGGCCTTGAGTTTCCCACTGCTCACCCTGCTCAGGCAGAGCTTACCCAAGCAGCTGTAGAATGAACTCCTCTCACCTGATATCAACTCCCAGTCGCCACTGAACATGCTGACTCACCAATGTGGAGTACTTTAGGGCTGCCAGCCACATCAATAGTTGACTGCACTCCAACACTTTCTCCAGCCAGTCCAATGGAACTGGGATCGGTGAAATCATAATGCTTTTTCACCACTGTCCAGACTGATGTAACACCACTGGACCAGTACTTTACAACACCACCACACACTATCATACTGATCCTGGATGAAGCATTCTATCCTAACGGTACTGGTAGACTTGCAGACCTGCAGTACCTATCACCTAGCCAGCAAGAAGAGCTTGCTACCTGTCAGGCACCCTCTATATGCCTATAGGTGTTTCAACTGTGACAGGCTGGGGCATTGGAGGTGGGAACACATGACCTGAACAGGTCATACTCAGAGAGCCGAGCATGGCCTTTGTCAGACAACATGAGGACACAGTGCAACCCTGTCCAGGATGGCCAGGCTTGAGAGGAGGTGATGTTATGATTTCATCTGCCATTAACATTTTCTTGCATATTATATTCACGTTACCTGTCATCGTTAGATGCTCTGCAGACTCATGATACTGAATGTGTATGTTTCCCTTATCACTTTTCTCTTTTATTTATCCCTTTTTCCAATGTATGCCACTTATGCAGCTTTCACCCTTAACTGATGGTTTCTGGTGAAAGTCCCTATGATTTATGATCATGTGACCTTGTTGCAATTGCATCTACTCATACTTATGCATTTCTTGACTCATATAATGGATTGCAGCTGCCTGCAGACTATGGACTGTGATCACACAGCCATTGTACTCATACTATCTATCACTATTGAAGTGCAGCTGGGATGTACCTGTGCAACTCATGTAACACAATGTCATATAACCAGCAAGTGCAAAAGATGCGTTAGATTCCCCATCTTTCATCTCGCTACAGTCACCTAGCTTGTCAGCAGCACCTGAGGACCATCTGTCAAGAAACCTTGAGCCTCTGAGCAAAGTCACTGCTGCAAGAGGACCATCTTTCAGCAGAACCCACAATTAGTGCTGAATTTGCAGGTTAGGAGTTAGAGGATTGATCTGATTCTGAAGGATTGTTTTTGGCCCTTGAAGACTCAATGCTTCAAGGCCTTAACACAAGCCATCAAACCTGATGGGTCATTTGCATCTACTGGCGTTTGAGATGGATCGCGGGGTCATATCATCGACCTGGGTCAGTGGCTCAGTGGATTAAAATTAAAAGCGCAGGGACCAAGGACGGCACTTCCCTAAGGCAAGCTTCCTACCTCGAGCCCTCATCAATCCTTTGGTACTGACAGTCTCACTCTTGCCTGAAGTTACCCCACATCTCATCACCAGTTATTGAACACCTCCCACTTTCACCCTCAGCACTGATGACAAGTCTCAAGAACCCCAGACACCATTGGAACAACCATCTGAGGACATCAATATCCCCACTACTCAGGAAGCAGAGATGACTGAACAACTTGTGCAGGCCACTGGATCGCCAGGCTAAGTGATCACTTTGCTCAGCTGAGATCCTCTCACTCCGGCTAGCCCAATGGTACAAGTCCTTCTGATAGCCAGGCATGGTCAAGGACCTTTCTCTTTCACACAGGCAAGGCCAGGTTCCATCAGCGGAGATAATGACCTTCTGGTGATTCAAACCGACCTCGCCTGAGAGATCCTCATTAACAAGCCACCCTTCTTTAGTGGGTCACACCAGGAGTTTAGTGGATGGCTGGTAGCTGTGAAGACCTATTTAGGGGTGAACCAGCATGTTTACAATGATGTCACAAAGTGGATCACTTTCACATTGTTGTTCATGACTAGTGGAAGCACAATGGGCTTCTAGGAAAATTATGTTGTCAACAATTGGATGGATGAAATGGGCTTCTTTATCCTCAACATGTGGTCAATGTTCAAAGTGAAGTTAAAGGCCCAGTTCCAGATAGGTGACATAAAGGTGATGGCACTGATACACCTCTTGGTGATTAAACAGGGAAAGCACAGCCTGGACAAGTATGTTGCCAACTTTGACAATTGTGTGGCTAAGGCAGGGCTTATGGCAAAGGATGCTGCTGCCACCACATTCTTTGGTAAGGGTCTCAACCCTTCAGTTAGCAAGAGGATCCTTGATCAAGGGGTAATACCACAAACTGTGCAACAATGGAAAGATGCCACTATTGCCATCAGGGCAAGTATCATGATGTGGAAAGTCTTTACTGAATTCAGCACAGTTCAAGATAGGAGTTTCCTGTGGAAGAACTCCCAGCATACCCCTGAAAGAGACCCTAACACTATGGATGTCAACAAGTCCTGCAGACATCAAAGTACCTGCAAAGTCACCACCTGTTATGGATGTGGAGAACCTGGGCATTACCAGGATAAGTGCCCAAAGGAGAGGGCCACCTGAACTAAAAGGATAAAGGAGGAGTTATGAAAGTTGAAAGGAGAGGATGCACCTGAACTTTCCACTTCTCAAGGTGTGTCCTCCAAGGATTTTCACTAGGGGAAAGGGATGCTGCTCCCAGACCCCAGTCTCACAGTTTTTGTAAAGTAGGCATAGTCAACAAGGTCTGCCAATATGAATGCAACCATTTTGTTCCCTCGTTGGCTGGAATTGTCTACTTGACAGAACACAAAAATGCAGCAATCTGCACCCTAATCAACTCTGGTGCAGAAATGAATCTTATTGATGAACAAGTCATTTCAAGGTATGCTCTCCCTAAAAGAAAAATTGAGAACCCCTTTGAGGTCCACAGGATAGCCAGACTGACCAGATGAATGATCACACACATTGTCTCAGTCAAGGTCAAAATTTGGGGAAAAGGATGCCAGCTTAGAGCCTATGTCTCTATCCTGACAGGGTGGAAGCAACTCATCCTTGGCATGCCTTGGCTAAGAGAGGAAAACCCCATCATAAACTGGAAAACCAGAAAACTAATAGGGTTTGATTTGGAAACTGACAATTTACAGCATAAGAAAAATGGCACTCCAGTATTCCATAACTGAACCTTTATTTCCACCCAGTTGGAGGCATGACAGATGAAGGAAGTCATGGGATTACCCAAGGATTACAAGAGCTTTTCTACCATTTTCTCCAATGAAGGGATTCCTCTTCCCCCTTTTCACCCAGGATGAGATCACAAAATACACCTCAAATCTGATTTTGTCCCAAAAAAGCTGTCCTGTACTGACTAAACCAGGATGAACTCACTGAGCTTGATGCCTTTCTTGAGGAGAACCTCACTTGTGGCAAAATAAGACCCTCAAAGTTGCAACAAGCCTCACCAGCATTTTTTGTTGGCAAGAAAGATGGAAAGAAGTGATTGGTACAGGACTACCAGTACTTGAACACTAACACCATCACAGACTCATACCCCCTTCCTGACATAAAGACCCTTCTCAATGAACTTGCCAAACCAAGATATTTTGCCAAGTTTAATGTCTGCTGGGGCTTCACCAATATATGCATAAAAGAAGGAGACAAGTGGAAGTCAGCCTTCATTACTTCAAGAGGGCTTTACAAACCCATGGTAATGTTCTTTGGGCAGACTAACTTGTCCCCTACTTTTCAAAGGTATATGGACCATACTTTCTCTGACATGTGCAGGTCCAAAAAGGTGGTCATTTTCATGGACAATACCACCATCCATGCCAAAACTTGTGAAGAACTATGGGAGCAAGTAAAACAGTTCCTGACTATTGCCCAGCAAGAGGGCCTATGCCTCAAGCTTAGCAAATTCACATTCAAAACAGAAGAACTGGACTTCTTGGGCTATATCATCTGCCAGGGACATTATGAGTCATCCCCAGTCAAAACAGAAGCAATACAGACATGGCCCATTCTGACCACTCTCAAGCAGATCCACAGTTTCCTCAGATTCTGCAATTTCTACTGTATGTTCATCACAAACTTCTCACAAATCACCTGCCCACTCCATGATTTGAGCAAAAAGGGTGTTCCTTTCCACCAGGAAATGTCTCAACAGTCTGCATCCAATGAGCTCAAGGCTAGGCTGACAGCCTCACCTGTGCTCTCCCTCCCAGACTTTACTAAACTGTTTGTTGTCCATACAGATGCCTTGAAACTTGGCACCAGGGCAACACTCTCTCAACACCACACCAATGGTGTCCTTCACCCCTGCACCTATTTGTCTCAGTCACTCATTGGTGCCAAACAAAATTACCAAGTCTACAACTTGGAACTCTTAGCAGTAATAAGGGCCCTCAAGCACTGGCACCCTTATCTCCTTTCTCCCCCATCTCCTACTGTGGTGTATACTGGCCACCACAATATTATTTATTTCTGCCAACTGCAGAACTTAACCCCTCACCAGGCCTGCTGGCAGGTGACTCTGCAAGAATACCTGCTCCACTTTGCTTACTTGCTGGGGTGGAAGAATGTTCCCCCAGATACCCTTTCCCATATGCCCAATTTTGGTGAAGAGGTTCCCCTACCTCAAACCCTCCTGCCCCCTTCTCTTTTTGTTTCTGGGGTGGTGGACAGGGGGGTAGTGATTCTTGTTGTTTCTCCCCTTCAATTCCTAATTTACCAACAAAAATCACAGAAAATATGACAAAAACAGCCTTTTCTTCTCCTACAATACACATTCTCTCCAATCCTCTTAAAAATATGATACTAAACCAGACAAACAACAGAAAAAACAAAAAAGGTCTTATATACATACTGGACAATAAGAGGAAAGAGGTGCTGAAAGAGTATCATGATGGAAGGACATCAGGACACCCAGGAGTTCAAGCTATGATGAAAAAGATGAACTGACATGTATTCTTGCCAAGAATGCACACCAACATCTGTGAGTACATCAGGGGATGCACAATATGCCAAGCAAATAAGGTCAACACCCATCCAACCATTCCCCTGCTCATCCCTATACCAACCAAAACTGGTCAACTACCTTTCAAATCCATCTCTGTAGATCTGGTCACTGATCTTCCCCCCACCAGAGGCTGTGATTCCATTCTGATGGTAGTTGACCAGGGCCTCACAAAGGCTGTCATGTTTATTCTCACTATGAAGACCATTGATTCATATGGCATTGCCCAGCTATTCCATATGCATGTATATCTGAGGTTTTGAATACTGGATGTGGTCATCAGCAACAGAGGCCCCCAATTTGTCTCCACTTTCACATGGGACCTATACCAGTCACTTGGAATAGAGCTCCATGCAACCATGGTGTACCAACCACAGTTGAATGGACAAGCAGAGCAACTAAATCAAGAACTTGGCACTTTTCTTAGGATGTTCACCTCTGTGGATCCTGATAACTGGGCTAAGTACCTCCCTGATGCCAAGTTCACTCACAACAGCAGGATTAGCTCTATAACCAGAGAAACCCCCTTTTCCTTGCTCTACAGCTACAAACTGACCCTATCCTGTGGACATAGCCAACCCCCCAGAACTTGCTGAGAAGTGCCTCCAACTCCTTGCCCAAACCCAAGATAAAGCCATCTTGGCTTATCAAAAGGTGCAAGCTGAAGTAGCTCAAAAGTACAAGAATCTGTTGTACAAGGAATTTGAGGTCAGTGACCAAGTGTGGCTGGATGGAACCAACCTCAACCTGGTAACCCAGTCCCAAAAGCTTGCCCTGTGATGCCTCAGCCCCTTTACAATAACAGAGAAACTCTCAGTGGTAAACTACAAGTTGGAGCTGCCCAGAGCATGGAGAATCCATGACATATTCCACATGTCACTTCTGATGCCATGTCACCACACAGATAAATGACTCCACATCTCCACCACCTCTGCTGGATCTCATCAACAGAGTAAACAAATGGGAAATCAAGTGCATCATCAAACACTCCACCAACAAACAAATGAGGAGAACCTGATATTGGGTAAAGTGGAGAGGGTATCTACATGCTCAAAACACATGGGAGCCAGAGGATCATTTAAAAAACACTAAGGAACTCCTTCACACCTATCAAAAAGACCACAACCTCATGCTCACCACCTTCCAATGAGCTCAGGATACATCATGCCTCCCAACCCCTTCTCCTATGACTCAATCTCCCATTCACCATCCCCCTTGCTCTCTGATATCTTGGTGGAATCCCTCCACTGGGGACCCCAACTCATTTTGAATGCTGCCAGATCCTATTTTGTATCTCTCCCCACCACTATCTCCAAAGAGAAGTCTCATGCAACCCCCAAATGTTCACTACAACTCCCCAGCTCACTTCCATGAACCAAGACTTCCCCTCTCCCCTCTCTTGCCTCTCTTACAAAACCCATTTGTGCAAACTGCCCCTCCTCATCCAAGTGAGATGACTTGGCAACCCTCTCTGCCTCTTCTTCAAGAGCTCATCCACCCACCATTATCATTATGGACAACAACCCCATTCTGGACATTGCTGCAGCCACTGTCACCCTGCTATCAAGCTTCATCCCTCCTGCAAGCTCACCATCTGTTGACAAGTTCATCAGTTCCAACTGGATCCTTGCAGGCTATCTGACATGGGAGGCTGCTGGATGGAATGTTGGACCAGACAACAACTGCCTATGGGTGTTGTCTTCAGTCTTCTGCAATGCTGAAAATATAGGATGGAGGCTCACAGGGCTCACCACGAATGCAGTGGACTCTGCATGGGTTATCTGGGAGGAAAGACTACTGTGAGGGTTGATGAGACTAGATGACAAGACAATACAGTAATCAGTAAGCAAGTGATGAGTACCCAATCCACAATTGTCTCTATTGTGCACATAGATTTTGGGGTAAAACTCATCCAGTCCTTTCTGTCATTTCTTTCCAGGAGAACCATCCCCTTGGTCTCTACCAATTTTGATCACTACTGTCTGGGACCAGCTCATCCAGGCAAGAAGAGTGCAACTCCTTGCAAAGGAAAGAAGACAACATTCCATGCCCCACATCTTCCCACTCTTCCTGACTTCACACTTCACCCAGCCACAGCTGCACAAGTTGCAGTTGTACACTCATGTGGGGATGTCCCAAGCCTGGAAGGCCCTAGGAATGATGAGGACACAGCCCTTACCCCCATGCCCACCTTCTCCCAGGCTGCCTACAGTTTTGCCAGCACCCTTTGTGATGCAACCAGAGCCTCCATTGGCTACTGGCTCCTGTTCTTGATGAAGCTACATGATCTTCCCCTCACCAAGACCATTCCCCATTCCCTTTCATCCACACTCCCCTTTCCCAATGACATGTTCCTCCCTGTGCTGCATACTATGGCTCTCAAGGTACTCCTTTGTGGATGTACCATGGTCCCTGCTGATCACCCCCTCAGGCCTTTTGCCTGCTATCATTGCCACTATCTTGGCCACTGGTCTACTGACCATGACACCTCTCAACCCCACTAGACTCTCTCTGACCACAGGCCAGTCCCACCAGAACTCAGCAACTACCATCAGAGGTAGTTCTCCCTTAAAGGGACTTGAGGGCTAAAACAGGGGGGTAATGTTATGTTTTCTTCTTGTTTCTCTCCCAGTCTCTACTGGGTCTCTCCTATTTCTTCTGTTTCACTCTTATGTAACATGAACAGACTCTCTGGAGACATTCCATACATTTATTCACTTTCTCCATACTATAGTGGGTTATATACTCCTCCCCACTACTCCACTGACTATGTCATGGAGATTCTCTATGGACACCCCTCTGCACTTTGTACTATACCACCCCACATGTACTATATAAGTCTTTGGATAGAGACTGTAGGTCTCTATCAAAATTCTACCTTGTTCTTCCCTACAAACTCTTCTTGGTGCAAGTTTCCTCACTGTCTGTAAAGAAGACTGTTAGCAAAAGTTCTGTATCATTCCACATTATAACAAGAAGTTCCCTTCTCATCACCATTGGCATGTAGCATAGAAGGTCCCACCACCAGCTGAGCTTGGTGTTGTAACAGTGCACAATGCCTTTGTATGCCTTCCAACTGCTGATGAAAAGGAGTGGGAGAAGTGCTGGATAGATGAACACCTTGGATTCAAGGGAACATGAAGGGTGTTAAGGCTTGAAGGCGTTAGACTTCAATGCTGAAAATGTTCCTTCAGAACCAGTGCTCAAACCCTAACCCTAACCCTATGAGGTCCCAGACCTTAGTTGTGGGTTCTATGGATAGTGGTTCCTCTTGCAGTGGGACTCTTGGTCCAGAGCCCTGGTTTCTTCACCATAGGTCCTCAGTGGGTATGATACAATGAAGCAGAGGTGAATTGCAAAGGAGACAAAAGATGGGGATTCTATCTTCTGCCTTCACACTATATACTGTACAAAGGGACTGCATGGGCACAACCTGGCTGTGCTAATAGTACATAGAGTATCAGTAAAAGTGCTGTGTGATTTCAGCATGAAGTCCACAGACAGCCATGTTCATGGATGAGTTGAAATGTATAAGTATGAATTGATGCAATGCATCAGTCATGTGATTGTGAAGCATAGGGGCTTTCACCAGAAAATCAGTGAAGGGTGAAAGCTGTGTAAGTGCATATCATAAAAGTGAAACATAAAGGAAATCAAGACAAAGGAAACACACTTGTTCATAGTCATATGTCCATGAAGTGTCTGTTGGATTTGGTAGCAAATACAATGAAATGAAAATGTTACTGCAATGATCATAACAGAGGGAAGGATGGGTGATGTATGATGGGAATATTGTCCCTCTTTATGCCAAGCCAGCTCTGAATGGTAAGGCCTACTTTACCCACAAGTCAAACTATGGCCTTAATTTCCAGGTATGAAATATATTTTTGTATGAGACTGACCTAACAATGTTATAGGTGGGAAATCTCCCATCAAACCTTCAAATTGCTGACTATTTGCATGGCATGACAGGATCTGCTCATGATGCCTAGGCATTTGAGCATACAGCTGCAGCCAAACACCCTGATTGGTTTTCAGGGGGAAGAGTTTGCATGGGCTGACTCAGCCTATGGGATCTCTCCAAGAACCATTCCTGTTCATAAAAAACCTGCTGCATTACTTCCTGAAAATGCAGCATTTGACTATGCTATTTCCAACATTCAGGTTCACTCTGAACATTCCAATGCCTTTGAGGACTTCAGGTTGACATCAACACCAATTCATAACATATTGCAGCCTGTCAATGGATTACTATCTGTATTGTCTTGCACAATATAGTGATTGAAGTTGAGGGTGGACAATGTGGAGCATACTTTGCCTTACAGCATGGAAGGACAGAGGAGGAAGATGATAGGGGATCACATGATGAACCACTAAAAAGAGAAAATCCTGATGAAGCAAAGCATCAAATCTGGTGGAGGAATTATTTACTTTTCAGAACATGTAAATCATATCAGTCAAACATCAATTCAAAGGAGTGACTATAGTTGGAAAATAAATGAGTGACCACAGTTGGAGAGTAAATGAGTGACTATAGTTGGTGACAAAGAGTGATCATAGTAAGAAAACCATACTAATTGAAACCTGACAAATCCCAGTCAGGAGAGTAGTGGTGAGGCCACTTTTCAGGACAGTTACCACCCTCCAACTTCCTCAACTCCTCCCAATAAGTCTCTACATCTCATATACCTGCCTTGAATTCCTCCAAAAGAAATGTATGCTTCTTCAGGATCATATCCTCACAGGAATGAGCATTAATAGCATCAGTATTGGCTCTAGAATGCCACTGAGTAACATTAATAAAGTAAAATAAAATACAACTCACTTGTGAATGTCCATCAAAGTATCCTCAATGGTCTGCTTTTTTGTCACCTTTTGAATATGTTCCTTGGCCTTCATCAGCCTCTCTTGTGAAATTGATGAAGACTATGGCATAGTACATAAAGGTGTGAAAGGGTCAGGGGGGGGAGGGACATTCTCCTTCTCAAAGCTGATGTCCTCAGGAGAAAAGGACTGTTGAGCCAGGTTGAGAGCATCCTGAAGAGTCTGGATCTCCTGGTGCTGTGAATTAGGAAGCCCAATGTCATCACCTTCAGTTGCCTCATGATCAGCCTCAGAGCTGGAGAGAGGCTGCATGATTAGTGTCATAAACCTTCCAGGAGGGTGTGATGGTGGCGTAGGGTTTTTGTTGGGTTTTGTGGCCCAGATATGATGAAGATCAGGAAAGAAGGGAAACTGAGAGACAATATCATCTAGAATGATAATAAATTAGCTCAACAAGAGGAATATCAAAAACACTTACCCCAGATATTTTTTGCCTGCTCAGGAGTGCTCTCATTTGGCCCTCCAGCCTCAATGAAGTATCTGAAAGTCTGCAAGTCTGTACCATCCTCAGAATCAGGGTCAATGCCCTCTCCAGTGATGGTTAGCCTCTTTGCATGCTGTTTATAGACTTTTGCAAGCCTATGAAGTAAGTTAGTATCATTAGAGGGCTGACATTTAGGCTCACCCTTCATATCTACCTTTAATTCTATCTCCAGTAGCAGTAGCATCAATGCTATGAAGCTCAGGTAGTAGAACTGAGCCAATCCATTGGAATATGCTTGCCTTTGTCTCACCTGAAGTGTTCTGAATGAATTATCATCATGGTAAATAGTTTTTCATCATTGAGCATGTTACTCACCTCATGTTTCAATTTCCTGCATAAAAATTTGAGATTTGCTGGCTTTGTAATTTCCACTATGAGTCTCCACACAAGGGCATGGTCATCAGTGTCCCAAGAAATCAGTGGCAGTATGGCTTTGGGCTTTTTTACAGGCATAGAGGAAAGTTGAATAGTATTAACAATTATTGAGTAGAATGACCAGTATGTAAAAATTAACCACTATGCTAAGTGCATTCACATGGCCCAAAGCAAAAGTGAAAGCAACAGTGACCATGAAAAGTGACAACTCTGAGCTTCCCTATTACAGTTTGTGGCCCATTATTATGCTTGTGAGTGTCTAACCATTTATAACCAGGGAAAGGCTGGTAGCAAACAGTACCTACTGTTCCTTGAGATTTATGCCAGCAACACCTCAACACACCCAACCTCCAAATATTTGCCATGTGGTGTCACTTTCAAATAAACTAAATCTTACATGAGATGGAAGTGACCAGAATGTTGGAACTGTGGAGGGATTGAAAGGAGAACAACCCTAACAACATATTCCACTTTAGCTGGTGGTGGGATGCCAATGGGTCATTACAGATGCTGGTAACTCACACCAAAAAGGTTGTATCTCATAGGAGTCATCACAACAGGTGCAGACAACCAGGTCAGCCAATGCTAATTGGCTATGAATAGAAGCAGAACTGATTTCATGTCCACACCAGACCATTCCAAGTCTAGTGATGATCAACACAACAGCACAGGTGATGGGCCATCCACCTATAACTGGCAGGTTCAACAATGCCAGCCAGGTATGTGGATTTCTGTGACAATGTCAGCACTCATACATTGCCATAATATAGTGAGGCCTGTGGTTGATCAGTCTACTAAGGCCCCAGCCACATCAACATCCATGAATGCTAAGCAGCCCTATACTCCAGGTAATACAATTAATATTGATTACATGTTAGGCTAATATGGAAAAGATATGGAGGTCTCCAAGATTAAAATAGCATCCAATGCTAAATCAGGTGCATAGCATACACTGCACCCTGAGGTATTTACAAATGTTTCATAGTACTATGAAGAACCTCATGCAACAAAACACCATTTCCATCATCCATTCTTTAGCCAAGGAGAGTTGATGACCAACTGGCATTAACAAACCCAAAGCTGCTGCCAATAACCCATCACTCAGCAGCAGAGCACACCTCTGGGGATGGTATAAGTAAGGTATCTGCCACAACAAGAAGTAAGCAAAGGGCTCTTGGGGTTATATTACACTGACATGGCACTTCAGACTCCCCAGGTATATCAAGTGACCATTCAAGAAGTGCAATTGCTGAGCATTATGATGCCAGGCATAGCCCAGCACCACCATTACAGGTGGGTTGTAGAAACAATGCTGCTGAGTCAGATGGAAATCAGCTACATACAACCTGCACACAATGGTATGAAAAAGTTGTGCATGTATAGCAGATACATTTCTGACACCACTGGCACTCCTGGTCCTGCAGCATTGTGACAGCTGGAAGGTATGCATCCAGGGTAGTGTATGCATCCAGAGCAGCAGGGTGATACCAATTCTGGCATACATGGTAACATGTCTAACTGGCAGTCCAAAAGGGAGAAAAAGGTGCCAAAAAGGCCAGATGATGATGTACCCACACCAAGCCCATCAAAAAAGAGAAGGAAGTAGGTTTCATCATACCATCAGTAGATAGGCAGCTTCAATGGTGCCAGTGCTCACTTTGCCATAAGAATGTTCATCACTTCAAATATAGCAACCATATATACAAGACTGATTATATTTACAAGTTATCTAGTTCTTTAGTCTTCATGCCTGTGATATTGTCATTCTGAAATTCCTGCATCATAGCCTCCAATTTGGCTCTCCTCTCTGGCAGAAGCCAGTATTGCTGGCTGGCCTCTACCAAAGTATTGGCATAGTGATTGTATGCTGCAATGATCAGCCCATCTTGTGCTGGATCTACTGCAGCTGGTGATGGTTTTGACACATCAGTTAGCAGCAGTGCCAACTGCTGTGCCTTGTCCACTGGTGTATGTCAGCAACAGAGCCAGCATGGTGTGTGGTAACTTACATTGGGTTGTTGGATGTTCAATATTCATCCATGTGGTCTTGAAATCACATGAAAATTTATTACTTATGTGTGATAATCATGCAACTGAAGGCTACATTAGACAGTACAATATTGCTCTGGCTGGATACTTACCATGAGTATTAGGGTAATGTAATGCCAGGGGTGTGGCAATACTTCTGGAGGATGCTGGCAGTGGAATGCATACTGAGATTTGTGGGCCTGCCAATGTAGTCACTGGGTGTGGTAACTGGAGGGGTGATACCACATTGGAGAGTTGTAGAGGGGCCATAGAAGGTGGGGATGGGTCTGATGCTGGAGATGGGCTTGGTGATTGCCATGCTGGGGCCAAAGATGCCAATGGTGGCTGTGCTGGTGTGCTGTATGCTGGCATTGAGGCTGGTGATGCAGGAGATGATTCCCACACTGGGGCAAGGGCATGCAAGGGCAGGAGAGTCTGAGGGCCAGTCAAGTGCACTGCCACAGCAATAAGCATGTGCATGTGAATTTCAGTGCTCTGGATTGCCATTCACTCACATGCGAGTGACTCCACAGTTTGGGGGATGGTGACTGGGGTTTGTGATGGTAGTTCCCAAGTTTGACAGCCAGCAGTGAGGGATGATGGCCCAGGTAGTGGCTCATCAATCACCATTGCATCATCATTATCAAAGGTGGGAAGTGGCTTGGATATGACCTTAGGTGAAATCACTGCCAAGAGTTAGCCACCATCATCTGGCCTGACAAGGACATACTTAATGTATCTGGGCTACCACTCCTAAACAGACAGACTTTGCAGTTCTTGCCTTGGGTGGCATGCCTGGAAGATTAGCAAGCTTTCAGAACCTGTAAACTGTGCTCAGCACCACTGTGCAAAAATGAAGTGCTTATATAATCATTTCCAGTTGTGGGCCATACATCTGGCATTACTGTCAGATCACTATTGTCAATCTTTAAAGGCAATGAGTAGAATAGATGTGGTTTCTGGTGTGCAACTATACATAACAGGGTTACTTTGGGTCCAAATATTGCTGCTAATACATTGTCATTGGTCTCCACATTCATGTGGCATGTGTGGTATCTGCCAGCATGTCTTACTGGTCATTGTTGCCCACCCCACTTGTGTGAACCCATGTAACATCCACTCAGTCTGCCATCTGATAATACTGGTAGACAATAAATCTGCCACCTTCTTAACCTTGCATTGAATGGACTGGCACACTCCTATTGAAACCTTGTAACATGTGTGACCAATGCATTCATCACCAGACAATGCTGGGCAGCCTGATATCCATGGGAAATGATTATGTCACCATTGGCATTTATTTGGTGTGTTCAGGACACCAGTTCCTTTCATCACTCCATCCATTGCACATTTTCCATAACTCTGCCCATCCACACTCAACACTTCTACACCATGACAGATGCCCATGGATCATACCTTACACCAGTGGCAGTCTCACCAGTCCTTGACACTGCAGATATTGCTGCCCCTGCTACAGGAGTCATCAAAGCAAAACTCCACAGCTTGTGGGAGAATCCTAACACACAGTACTGGAAAGAGGTTGTTCATGTTGTATGGGAACAATTGGTGAGTCATTACCCATCCATTTGATCTGAAAATTGATAGCCTCTCAGTGCTGTGTGCACTCCATGATTCAGTGGCTTCCACCCACCTTTGTGATGCCCAACCATGTTATCACTGCTGACCACTGGATGCCTAGTCTGGCAATGGTGGAACAGATGAAAAGCTGGCCAGACTGGGACAAAATTGTTGATGCACCTAATGCAGATTTAGAAGATCATGCATGGTGCCACCTGTGATTCCAAGGTAAAGTTGAGCAACTGGCCATGATGGACAAGGGAAAGAGTAAAGCTGTTGACCCACCATTTGGCTGTGGGGAGGATGTCACCATGCCAAGTGATTTCCATGCATCTGATGATGCTGGGGAGGAGCACAGGGGTCAGACAAGAAGTTGTTTGGCACACAGGGAACAGCATGGCTGCAGTCAGTCTCAGAAGCACCAAAAGGGTATGACTTCTACACCAACCCTCAACATGGACAACAATATGCCAGTGGCCATGGAGTCAGCACCAACCCCAGCAGCCTCCACACGGATCTGTGGCCACTGCATGGCAGCTATTAACAGTCCTCCTGATGTTTTTAGCATTGTGGAGGGTCAGAGGTGTGATAGATGCAGAAACAGGAACTTGGCCTGTTTGGTGAAGCCAGGCCAGGCTTGCTGGCAGTTGAATTGTGGTAAGTATAAATGCAGCCTTTCTGGATTAGCTAGGGCTGCATCAAGATCATGCTTATGCCCTTCTCAACACCACTCTCTCCCACTCACCACACTAGAGGGTGGGGAATCTGATCCCCCTGCATGCCCATCTTGCCACCATCATACCCTCAGCAAAATCCCAACCACATTATCTGCCCATCCACCAACTCCTGGCCCATCCTGTAAGAGGTGTGCATCAAGCCAGAGCATCACACCTGACATCTCAAGAGGATCAAGCAGCAATCACCCCAAGTTCCACTGGCAAAGTAAGTTCCTTTCTGTTTGTGTTCTGATATGTTGATCAAAGCTAACAGTACTTGATGGAGTGGTTATAGTCACTCCATCATGGCTGACAACCACCAGCCAGCCCTCTGCCCCTGGGTCTGTGGCAACAAATACTGGGTCCACACCTCCAACTACACCATCCAGCACAGGACTAGCCAGCAGCAACAACATAGCAAGGATAGATGCTCTGGAGGCTGAGGTCCTGGTGCTCAAGAAGGAGCTTGTGGTGAAGTCACATCAACTTGATGACACACAGTGCAAGGCATCTAGTCTCTGTGACATTGTGGAAGCTCTTTAGCAGGAGCACTATCCTCTAGCACAAGGTTTGATGGGTCCCATCCAGCACACCACCACACCCCAGCCAGCTCCAATGCCACCATCTGCCATTACCCCAGCCATGGTCACTTCTTTGGGCTATACATGGCAAGTTGACCTAGCTCTGACCACAATGGTGGAGGAAGTACCCTCCCATCCCAGCACCCTATTAAATAATATGTCAGAGGTGCAACAACAACCCCCTGCTCCTGCATCAATAGAAGATGCCCCCACTCATACTGATGGTGCCACTGCACCTGACATCCCACTAGTGCTGGTGACCCCAGCAATCATTGTCAGTGCCCTGGATGATGCCATACTTACAGGGAGTGGTGAGGATAATGGGGCCAATGACATGCATGTAGATTAAACTATTGTGTATATTACTTACATATGAACATTTTCTGTTTTTTACATTGTAATTATATCTTGTTGATGGCATCATTTGCATGCACCAGTTAGATGGGGCAACCATACAGGTAGTCCTAAACAGGCTGCTGGTAGTTGGATGGTGTCAGTGGCATGGAATCACTGCTCACCTGTGAATGGCATTTACACTGCTGGTTCACATCATATACAGCTGGCTGACATCATATACCACCACATTACTGCAGTCTGGCTTCATATATTGCTGGCATTGACATTACAGCCAGCTGGCATCATAGCTATTGTTGTGAGATGATTTTTCCAGAATGTGAATACTGTTATGGTGCAACAGTAATATGTCTTGGTTTCCTTTTCTTTCCATATACATTCATCCAACAGACACTTTGTGGACATCCATGTACATTTCCCTTTATCCATTCCTGTTCCCCTTTACATTTACTCTGTATTACTTATGCAGGCTTTCACCTTTCATCAGTTTTCTGGTGAAAGCCCCTGTGGCACATGGCATGTGACCTAGTCATGTTGCAATGACTCATCTTTACTCATACTTACTCATTGACAGATGCAGCTGACTGCAGACTATGTGTGCAGTACTTTTACTCATAGTATGTGTACTATTAGTGCAGCTGGGTTTATCCTGTGCAGTTTTGTACCTAGTATTTAGAGCAGATGAAGATGGCAGGTTACCCCATCTTTTGTCTTCTTTGCAATCCACCTTAGCTTTATTGTCCTGTACCCACTGAGGACCAAACAGCAGAGTCACCTAGGCTCTGGACCAAGAGTTCCGCTGCAAGAGAACCATCTACACCAGTGAACCCACAATTAGTGCCAGGTGCCATAGGGTTAGGGTTAGAGGTTGAGTGCCAGTTCTGAAGGAACACTTTTGGCACTTGAAGACTCAACACTTCAAGGCCATAACAAATACCAGCCAGACTACAAATCACCATGGGCTAGCAGTCATGATGCTGTGCCTATACTGCTGGAAGTCATTGTATGCCACTGGCATAGAGTACATTGCAGTGTTCATCTGCTTGGTCTTCTGACCATAATGCTGGTAACAATAAGCATTGCTTCTCTAATTATTGTGCAATGGCACTAACTCCCAGCTGCCACATCTTCTCCCTGGCATGCAAGAATCCACATCAGCTGTGGGACTAGATTCTTACTGGTGATGATTGTACTGCTATCATTGTGCCAGTTAACCTTCTGGTACTCGCATGATGCTGCTGGAATGTGAATCACTTGACTGCCATTTGCCAAGCATCCTAGTGCCATACCTGCCACATTATATGCTGTCTGTTCCATGCACACTTTTTTCCTGCTAATATTGTGTTCTGCCAGCCAATGACACTCCTAAGATATCTACTTGGCTACCAGCACCATTGTGTGGCAAACATACTAGTCCACCTATGAGTGATGACCCTTTCTGTTTGGCTGCTAAGGCCAGTGCCCCTGCCAATCCACTTCTCAGAGCTCCCCCAGCCCACCCAATTAATATGTATCTCATATATCCTAGCCTACCCATATCCATGGAATCATGCACCTGAGGCTACAATGTACATGCCAGAGACAACATAACACCATCCTGACTGCCTTACACATTGATGTTCATCACATGCCCTACCACTTGATCACAGTGCCCTCTCAAACAGCAGCCCTCTGTATAGCATGGGGATAACTCATAGGTCAGCTTGACCTCTGCTGGCCATGTCCTATAGCCTAACTAGCTTGAGATCCACACAGATTCAGGGTAATAAAGTGCCATCAGGTTAGCTTCATTGGTCATTTCATTAAGGAGGGGTACATCTCTGGACTTGAGGGTCATAAAGAGCTGGAATAGGCACTGCTTTTCTTGTCAATCAAGAAATCAACAACACTGAGCATGAAAGTCTCAACAATTTGATAAACAGTATGGCATCTTGACATGTTTGATGTGACAGCATTTGGTGATATCACTGCTCCACTGGTAAGGAGCACCCATTTCATATATGCTGCACACAATATGCTGAGCCAGTTCAACTTTCAGAATTTGAAAGTGATTGAGCAGGCCATTTGTCCTGAGAGAGCCACCAGTGATGAGAATACTAGATTTATAATGATGGAACTCACAAAGGGCCTCCTTACAGGCAAGTATGGTTTTATTGTAATGAAAGAGGTTCTGAGCAAGAAAAGTGAACTCCATAATTGCCTGCAAGGCACAAAGGACATCATCAGGTGATGCTCCAGCTGCTACAGCTGGTAGCACTTTCTCCAAGTCATGGTGTTCACACCCAGTGCACTGTTTGAGTGTGGAGATGCTGTTCATCCAATGTCTTGTACCTATCCTTGGTTGGAGGACTGCAAGCTGATGATTGAGTTCCTCACCACCAATAATATTGATCACTCACTGCAAACAGTGATTGAAGTAGAATTTATGCCACTGATGCAGGGCATCAGGGGTGAGGAAGCATAATGGGCAAGCATTACCCCACCTCTCCCAGAATGGCTCTACAATGCCATTCAGATGCTTTGTGAGGCAAAATTTATGAAATGTGACAATGTTGCATGGGTCACATGCTGCAACTACCTCCTGTATAGCCTGAAGCATGTGCTGACAGATGTGAAGAGGCTGGGGTATGGGGTCTGTTATGCTGGTGAATGACAACAGCATATTCTTGACCTTCTATGCTACTGAGCTGACAGATGACCTTAGAAAACTGAGGTTTGTCAACAGGGGAATGATACAGAAACTTGTAGGCAGATGATGATGAGAGGAGTCGGTCTTGAGGAAACTCAAGGGACTTCAGATGAAGTTGATATGAGAGACAAGGTAGAATTTTGATAGGGAACAAACTCCCTATCGGCTACTCCTTATATTGTACATGGAGGTATAGTACAAAGGGCGGGGGTCATCTGCAGTGAAACTCCACTGACAAGTCATGCGGAGTATGGAGTGAGTAAATGGAGTACAGACCCTGAATACAGCATGACATAGGTGGGGAACCATTCTTGAATGTCCTTGAAGAGTCTGTTGTATATAAGCATATTATGTAAGGGGAACAGAAAGAAAGAAAGGAGAAAATCATAACAGGGTCACTGAATTGCTTGACATTTGCAAGTGAGATTGGAGAGTTCTTTGACAAGGTGTTACAACTCTGTGGTAACATTTATCTTTTGCTATATCAATTGCTACTATCCAACAGACACTTCATGGACATATGGTATTGATTTGTGTATGTTCCTGCTTGCTCTTGTCTCCTGTTTGTTTTACTATATGCACTTACAAGGGCTTTTATTTTTCATTGATTTTCCAGTGAAAGCCCCTGACTTCATGATCATGTGACCAACACATCACATTGACTTGTATGAACTCATACCTACTCATCCATGGATGCAGCCAACTGTGAACTATGCACTGTGGTACACAGTACTTTTACTCATACTATGTGTACTATTAGTGCAGTCACAGGATGTGCCCATGCAGTTCTCATGTAGTATTTAGTGTGCAAGCAGAAGATGGGAAAAACTCCATCTTTCATCACCTTTGCAATTCACATAGGCTTCACTCTCTGTATCAACTGAGGACTGAGTACATGAAGAAACTCTGCCTCTGGACCAAGAGTTCTGCCACAAAAGGACTGCTATCCAGCAAACCCACAATTAAGGTCTAGGACCTCATTGGGTTAGGGTTAGGGTTGAGTGCCAGTTCTGAGGGAATGTTTATGGCTGAAGTCTACTGACTTAAGCCTTAACAGAAGATGAAAGATCATCACCACCCTTACCAGCATCATCACATGTCAACACTCTGTTGCCATAAGCAGCAGTCACCTCTTTTCATTTTCAACACCTATACCTTCACTGGTGTAGTCCCCTATCTTCTTTAGGCAGTTCATTACTTAATCACCCTCTAGCATGCTGCTCATTTCTGGGTAGCTTCTGCTAGTCCCCTTTCAGGCCTGCCATGGTCCAAAAGTATTACATCAGGTTGGGCTCTAGTTCCAACACTAAGTTCTGACCCCCTGTCCCCAAATGGACAAGTCACACTACCCCACATTTCAGACTAGGAGCTTCTGTCCCCCTTCTGCTGCTTTCCATGGTCTCAGAAGGAGCACAGTCTCCAGCATCTAGTTTGTCTACCCCCAGCATCTTCATTGCCAGTACTACACTGAGCAACAAAACTGTCCCAATGTTGGTAGTATTTGGATTGCTAAGCAAATAACCAGAGCATCTTTAATCCTAGACTCATTAATGTGGGTATCATTTGAAAGCCCTGATCAAGGGCTTTCTAAAAATATATACATTGCTTATGTAATTCCTTCTGTATTGGACAATATTCTCAAATTAATCTAATGTACTTTCAGTTTAGGGACAGTTTTGTTGCTGATATCAGAAGGGTACCCAGATCTAGTATGAAGTGTATACCTCCTTTGGCTTTAATGACTCTCCTGTACCCTTCTAGGCATACTCTCAATCAATTTCTGACATTCTCCTCCACCCCAATCTCCCTCTTCCCACTTGCCTGTTCGGCTTCCTCAAAACTCCAAACCATTCGCTGAAGGTGGCTCTGAATACTCAGCCAGCCTTCTTTTAAGGAGTAGTACAAACCATAGATGTTCTATGGGATTAAGGTCTAGAGACTAGGCTGGGCATACTCATGACCTCAAATCCATCATCAGAAAAACACATATGGCCTTCTTACTCCTTTGCTAGTGTGCTTGGGAGTCATTGTCTTGTTGACCGAAGACAAGATCATCTGGAGATTCAATCCATAATATTGAAGAGTTTATTTGCAACTCATCCTCTAAAATCTGTGTATAGAGTTCAGCATCCATCTGCACTCATCAAATCTTACAAGCTGCTATCCCAACTCCCTTCCCAGGTCATACACCCCCATATGCATCAAGGATCCTCCTTCCAAACTTCACTGTCTTTTGCACTGAGTCTATCACTTAGTCCCTCTCCTGCCTTTTTCCATGCCCATCTCTTTGCCATCAGATCCAATGCAATTAATATTTGGTCTTATCTGCACCATATAACTCTCTGTACAATCCTCCACAGTCCAGAATCCTAATGACTTAAAAGCAAAGTCCATTCTAGCCTTCTCTATGATTCTTGAGAGAGAGTGGGCATTTCTTCTTTACCACAGCTTTCATCCCAGATTTTCTAAGGTGTTGACAAACAGTCTGAGAGGAAGATGGAGTGGTTCTTGATGTCCTGAAGGGTTTGATGGTGACCTGAACAGCATTTCTTCTAGCTTTTCCAGTTCCAATCAGGCAAATGGCATGACACATATCGATTGGAGTAATGGATGAATGACATAAGAAGGGACTTGACCAAGTTGGGACGATATTTGGAAGATATTACGTGGATAGTAGGTGGTAAAAACCACTAGCGTGATTTGATGAATAGAATGGCGGATTCCAGAAAGCAATAATCCAAATCTCTACATTGGGATGGTTTTGTTCTTTCGTGTACATCTCTAATTCAAAGTGGAAGTAATAAGGGATGAATAGCACAGGACTTATTAGTTGGACAATATTGGAAGATATTCTGGATGATAAAGTGGCCAAAACCTGTAGCAAGTTGATGAATAGATAGCTGAATTCCAGAAAAGCAATAATCCAAATGCTACCAACATTGGGATGGTTTTGTTGCTCAGTGTACATCTCCCATTCAAGAGGACATCAACCCATCAGAGAAAGGTTCTAGTTTCTCAAAGTACCAATAACAGAAGGATCTAGATTCAGATAACAACTCCCTTGATATGCCACTAGCCAACCAGAAGCTTGGACTTTTGGTGCTTTTGGAAAAATCAGATCTCCCAATACCAGACACCAAAGAGGAAGCTATGGTGGACTCATTAGTAGAGGCTTTAGCAGGAGCTTCAATCTAGGACCCATTTGCAGGTTGCCAGCCATTTCCAGCTAAAATAATCTATTGGTATCAAATGAAGGTATCCACAGCTGCCAAAAAGGGTAAAGGCTGTGCCCAAGGACCAACTGGAGTGAGTGGTTGCAACTCTACAGGTGATGGTAAGGCCAAGGGTAGAGAGCTTGGGCTCAACAAACCTGCCATATTCAATGGTGATCACCAACAGTACTCAGGATGGATAACTTCTGTCAAAGTCTATCTGGGTATGAACAAACACATTTATGATACTGACAAAAGCATATAGGCTTTATCTTATCATTTATGGACAAGGGCTCAGCCCTTAGTTTCAAACAATCATATGTCACACAGTGTACCTCCAAAGGCACAGGTGGTGAGAAAGGGGGGGTCATCTTCTACAACACCCTCAAGGACTTTGAAAGAAAACTCAAGGATTGCTTCCAAATAGGTGACATAAAAGCAAATGTGCTTATTACTCTATCACAGATACAGCAGGGGAAGCATTTGCTTAATGAATATATCACCAACTTCAGGAACCTTCTCAATAAGGCAGGACTTCTCAAAGATGACATTGCTGCAGCCACCTTTTTCAGAAAGGGGCTTCACCCTTCACTTAGCCAAAGAATATTGGGCTTAGGCTTAATACCAAGGACCATCTCTGAGTGGAAGGAAGCAGCCACACATGTTCACACATCCCTCACCACAATGAAGATGTATGAAGGAAAAGCCTCAGAGGCAGATAAGAATTTCCTTTGGAAAAATGAGGGGTACAGTTCACACAAGGCTAGCCACCCTCACCACAGGAAAGAAAAAGACCCCAACACAATGGACATTGACATAATGGCCAAAGACAGCAAAAATCACAAAAAGACCAAACAGGTCCATGCCTGTTACAACTGCAACAAAGAGGGGCACTATGCTAGAGATTGCCCAGACCCCCCAAAACCCAGAAAAGAAGGTTTCCCCAAAAACAGAGAGGTGAGGTCAGAAGAGTCAAAGAAGGAAGTGGAGCATCTAGAAAATGAGGACACACACTCTTCTACTTCTGGTGTGTCCTTGAAGGATTTTTAAAGGGGCAAGCAGACACTGCAGCTTGTGCCCCAGCTACTGAAAAATGTACTTTTAGGTTAGGATGCCTTGAACAAAATATAAACATGGTCTACCAGTACAAATGAGACTTGTGTGTATCAGCCATCAACAGCTTGGCCTACCTAATTGACCACAGTGACTCTTTGGCAAAAACCTTAGTCAACTCCAGAGTGGAAATGAACATCATTGATGAAAGAACCATGGAGAAGGCCTCCTTCTCAGAAAATTGGCTGCCCTGCCATTCTCAGAATGTCGACTGGTACAACCCCATAATCAACTGATTTATCCAGAAGCTCACCAGACTGTAGGGGACTGGAGACAGTGCTCCTCAAGGGTACAGCTAGACATCAATATCAATCTTAGAATTCATTAGCTAACAAAAGAATAAGGAGGCAGCTACAAATCAACCTTCCAAAAGAGTATGCTAACTGCACAGAAGTCTTCTCAGAAAAGAATGTTCCTTTACCAGAACACTGACCTTTCCTCAACCACAAAATAAAACTAAAAGAAGGTTTTGTGCCCAAGGAAGGTAAAATATACAAACTTACCCCACCTCAACTCAAGGAGCTCAACAAATTCCTAGAAGAGAACCTAGCCTGCAGAAAGATTCACCCCTCAAAGTCACCTCAGGCAGCCCTGGTTTTCTTCATAGGAAAGAAGGATGGTAAACAGCAGTTGATACAAGACTACCAATACTTGAACAAACACACAGTATTGGATTCCTACCCACTATCCAACATCAAAGAGCTACTTGACAAACTAGCCAGATCAAAATACTTTGCCAAGTTTGACATTCAGTGGGGGTTCACAAATATTCACATCAAACAAGGAGATGAATGGAAGGGCACTTTTGTCACTCCCATGGGGTTATTCAAGCCCTTGGTAATGTTTTTTGGCCAAAAAAACTCCCTGCCCACCTTTCAACACCACATGAATACTAAATTTGGTAGTATGATTCACATGTGAAAAAGCATCATCTTCATGGACAATACAACAATACACACAAAAACCCAACAAGAACTCAAGAATAGAGTAATCAAGTTCCTCAAGATTGCCCAAAAAGAAGGCCTCCACCTGAAGCTGTCAAAGTGTATCTTTGAAACCAAAGAACTCAACTTCTTGGGCTACATAATAAAGGAAGGTAGCTATGAGCTGTCCCTGGTCAAAACTAAAGCTATCTGAGAGTGGGCTACACTCAAGAACTTATGGAAACTCAGAAGTTTCTTAGGCTTCTGTAATATCTATAGGATGTTTGTCAAAGGGTTCTCACAAATCACTCAACCTCTACACAATCTATTGAAGAAGAATGTGAAGTACACATAGGGACCAGAACAAGAGGAAAGTTTCCATACCCTCAAGGCTGCCCTCATGTCAGAACTGGTGCTCAAGTTACCAGACTTCACAAAACTGTTCATCATCCACACTGACACTTCCCAGTTAGGCACCAGAGCAGTACTCAGCCAGGTAGGGGCTGATGGTGCACTTCACCCATGTGCTTTCCTGTCTCAGTCAGTTACTGGAGCAGAGCAAAACTACCAGGTCTATGACCTGGAGTTATGTACTAGCAGTAATACACACTTATTTGCTGGTGCCCATCATGCCAATGATGGTCTATACTGACCATCAAAATATGATGTATTTCAGAGAACCACAATGGTTAACACCACACCAGTCAAGATGGCAGGCCACATTACAGTCCTTCCCACTGCAACTGGTCTATATTAAGGGAAAAAGCAACATGCCACCTGATGTATTGTCCCAGATGGCAAACTTTGAGGCCAAGGAAAGTCCCCTGACCACCCTTCTCCCAGAGTCTGTTTGGTTTCCATCTGAGGGGGGGGGGGGGTAGGAGTCCCTCAAAATCCATATATTTCATTCCAAATTGCCAGTTTTTCACCAGAAACCATTCACACTCCCAACATTCCACAGAGTCCATCAACCAGTACAGCAGATAGGTGCCCAACTGAGGAATCATCAAAGACCACTGCTGCTGCAAAATGCATCTACAACCTGTCTGTGGACTTGATGGGTAGTATACTAAAAGAAACAGAACACCTACAGATCAAAGAATTAGAAGAAAAAGAGAAACAACAGAAAAATATATGTAAATGAACAAAGAAGAAAAGAAGTCTTAAAAGAATACCACAATCTATCACCATCTGGCCACCCAGGAGTGAGAGCCATGATGAAGAAGATATCCAGACACATCTACTGGCCACATATGCACATGGATATCTGTGAGTATGTTAGAGGGTGCATTGTGTGCCAGTCCAATAAAGTTAACACACACAATGCTGCCTATCACCCCACATGACATATCATGGTCCCCATTCCCCTTTAAACAGATCTCAATCAACTTGATAACAGATCTTCCCAACTCATGAGGAAATGACTCAATCCTCACAATTGTTGATCAAGGGTTAACAAAAGTGATCATCCTTCTCCCAACCAATAAGGGCATCAATTCAGTAGGAATCACTAACCTTTTCCATAACCATGTTTACCCCAGGTTCAGCATCCCTGAAGTGGTCATCTCAGACTGAGGCCCCCAGTTCATCTCTGCTTTCAGGAGAGACCTCTACTCTGCACTTGGAATCAAGATGAAGGTGACAACCACATACTGGCCACAGTCAAACAGGGGGGCCAAATGTGTAAACCAAGAGGTCAGTACCTATCTCAAAATATACACATCAAAGGACCCAGACAACTGGTCTCAGTATCTGGTGAATGCTGAGTTTGTTCACAATTCTCAGATTCACTTGACACATGGGCAAACCCCATATTACCTCCTATACAGATATGAACTGACCCCCTATCCATCAGACCCAGACAGAAATGCCCCTCTTTTCAAGGAGCACCTTGAGAAGCTTGCTGCAGCATGCAACACAGTGAGCATTGCTCACAAAAACATGCAAGAGGCTATGCTAAAAAGACATGGAGGACAAGGATACTCAGAATTCAAAGTTAGCAACAAGGTCTGGCTAGAGGCAACAAACCTCCATTTAGATGTCCCATCAAGGAAGCTTGCCCCTAGATGGTATGGCCCCTTTGAAATTACTGAAAAGATCTCTCCAGTCAATTACTGATTGGAGTTACTGAGGAACTGGCACATCCATAATGTTTTCCACACCAGCAAACTAACCCCATACATCATAATGGAGATCAATAAGAACACCCCTATCCTGCAGCCCCCTGACCAGGTTGATGGCCACAACAAGTGGGAAGTTGAAAAAGTTCTCAAACACAAGTCATACTGCTGAAAGCTAAAGTATCTGGTCAAGTGGCAGGGATATCCCAATGTGGAGAATATGTGGGAACCACCAGAGCACTTTAAAAATGTGCCTCAGGCTCTGACCAAGTACCAGCTTGCCCATCATCTCCCACTCATGTATCCACAGTCACAGTAGAAAACCCATGTCTTCAGGATACAACATGCCAGACAACCACCATGAGGATATCTACCAGGCCATTCTCTCCAACTTCAATGACCTTGCAGGAGAGGCCTATCTTCCCACACCTGTTCCCAGGGTACAGTTCACCATGCTTCAAGGCCAGCAACCTGTTCACCACCCCAGAACATCTCAGACACCCTGTGCAGCTCCCATTCTCTCTGCCACCTGCCTTTGCTGGGGTAGGCAGAGCATGCAGTACAAACAATGAGGCAATACCCCTCTCCCCCCTGTTATTACTGTCACCCTCCCTCTACTGTCAGAAACTAGTGATGATGACCCAGCCCCAGCAGCTGCTGCCCATGACTATCTACACATGTCTCACCCAGCATCCACTACCACCACACCCCCAAACATCAGCCAGTTCATCAGCTACATGTGGGTGCTTAATAACTTCAAATTGTGGGACACACTCAGATGGCAAGCACCTGCACAGCATGAGTGTCTACAGATGCTGTCTGAGGCTTTCAGGCACTCTAAAAACATAGCTAATCAGGTAGGAGTAGCAGTGATCTCTGATCTGACTAATACCCCATTACCAAGCAGAGAAAGGAAGGTCACTGGGGACAAAATCTTAGAAGCAATGGATACACAGAGGCAGATCATGGGTATCATACATGAAGTGTTTGGCCCTGCATTGCTAATCACTGTTGATTCCTTTCTCAAGCAGCAGTGCAGAGTGGCAGTGGAGATTCCTGGAGGTACTCCCACATTGCCAAGACCTAGTACTCCAATGCCTCACCAAGCACAATACCCAGTATGCCAGGAACAGGCCCACCTGGGCCAATCTTGCCCACCCATTGTGGTGGACTTCACCTCTGACAACTCAGATTCTTCACCACTTCAAGTCTGATCTGCCCATCCTTCTGGCCCTGCTCCTACTCCTGCTCAAGGAATTTGAGTTCCTGGACCTCACCCTGCTGACCTAGAGCTCTCTGGAGTCACTGCAGAATGAACTCCTCTTGCTGATATCACCCCCATTTCCAGAGCCCAGCTCACTGACATGGAGTACTTTAGGGCAGCCTCCATGCTGGTAGACTGCATCCACCACTTCAATGGCACTTCCCAAGACCAATGGCCTGCCTTTTTCAGTGCCATCCAGACTGACAGACCAGACAGGACCCTTTATAATGTCATTGCCACTGTCACCCCCATCCTGAATGAGGCATTTATGCCTCTCCTGGTCATGTTGGACCTGCAGTACTACCTAGCCAAGAAAAAGGATGTCCTGGTGGGCCACCCCCTATTCTCTTATAGATGTTTCAACTGCAACAGGCTCAGACATTGGAGGTGGGAACACAACCTCAACAGGCCATACTGGGAGCCCAGCATGCCCTTCATTGGCCACCATGGTCATTGAACCCCTGCTCAGGATGATCAGGCTTAGGAGAGGGGGTGACATTATAACCCCACAGTAACATTTCTCTTTTGCTATATTAATTGCTACTATCCAACAGATGCTTTGCAGACATATGGTATTGATTTGTGTATGTTTCCACTTGCTCTTGTCTCCTGTTTGTTTTACTATATGCACTTATGAGGGCTTTCACCTTTCATCAATTTTCTGGTGAAAGCCCCTGACTTCACAATCATGTGACCAACACATTGCATCAACTTGTATGGACTCATGCCTACTCATCCACAGATACAGCCAACTGTGGACTACACACTGTGGTACACAGTACTTTTACTCATACTATGTGTACTATTAGTGCAGTCATGGGATGTGCCTGCACAGTTCTTGTGTAGTATTTAGTGTGTGAACAGAAGATGTGAAAAACCCCATCTTTCATCTTCTTTGCAATTTATGCAGGCTTCACTCTCTGTACCAACTGAGGATCAAGTATGTGAAGAAACTCTGCCTCTGGACCAAGAGTTCCATCACAAGAGGACCACTATCCAGCAAACCTGCAATTAAGGTCTAGGACCTCATAGGGTTAGGGTTAGGGTTGAGCACCAGTTCTGAAAGAACATTTATGGCTGAAGTCTACCAACTTAAGCCTTAACACAGGATGCAGGAAACCAGAAGCTGTTCAGGATAATCAGCAATCCAAGTGACAAGGGAAGTATGTATAAGCTGAAGCTTCCCCATTGAATCAGACATGACTTTTCCATTTTGGTTGGCAACCATCAAACCTGCAATTAAGGTCTAGGACCTCATAGGGTTAGGGTTAGGGTTGAGCACCAGTTCTGAAAGAACATTTATGGCTGAAGTCTACCAACTTAAGCCTTAACACAGGATGCAGGAAACCAGAAGCTGTTCAGGATAATGTCACAATCCAAGAAGTGACAAGGGAAGTATGTATAAGCTGAAGCTTCCCCATTGAATCAGACATGACTTTTCCATTTTGGTTGGCAACCATCAAACCTGCAATTAAGGTCTAGGACCTCATAGGGTTAGGGTTAGGGTTGAGCACCAGTTCTGAAAGAACATTTATGGCTGAAGTCTACCAACTTAAGCCTTAACACAGGATGCAGGAAACCAGAAGCTGTTCAGGATAATCAGCAATCCAAGTGACAAGGGAAGTATGTATAAGCTGAAGCTTCCCCATTGAATCAGACATGACTTTTCCATTTTGGTTGGCAACCATCAGGCTCTACATGACAATGGATACAGCAAAATGATAGACACACAGATAATATAGCCTCAATGGCTGGTGGTATGTTGTGAAATTTCAGGATTGGAAGATAGGTGGTCAACACAAATGAATGAGAAGTAGCCTTCATACATATGCTGGCATGTATGTTCACTACTGAGAGTGATAATGGGTGCATTTTCCTTATTGCCCCTTCCAGTTGTTAAAGGGGTTTTATCTGATGCTCCAATGATACTGAGAAAGGAGTGGCCTGATGGTAAAGAATTCTGCCTCATGCAGTGATCAGCTCAACCTTGCTATCATCATGCTTGCCAAATGACTCACCTGAATGCTCCATGCATGATCAGCACTCATAAACACATTCATGGCCATGGTCTGTAGCTTCAAACTCCCAGTAAGGGGAAAGATCAATGCTGTGCACAAAGACAGGATTGCTAAACAGATGCTCAACAACTTCAAGTCCATCCTGCCAGTACAGCATGATAGGGGACTTCATTTGGTAAGGCTCCACTTTTATTTCTTGGTAGCACCAGTAAGGTACATCAGGCAGTAACTCAATGTGTGTACATAGATCTTTGGCTGTATTGTTTCTGTCCTGGAGAATACTTGTACTCACCCACTGCAGCCATAAGTAAGCATTAATTTCCTTCTGAGACAAAGCACCACTTGAGAGCCAGTTTGCAAGCTCCCACTTGCTTTGAGATGCAAAAGGGAAATAGATGTTTTCAGAGTCACAGATGTCAGTATGTGGATCATTGTCCATGTGCTGGAGGAGGTTCATACCACCCTCATGGACAATAGGTTTATTTGGGTGATACACTTGCCAGTGGTTGGAGTCAGTGGAGAATTGGGGTGTTGCTGATCAGACAGGCTGAGAGTGCATAACAGTTTTATACATATTGCTTATAGTCTGACCAGTGGTCTCTTCATCATCAAAAGGGTTCAAAATGTTCCTATCAGATGTAACTTGAGGGGATGATGATGAGCACCTGAATTATTGATGACAAGTACATACATACCATCTTGTGCTGCATCTATGTTGTCACTGCAGTTGTGAGGAGGTTGGAGATCCAAGATGTCTAAGTTGGGTAGAAACTCTACAGCCCATTGCCCACATTTCCCAGCATCTGCACTGGAGAATGCCATACAGCAGTTTTGGCAAAAGATTTCCAGATTCATATGGGTCTGGTAAGGTAGTGTAAAGGGAGTAGGTTCTGTCATTTCTTAGAGAGCTCAAATAGTAGGATATCAGCTTACAGAGAGGAAACTTGTCTTTCTGGACTGATAAGCTGGCTGTAAAGGGCAGGCTAGTCTGAGCACATGCAAAATCCATCATAGCATGATGTTCACTTGGGCATGATAACATCAGCATGAACAGCAGAACCTCAAGGACTTCAACCTTTTGTGTGCCTAAAGTCTCCACTGGTTGTCCATATCAACTGATCTGTCTTCACTATACTAGCATGTCATCAAACACAACAGAATGCTTTTCATCACCTAGCTCATGTCCCTCAATTCTTCTCCCAATAACATCACCCTCCTCCAAACCTACCACAGTATCTTCTTGTTCACCCCAAAGGAAGGACCAACCAGCTGCAGCTAGTTCACTGTCAATGAACAGCAACATTTGCTCTCCACAGAAGCAGTTGCATTTCCACTTCTCCTTGCCTTCAGATGAGCCAGGCCATCCTCATAAAAAGGCCAAAACATTACTTACCACAGTATGTATGTGCTATTTCATGGACCCTTTCCAGTTGAACACCTTAGACCATCACACTTGAATAGGCATCAGTCAACAAGAGAAATGAGATTGAAGACCTCCACTCACTCTGTATGTTACAGCTAGCTCAAGCAAGTCATAATGCTTTCACTACACAAGTCAAATATCATTGCTTATGAATTCATGAAATTGATATCATGCATATGATTGCAGTTGATGAGTATGAGGAAGTAGAGGTGAACCTCAAGAATGCAGATTGCCAGATTGGTGAAGTGCAGCATGTTCTTAGCAGCAATGGAACAGCACTTTTGGAGGGGAAAACCAAACTTTTGCCAGTTGATGGTATTTCAGATGATGAGAGAGGTTCTTCAAGTTCAGGCAGGGTTTCATATGCAAACAATAGTATTTCTGGATCCCCTACTTCTTTCTTGTCAACCTTGGAAGTGTAACATTCTCTTTACCCCACCCTGATGTATAGCTTTATTTCCTTAATCATTCTACTTTTTCTTCCTGTACTATGATAGGTCTGAATTTAGTGTGATTATGGTGAATGTATTTTTTTTCCAGAAGTGTCACTATTAGATTTTGCCCCTAAATCTAGTCAGCAATGACTCAGTGCTCAGCTTTTAAGCCACACCAGCCCAGATTCAGTCCCATGTAGCAGCTTCAGATTTCAACAAGATATGACCCCTGTGTTCTGTAGGTTTCATTTTGCCTAGGACAGCTGTTGACTCATTTCAAATCCTAGAAGTCAAACATGTTGAGAAGGGCCATCATTCATCTGTACCCCAGATTCAACATGGCCTCAAGGCAGATTTGACTGTCATACTACAGTTCATTTTCAATGCTATGAGGTATGACTGTGTTTCATTTCACCTAGGATGGCCATTGACTTGTTTTGAATCCTAGAAGTCCAATATATTGAGAAGAACCACCACTCATACCCCAGATTCAACATGACCTCAAGGCAGATTTGATACTCATAAGTTTATTTCACTTGAGGTTGCCATCAACTCACATAAGAACACAGTCTTTTGTTAGTTGCCTTGTCAAGTTCCTCTGGCAAGCTGAACACTCTCAGAACATTCTCAGATGTTGCATAAGTTACTTTTTTCAATACTGGTTTTTCTCTCCATGCTGATCAACTGGGACATATCATAGGCACTACTTCTCAGCATAGTCATTCAAGGGGTGCTAATACTGGTAACCATGGCAGGTGGCATGCTGTTACAACTGACTCCATTAGTAGCACTATTCCCCCTGGCCATTCCAACTGGTCCCATATGAGGAACCATCATCCTTTAGCACATTGCTCCCCCCAAGCCAGCCTTCATTTTGTATACCACTCACACTTGAGCCAGAAGACAAATTGCATGGTGGTGTGTTTGGTACATAGTATTGTTATCATACCTTCTAACACACTCTTATCCAATCACTCATCAGAACAGGTCCTTTCAATCCAGCTCACCAAGGATGGCCTCAGCTACCCACTCATTCAGGACCATCAAATTTCATGTCTCCTATCAACCCTCCTGGTCAATTGTCAACTTTGCCCAAGCCCCATCCTGCTTTGCCATTGCAGACAGTACTCCCTGAGCCTCCACAAGTGGATGAAATGTCATCTGCACCAATAGACACAGCTGGTAGATTGAGGGCTGTGGCCACAATGATCTTTAACAACAATGTGCAATCCATATGGAAGTCAACCATGCACAAAGTTTTGTCACATGCTAACATCAAATGTAACACTAATAAGTTTCTTAACACACTTTTTTGTCCTGCATTCAGTACTAATATGTATTATAGATGTTGAAATGTTGAATGGCATCAAATGCTTGGTAACTATTGTACACAATTCCATCTGTTTACTAACATCACCTGTTAGCTTCTCAAGTCACTTACCAACATTTGTTCCAATGCAGCAGAAGATGCTCAATCATATGCACAAGAATTATTGAAGACAAATGACTCAAATCTGCTTTTGAGTGCTGCACAATATTGTGAATGGAAAAAGAGTGAGGTCACTCACATAACAAATGTAAATAGTATGGACTTTTTTTTGCATGAACATGATAATGAGGTGAGCTTTACCTGAATATACATAATTAAATGTTCACTCATGGTCACCTCTTGCAGGGCTGAGTTGTTTGTTGGTTTGGCAACAACATATTCAAAAGATTCCATGTATCATTTTGGTATACTTATACACTATCACCCATCAAACACTTTGAAAGCAACTTTAAGACTACACCACTGCATATGTATTCAATTCTGGGCACTGTGGTGAGTAACAGTCCCAGATTACATAAGCCAACAAACTGACTTTGCTTCCAGCTGCTCTGTGCATTACATTAAGAAGTCAATCATGTTGAAGGGGTATGCTCACTGCAGCCTGCATTCTCTGGAAAAGAATATGCAGCACAGTGCCAAAATTACTACACAAGTATGGTGGAAGCACTCAACCACTCCACAATCAGGCCCACTTTTTGTTCTCATTTAGATGAGCTCCATACCTGTGGCCTGTAAGTGAGCAAAGTTATATGTATACATTCTCATTGTGTCTTGGTGCTACATACAAGCTTTAAATATAAAAAATAGCATCCTTGAGTCCTCACAAACAGCAAAATAAAGTGTTCCTTCCCCCCAGATGAAATTGCCACATATGAATCCATCCATTCACAGGCATCCACATCAGCCACAACTTTTGAAGACCCTCCTGCTTGACCATCTCAAGTGTCCACTTCTGGTGAACATCAGCAAATCCCTTATTTTGGAACAGTGCTTACAGCCACTATCATAATAGTACAGTATCTTACAGCATGTTACAGCATACACTGCAGCAGAGCCCCAGTCCTATGCAAGTATATCATGTCAACAGGCCCACAGTCATCACAGTTACCCAGTAGCACAGCACACACCCAGTTCTCACAGTGTGCATCCAGTTCTCACAGTGAAGTTTTGTAACTGATATGGTCTAGATCTCAGAAATGATGATGAAACAACAAAACTAGCTAAAACATAGTTACACCAAGAGCACTACAAAACACCAAGATGTGGAGAGGACATGGTGGATCACAGAAGGTGCTACATCACATATGCTAGGGCCCAGGCAAGACTTGTCCATCTGTATATTATAGCCCTCTAAGTCATGTCTGTTGCAATTTTGGGACTATGTACCAGTAGTATCAATGCTAGAGCTGGATGTACAGCAACACTTGTTTGAAACATTGCAAAGAGAGCTCCCACTGTTCTGGATGGTATTTCAAACATGCCTGAGATCAAACTCAGTGCACTCCAGCCTCCTCTCCACTTCACAAGCTTGACATTTGTAAAGACTCCCAAGTACAATTGTTTCCTCCAGCTTGGCCTCTGCCATTGCCTGCTTGAGGTGGCACACCTTAAATTGAATCCTTGTGATATCAAGGAGAAACCATCCTTCATCATGCTTGAATTCTTCACACTCAACCTCTACCAGGTTATCAAAGCTGATCTGTGACATCTTGCAGATCAGCACCTACAAATAAAACAGGATGAATCTTACCTTGTTTTGTTTGACCAACAGATCATGTCCTTGAGAGTCTGACAACTGAGAATTTCCAGGTGAAATACTCAGGTGGTGCTGGAGAGGTGTAGGATTGAAAGGGATACTAGATAAGGACTTGTGTCTTCAGATGGCCCCAACAACTGAGGGTGTTCCTTTTAGTGGACCTTGGATACATTGTTTGAAATCTGTGCTAGGTTGGCTGATTGTGGATGACCCAATGGCCAGTAAGGAATGCAATGAACTGGTACAGGGAGTGCCAGGCAGAGAACACTGCATTGCAGGAGATATGCTAAGAGGTTGGCCAGCTGTGCAAGGTGGGTTTGGTGGAAGTGAGGTACCAACAGGGTGCAGCTCTGATTCTGATTGCTGGGCAGATACCACACTGGGAGTTTCAGTCTGGTCAAGCAGCATGAGAGAACATATGAGGAAGAAGGGTAAACTGGGAAGTTTTTGTTGACATGAATAATTAGTGATCACTTTGTGTTTGTACTAATGTGATAACACATCTGAGCACCTGCATACAGACATGCAATATATTGAGCCAAGTCCTCATGACTTTCTCTTCTCTCTCACTGTTGACCAATGTCAACCTGTCCCAAGTGTCTCAAAGTCTTTGACACTGCAAAGGGTGTCATGCTCCACCAAGCACAACCCTGATCTGCCTGCAATGTCAATGATTCCTGGCATACACAAGTGGTCTCAGTGACTTCTATGAGTCAGGCTGAACCCATGGTTGCAAGTCATTCTCACTCTGCTTCCAACCTGCCATCCCCTGATTTCCCACCCATGCTAGAGATCAACCCAGATTACATCAGGCCAGACACAGACCCCAATGGTGGAGATCACAGATCCCCCTTCTCCCACCCAGCTCTCCTTTGCAGAGTCCTTGCTATCACCAGCTTCAGACAACATGGGAAGGGTAGCAGTACATTTCACTGGTGCTGGTTTGGTTTATAACACTGGAGCAACATTTATCAATCATTTTGACACTGATCCATATTCTGCCTATCAGTGAATCAACATATTCTACCCTTTTTCTGACCTTGATGAGTGAAAGATGGTCAACTACTTGCTAACATCCAAGCTCAGTATGAGCACACTTGACAAGTTCCTATCCCTGGAAGCAGTGAGTAATGTGTCATTGGTTGATAGTATACTAATTGGAGTTATCTACTTAGACAAAGAAGATGTCACTGTCATTTTCAACTGCAAAAGAGCTCTGTGCATGGGCTGGACTTCTTTCATCAGGTCTGCAATGGAACTTCAGGATTGTCCCCACTACACATCCCACTAAGCAGCCAGTTCATTTATACTTCCATGATGCTCTCAATTGCATGGAGTTGCTCTTTAATCATCTGTTCTTTGCAGGGAAGATGGACTACATGCCATTTTGTTTATTCACCACAGCAGAATGCATTGTAAGGGTTTTCACCAAGTGGATGAGTAGTGATGGTGCTTGGGACAAGCAGGTAAGGATCCGTGTTTTTATTATAGTGATATGACCATTTCACAAGTCCCAAATACCTGAGGGTGCTACACTTTGTGGGGTGATCCTTTTCTCAGACAAGACAAACATCATGAACATGTGTGGAGGGAGAGTTGCACACCCCTTACTCATCAGTCTTGCCAATATCAAGATGACTATACAAAATAAAGGGTCATCCCATGCTTTCCTCTTGCTTGCTTTTTTGCCAATCCCTCAATTCATTCACCCTGTTGCAAGGATGTGCTCCATGCTTGAAGCATGATTAATTCACTCCTGCCTTGATATAATTCTCAAACCTCTCAAGCAGGCAGCACACATCAGTCAGATGATGTCAGATCCTGTTGGAAACCTCTGATATTGCTTCACTCCATTGGTATCCTACATTGTTGACACACCCAAGGCATGCATGTTGATGTGTGTGTGTGGCAATACATCCCCCATTACCACTGCAATGTATAAGGAGTTTGGGGATCCATATCATCACCTGCCTCACACCACTGCACTCACTCTATCCCAGCTTGCTTCAATTCAATGCAATCCCCAAGAAGTTGATCAGTACTTTGCAGCATGCAAGCCATTTCAACTCAATGGTGTGTCACTCCCCTTCTGGTGTGACTGGCCACTCTCAGATCCATCTGAATTCTTCACCCCTGAAGCCTTACACTACTGGCATTGACAATTCTGGGACCATGACATACACTGGTGCATCCAGGCTCTTGGATCTGCTGAGCTTGATTTCTGATTCTCAATCATCTTGCCTATTACAGGTTTTCCTCATTTTAGCAACAGAATTACAAAACTGAAGCAGGTAGGCAGACAGACACAAAGAGATATCCAGCAATACACCATTGCTGTTATCACTGGTGCTGCTTCTGCTGATGTTGTCATTGTGCTCTGTGCTCTCATGGAGTTCCAGTACTTCTCACAAGCCCCCACCATTACTTCAATTATGCATAACAAGATCAAATGTGCACTACAAGAGTTTCATGACCATAAACATGCAATAATTGAAGGTGGTCTTTGCTGTGGCCAGCAGACCAATGCTGTCCTTAAGCACTGGCATATTCCAAAGCTCAAGTTGATGCAGAGTGTTGCTCCCAGCATCAAGCATGTTGGTTCCCTCCTCCAGTGATCAGCAGATACCACAGAGCATGCTCATATCAAAGTCATTAAGGATCCTGCTTCTGCCACCAACAATCACAACTATGAGTCTCAGATCTGCTGGTACTTGGATCATCTTGAGAAGTGCCAATGTTTTGATACTGCAGTCTTGCTTCATAAATTTGCCCATCCAGTCCCTCAGCAAACAATCAAGTCAGGGCTTCATAACAACTCTGATGCAGAGAGCACTCAGGAAGACATTGCAGATAGTCTCACAGCTGTCTTGGATGAGATATGGACTGCACAACAGGGCAGGACCAACTTCTTCAATGTTGCTACTCAACTTGCTGCAGATCCAAACCCTACTCTTTCATTCCTTACATTTATAGCTGGCTTGACTGCAATTCACCTTAATTCTAGCCCTTCACTTTGCTGTATTCTCATCAACCATGTGGCTCAAATCTCTGATCTTCCTGATCTTCATAGAGTGCTCAGTGACTATCTCAACTGCAAGGGTTCATTAATGCAGAACTTCCATTCCTTTGGAGGCCAGAGAAAGTGCCTGCCAGATGTGCACCTTTCATTCAAAGATCTTCATGTGTGGTTTCAAGTTCACCTCCAGCAAAAGTCTTATCATGATCCATCCAGTGTTTCATCAGCTTTTTCTGTTCACACACACCCACCCAACAATAAATGGAAGTATGGACATTATGATGCAGCTATATTGAATGTAGATCAAGAGGCAGAGTGGCCATTGAGTGGTTTGCAGGGTATGTTTCACCTATTGCACCTTGAATTCTTATCCATTTCTCACAGGTCATGCTGTTATCCATGTTCATCTCATCATGCATCCCATCTCCCCCAGGGGAACAGTCAACCCATTTGCAAACCATTTCCTGATGTATGCTCAGCAGTTCAACATTGTCCCTCAAGCTAATGGCTCAGTGATTGAGCATACCACTGGCTTGCACCTCCTGAAGAGAGCCACACACACATCAGGATCTGTGCTTGGAGAAGTATTTCCATTGGATCAAGTCAGATCATATGCTCATATTGTTCCTCACTTTGACCATACTGCAGATAACCAGCTCACCACTAGTAATAGTATTCATTTTTCACAGTCATTCTTCTTAAACAAGTATTTCAACAAAGATTTCTTTTATACCATCTCTTGATTGTTGTAGTAGGGTGTACTTAGTAATATCTACACATTCTGAATGATGCAGAACAGACTGACAGGTATACTATGATGTAGCAGAAGTGCCATTCATCACATCTTTGCCACAGATGAAATGGATAAAGTCACCTAGTGAGTTGTACACTGTTCCATCATAGTGAACCATGATGTCCTCAAGAGCCTTGACCAGCCTGCACTAGATGTACCCCATCTCAGCAGTCTTGACAGCCATAGCATGGAAGAAGTACTCTTGAGGCATCAACCCTTGCAAGTATGAATTCTCCATGAAGCCCCTTGCTTCAGGACTGAAATTGTCCTTGTTGAAATGCAGTAGCATGTGATGACAGAACCTGAATGGAATATGTTTGTGCTTGACACTCTGCTGTCCAACACACACTGATGTTTGGGAGATATTGATGTATGAGCCTTTAGAGCTGGCAGTTACCATCTGCATGATGTTATTGTCCTCTGAGATTCTTGTCAAGAACAAGCTGAAGAAGCCACAGCGACTGCAAATGTAGCTTGGACTTGATCTTCTCATCTGGAATGGCAAAGAAAGGTCACACAAAGACAGAATCCTCCTCAATAATGATAGATGTCAGATCAGGATCATGTCAAATCCCAATGGCAGCAGTCACTGTGCAAAGATGTATAAGCCAACTCCTGTTGCATGTTCTTCACCAACATCTGATCTTCCACAATACCAGGCTTCAAATACATGGACAATGGTGGTGTCTTGATGTTCATCATGACATTGATAATCTCCTTGAGTTTCAGAATACCAAGGGTGACATTCTTGCTTGATACACCAGCATAGTGGAATGTGTTGAGTGTCATCTGCACAGCAGGTTCACCAATAGATTGGGCAGCTAGCATTTTGCACATCTCACCTGGGTTAACAAGGGACTGGTTGAACTTAGCTTTGATCTCCCCAAGAACCCATTTGAACACCTCTCAATTGAGATGGAACTCCTGCACATGATGCATAGCAAGCATCACACACACATGCATCTGGAATGTGAGTGATGCATTTGCCTGTGCCCCTCTGCTCAGGGGATCCTTGCCAAGCACAGCAAGTTGCCTCTCCATGAGTGCCCAGACTGCATCAATGATGTATGCAGGCTCAAGGTTGCTTGGTTTCTGCCTATCAATATGGAAAATCTGCATCACATTCTGAATGATGTGGTACAGATTAATGGGCATACAGTGTGGTGTGAGGCCATCCATGTGAGAAAAGATGAATGTGCATAGCTCCCTTCTGTCCTGCACCAGTCACCCATACTCCTCATCAAGCTTGGCCTGTAGCTCCAACAAGCTGTTGTTGATCCCAATCTGAAGCACCCCTGGAAGAAACCCTCCCTCTTTATCTGTTACATCAATGCAGTACTTGTGCTCAAACTCCTTATTACTCAGCACAAACACATCAATCTTTTGTTGCTCAATAAATGCACCATCCATCCCATCTTCACTGTAGATGAGCTGGACAAGGTTGCCTAGTGAGTTGTGCACTGTTCCATTGTAGTGGACCATGATGTCCTTGAGAGCTTTGACAAGTCTTTGCTGGATGTACCCCATCTCAGCAGTCTTAACAGCCATATCAATAAGTCCTTCTTGTCCAGCCATAGCATGAAAGAAGTACTCTTGAGGCATCAACCTTCACAAATATGAGTTCTCCATGAAGCCTCTTGCTTTGGGACTGAAATCATCCTTGTTGAAATGTGGTAGTGTGTGATGACAGAATCCAAATGGAATACATTTACCCTCTACACTCTACTGTCAGACACACACTGACATCTGGGAGATGTTGATGTATGAGCCTTACAGCCAGCAGTCACCATCTGCTTGATGTTATTGTCCACTTTGAGGTACTTCTGTGTGTATTGTCCAGAGTCATCTCAGGTGTGGTTCAGCTTGTGCTTGCCCATACTCAAATGGGGGGGGGGGGGGTGGTCAAAAGACTCTCAAGTCATCATGCCAGGTATAGCCTTAAGCCAATCATGGTAGGTATCCTGGATAACTTTGTGAACCTTCTGCTTCTTCTCTGCAATCTTCTCCATGATGAAGCTCATCACTTTAGGACCTGTAATCATATCACTGATTCCAACACTGAGGCCATTGAGAATGAGCCAGTAGTTGACTACCATTTGGATGCCTGTGAACACCTGATGGGTGGCTTCTGGGCTGTTTTCACAGAGTACAACACAGACAAGATCATCCTGTGTTGCACCAACTGTTTTCTTATCCATGGTGCCAAATAGAATCTCCCCATTATCAATCATCATTCTGTCATCAAAGACAGGGTTTGACAATTTAGGATCAGGAGCACAGTGGATGTTGATGCCATGAGGGGTGACCATACTTGCCAATCCAGAGCAGTTTAGGCTTGGCAATGGTAGGTGTAGGTACGCAGCTGTCCCAGTCTGGGATCCAGAGAATAATATTTTGGACTTGTGTCCAGTCAAGGAACATGTCTCAGAGTGTGAATTTGCAGATGCTGCAGAGTGTGTCTTGGATGGTGCTCATGACTGGCTTGTTTGCCTGGGGTGAGATGATCTGATCCAAGTCAGATGTGGACCACAAACAGGAGATGCAGTAACAAACCTGAAAAGGTACCCATGCAGTTTGAGATGGGTCTCCTCAGATGGGGGTATACTACATGTATCCTATCATGATCAACACACTGGGTACTTGCCACAAGGTTTGAGGATACTTACTACATGTTTATTTCATCACTGTCAAAATTGGCATTGTACAGAGGGTGAGGCTAGGACAGGATGATTGTAAGTGCTCACTTGCTCACATTTTCTGAAGCCTTAATGATGTCACTTAGTCTATATGTCAAATCATCCTCACTCTGCATGGTGCCTCCATTGACTACAATACTTGGGTGCACAGGTGAAGGTGGCACAGGCAGCACTGTGATTATCATCCATTCTGGACATGTGTATTTGTCTGAGAGACCAAGAAGGTGGAGATCTGAGTCAGACATTTTCTTGAACATGGTGTATAATTCCAAGGGCATGAAGTGTTTGTCTGGTTGTAATGATTTGATGTCCTATGAGTGTATTGATCAGCACTGGTGCAATGAATAGTGCACATGGGCCATGCACCTCATTGTCATCCTGGGGGCACATGTACTAGACAAAGAGTTTGAGACCTTCTTTTCAGATGAGAGGCAACTATGAGGAATGTGAATTTGTGGATACCATAGATGTCTTGGATATGCCTGTGGGCTCATTTTTGGGAAAGACGTCCTAGTCAATGCATTTAAAATGCTGGGTTGGAACACAGAGATGTGATGATAAACCTGGAGGGGTACCTATGCAATTCATGATAGCTCTGCACAAGTCTCCTCAGAGCACTTGGGGTGCTTGTGAAATTGTTTCACAGCAAGCCTTATGTCAGTTGCTGAGGATGGTAATACAACTAGGAGACACAACACACAGATATGTGGGTACATGGCCATCCCAGTCTGGAATCTAGAAAAGGAGGTGACCTAGTATACATGGTTAGATGCCAAGTTAGAATCTGAAGGTAGGGTGATGAACCTGAAGTGGCAGCTATTGATTCATGATAACTTCATGCAGGTCTCCTCAGACTATTTGGAGTGCTTGTGAAATTGTTTCACAGCAAGCCTTATGTCAGTCACTGAGGATGGCAACACAAGTGGAAGATATGACACATGGGTATAACAGTAGGCATGAACTTATGGATACCACAGAGGTTGTCTTGGGTGATGATTGTCAGTTAATGTTAGAGGAACTGGACAAACAAAACAAGGTTTGTAACTCCTACACAGCATCATCCATCACATAATATTGACTTAAACCACAGATAGGACCCAAGGTGCATGTGAGGCTTTTCAATGGTTTGTCTGTTGTTATATTCCAAGCTAGCTTTGCCTTCCCTGTCAGCATGCCACCAAAGTGACAGGATACTTCAAAAACCAAAGCCAAACCTCCACTGTCTCAAGAAACAACCACTTCTCTGACTTTCAGCACTGAGCTTTCTGAAACTCCTTGTCCCTCTGGTTTGACAGCATTGACAGATACCCAGATACAATGTACTAGACATGCTAATGCAGGAAAGGGTGGACATTTGGCACAGCTGGAGAAAGTTGGGCAGGCTATAGAGGGTCTGTCCAAGCCTCCTAGATTTGAAGTCACCATTCCTGCTGGCAAGCCAGTCAATCCCATTTCCCCAACCCCATGTCATCCCAAGAGGAGGAAAGTTACCAGTGATTCAACCAAAGTACATATAATGTGCATCTGCAGTCATTGTCTAACACTTTGTAATTTAGGTACCAACTCTGGTTCCTGCCAGTGCTGAGCATCTCACTGACATCCCAGCTGTCACTGCTGTCAATAGAGCTCCAGGCAGGCGCTTTGGCCTACAGCTTCAGGCACCCCCTCCACCTACATTTGTTGGGTCTTAGTCAGCAGATGCATTTGAACATGGGTGCAAGAACATGTCTGCAAACAACATGGATCTGGGCCATATTTGGAATCACAAGTCACAATGGAGCACTGCTATCCCAGCTCAAGCTCCTGCCCCACTTCCACAATCAAATCAGGTTTGTCCCTCATGCCTGTGTCCTTAGTTTGACAGCTCCATTCCACTCTTGCAGCCCATGCCTAATACCACCCTCCCTCCAAGTTCTCAGCACCAAGCATCATGCTTAGTGACTTACCCTTGTGCCACACCAAATACAAGAGGGGGTTGTAATAACTCTAGCCCCTTGTTGCCACTTATTGAGATACATGACAAAGCAACATCAGAACCTGATGGCCAGAACTCTCCTAATCAATCTGAGAAGTTGTCAAGTGAGTTGGAGGGGGGGAATCATGTCCAAAGGAGTTGCATACCTCCAATTAACAAGGGCAAGAGCAAGGTTGTTCTCTAATTCCCCCATTCTGACAATACTTGAATGAGTGAGCCCAATGACTGCCCCCCTCACAGAGATGATGGTAGGGATGGTTTTGATGGAATGGGACATAATTTTTTCTGTTTGCTAACTCAGTCATTGTGATCCATAACTGATTTATTTATATTTAGTGGAGAACATGCAGGACAAAGAGCATTTAGATCAGGATCTTTATGACAATCCCCCTCCTGAGCACCAGGAACAATGGTTGGCCCAGTCTCAGCATCAGTTCTGATCTAGTACCTCTCAGCCCTTACCTCAATCTTTCTGATCATCCAACCAGCAAACCAGCACTCAGGCTCTTCAACCTCACATTCAGCAATCTCAGTTCAATTCTTGCTCTTACCCCCTTATGGCATCCAATTCTCATTCTCAACAAACTGCCATCCACCCTCTGCAAGCACCACAATCTCAGCAACAAGTGGTGACCTCCTCTGATTGACAACCTTGGAGGCAAGCACCCTCTCATGTATGGGACCAAGGTCCTTCCACCCAAATTCAAGTCTCTGCTACACAGCCTATTGTGGACCAACTTCCTCCCTCACCCCCACCATCTCACTTCAACTCTCTGTGCAATGCTGAGAACAAAGAAATTCCATATTGCATTGGGAATGAAAGGGTAAGCCTCTGACTTTGATTTCATTATTATACAGTGGCTCAAAAAACTATCCACATGTTTGCATGTTTTACATTAGTTATGACTCAATGCAATAACCCCTAACCCTAGCCCTAGCCCATGAGTGTATGGAATGGGGTACTTACTCTTGGCCTTCTACTGGTCCAAGGACCAAGTGATTTGGATAAGAGGTGATGGAATAGCAGCCATTTGAAAATGACATGTCATGCAGACAGTTGTTTGACTTAAAGTTTTGATTATATATATTGACCCTGGCATGCTGTAATATTGTTACATACATCCATCAAGGGTTCTATTATGTTACCTTTATGTAATGAGTATGATCCAACATGTATAAACCCCACCACCCTCTGCTCATTTTCTCATCATCACCATGAAATCCATTTTCACCTCTCAAAGACAAAACATCATCTCTCTTGCCTCTCTTGGCCTGTCTACTAGGAAGATTGCCTCATAGATTGATCTAGGGAAGTCTATAGTATCCCAGGTTCTTCAGGAAACCCAACCAGAGAGGCCTAGGGTTCATGGTGGTCACCCTTCCAAGCTTTCCTCCACCAACAAGAGAGCTATTGTCTAGCAAATCCTTACTGGCAAGGCCAAAAATGCTGTTCAAGCCACTCATTTCATCAACTCTATTGTTGATAGTCCTGTTTCTTCTTAGACAGTGAGGAATACCCCTCAAAGAAGCCTCATTGAAGGCTGTGGTGAAGCAGAAAAAGCCATTGCTTCTACTGGTCACAAGAAGAAGAGGTTAGCCTTTACTTTCAAGTATCAGCATTGGACTGTGGAGGACTGGAAGAGAGTTATATGGTCAGATGAGACCAAAATCAATAATATTGGGTCAGATGGACAAGAGTATGTGTGGAAAAAAAAAAGGGTGAAGGGCTTATTTCCAGAGAGGTTAAAGGTATAGTCAAGTTTGGAGGAGGTTCACTCATGATTTGGGGATGTATAGGGTGGAATGGTGTTGGGGTTTTGAGTGAGGTTGAGGGAAGGATTGATGCTGAACAGTGTGTGGCCATTTTGGAGGAAACATTGCTTCAAACCATGGAGAAATCTGGAATTCCAGAAGATGACATTATCTTTCAACACAATAATGACCTCAAGCATACCTCTAGAAGAGCCCAGAAATGGTTTGAAGAGCAGGATATAATGCTTCTAGACTGGCCTGCACAATCTCCAGACCTCAACCCAATTGAACACACTTGGAATCACCTCAAAATATCTCTCTCAGGTTATGAGAGTGCTCCTACAGGAGTTCATCAATTGTGGGAAAGGGTGGTAGTGGAGTGAGGGAAGATTTCTGTGGAAGAGTGTCAAAAATGGATAGGAAGCATGCCTAGAAGGGTTGAAGTAGTTATCAAGGCCAAAGGAGTTCATACCAAGTACTAGATAGTTGGATTTTTGTAAAGTCAAAAAACTGTCCACATGACATGTCATTTTCAAATGGCTACTATTCTATCACTTCTTATCCAAATCACTTGATTCCTGGACCAATAGAAAGCCAGGAGTAAGCACACCATTCCATACACTCATGGGCTAGGGCTAGGGTTAGGGGTTATTGCATTGAGTCATAACTAATGTAAAACATGCAAACATATGGACATTTTTTGAGCCACTGTAATATTATTATCTTGTCACAGGTTGGAGTCAACTATGACATTCTTAAGTGTCATCATACCACCAACTGCCACCCTTGGTCCCCATCTCCAACTTCCTTGATGAGCACCCTAAGTGGTCAAACTCATCAGCTGCCAATGAGGTGCTCCAATGCTCCCATGCAACTTGATGATGAATCTGTGGTGGATTTACAGAGCAATGCTGAGGGCTGACCATGTCATCATGGTAGATACTTGAAGCATTCAAAAAACAGCATTGCACCCAAGCCCACCCTCCTGGCATTTTATCCCCTGCTCTGGAGGAAGCTTCTTGACCTTGCAAAAGCCTGAATGCAGCTTCATATTGCAGTCAAGAATGCCTTCCCCCAGCATGAGGAAGCAGTTGATGGGATATGCTGTGAGGTACTCATTGGGGTCACCACTCACTTTGAGGACAAGGGTTGGGAAGTAGAGGCAGGTAATGGTTTGTTATTTGATTCTGTAGGTTTATTCTGATGGAGGTATCTAGGCTATTATCCAGCTTACAGGTCAGGTATGTGTAGGCTAGTAAGTTCTTTTTTTTGAGATGTTTAGTATTGAGCTAACCCTTCCTGGGCTCAGCTTTTCAACAACACCCAAACATTCCACAGCAATGTCAAGAAGGCTGTCATGAAAACCTTACTTTTTGACTATGAACTCTACCCATTATCCAGTGCTGGGAATGAAGAGGCACAGATTAAATTTGTGAAGGACAAGGCTGATGAACTGTTAAGGACATCAGTATACTTGTGTGGAAAGCCTGATGCTCTGGTATGTTATTTTTTTCTGACATTGGATACTACTCAGTCAGTGCTTAGGGAAAGTCAAGCAATTTCACCCACCCTGCCATCCAAAATGCTTGTCCCTCCTTATACTATAGCAGCACTGCCAGCAAATCCCTCTGCCAATTTGTCAAATTTCAGAACTACATTCCATACAAGGCTTTGATGCTAGTGGTTGCCATTGTAAGTCATTGCATTCCTTGGCTACAATGCCTTGCTGTGATGCCCCAGCAGATTCATACTGTACTATCTACACTTTGCAAACACAGTTCTGAGGTAACCAGCAATCTCATTGCTGAAGATGTTGAGTGTGCATATAGGGGATTAGAAGGTCAAGTTGACCACATCCTTGGTAATCCATACCATGGCCCAAAACTTGATAGAATGCTTGAAGAGTGGGCTGCAAGCAGAATGTAAGTCTACAATGTGTGGAGCCCTGCCTGTCTAACTGTACTCTCAGGACTGGATATACCACCAAAACTGGAGGAATTACCAAGACAAGTCACAATGAATTCAATGTCATTTTAGACTGAGATATTTGGGTTGCTTTCATGTCATATCAATGTTGGTGTGGTCATCATTGTGTTGTTGTTGGTGTTGGTGTTGTAGCATGTCATGTCAGTATTACTGTTGCAATACATTCTTTTTACCAAATGGCATGCCCTGTGTGATGGTACAGAATTATACAGCATCTTTACAGGCCATCACAGTCAGTATGTTGGCACAGTATGCCAAGGCTGTGCAGTAGTGTACCATGCTGCAAGATTAATACAGCAGCATACAGTGCTGCAAGGTCTGTACAGCCCTATCTAGTACCTGATCTTGTCCAAATTTGTCCAAATATACATTATGTACACTACAGATAATTATGTACAGTCATGTCACAGTGCTGTACCATAACTGTACAGACTTGTACAAATGGGGACCTATCTGTACCACTGTAGCAACTGTCACCAACTGTAGCCAGCAGTACAGTCTGGTACAGTCCAGCACAGTAACTTAGTGTTTTGCTGATGCAACCATTGTCATTCATGACAGATTTTTTATGCAAGATATGGGTGGGGTGTTCAGCAAGGGCAGGATGTGGGTGCAGCCTATGGCATAATATTTGCATATTTATTTTCCACAGTCATGCCACCATGCTGATCCCACCACACCCAACTCACCATACTGATTTCACTGCACCCAACTCACCATGCTGATTTCACCACGCTCAACTCACTGCACCACTGTACCACCATGTCAATTTCACTGTGCCCAGCTCACTGCACTCATCTTGACCACCTCATTCACACAAGCACAGCAAGAAGAAAAGGGAGTAAGTATGATTAGATTGCTAATACTGGTTGTGAAGGGCATGGATGGACTCTATCCGGATATTCATGGGTCCATACCAGCTACCCTCCCTCACCTTTTCACACTGAACACAATGGCTCCCACCCTCAGATACCATATCCTCAACTGGTGAGTTTATCTTCCTCTCTCATTAATTATGTCTTCCCCCTCCAATACACACCCTCAGAAGCCTTAGCTGGCATTTCACAGCAGCATGATCTGTTCTGTGGCCATGCAAGATGTGCCAAAATCTGGAGTGGGAGTTGAATGTTGATCCAGTGATGTTAAATGAGTTTGAAGAGATGGTACAGAAGGATTTTGCAGGCCAAGTCCCTTACCAAACCATCAATGAAGAAGTCAACTCCACCACCATCCACCATCCCCTTCCCACACCCAAGCCTCTACCCAACTTACCATCAACAAAAGAAGTCAACCCCACTGCAGATCACCCCAACTTGCTCAATCAATTCTATATCAACCTTTGCAAACAAGTGCCTCCCATCAATCACACAAAAGGACAGATCATGCAATGACAGAGGTGTGGAAACCATTCAGATCAAGCAGGATATGTGGAGTTTATGGTTAATCATTTCAATGGGCCTGTGATGTATTTGTCTAAGAGATTTTTGGAACACAATTTGGATGTGCTGAATCCAGACTTTGTGGTGCTCCTCTGGGGTACCTCTTCCTCTCCTACCTCTAGTCCCACCTCTACTGCAGGCACAGGACTAGGTATGGGCATGGATGCAGTAGAAGGTGCAGGGTCCATCAATTCATTCATCAAAAGCCTCTTTTCAGGCCAAGCTATCACAACACAGGCTCATCCTAAGAGCAAAGATACCATCATGGGGGCTCAACAACCCATCAAACCTATGTGTGCACCCTCTACTTGGCACAAAGGCACTGTGGCAGATGCCTATTGCACATGATGCTACCAATGCTATGATCACAAAGGAGGACAAGGACAACAAGGAGCATGCACAGCACACTGATGCAGGTGTGGGTACAAGTGGGGGAGGGGCACCTTGCATTGCAGGTAAGTTCCATGCTGCTCTTGACACATTGTTCAATATGCTCTCCAAGACACAAGCATGGTATATCTTTGGTATTAACCCCAATGATTCACATCTGCCTAACCAACTCAAGGGTCATGCTGTCAAGGTGCAGGTGAGGAACATTGGGCTGGGAGCTATTGTGGTGAGGTATGGTGGTGGTGGTTCAGGTGCAGGCAGTGTATGGGAAGCCAGCATTGAGATAAGAGAGTTTTAGAAATGATACCATACTCCATTATGCATTGCAGATTTCTGTTTGTGACAAGAAGGAACTACATGTATGTATCTTAGCAAATGAATCCCCAATTTTCACTGACCTTTTTGCACTCCCCCCAGGGCAGGAATCAGGAGGGGAAAGTTGATGAGGTGCCAATTGTGATAGACCCAGAACTGACTGCAGAAGTTTTTGATCTGTTTGTTGAGCTGAAGTTTGTCTGGTAAGTCATTGAGCAACTCATTCAATGGCTCAGCCTAGCTAACTTATTTCAGTCCCCATCCTGCCACAAATTATTCTGAGAAAAATCTCAGGGAGTTTCTGAAGTTTATTGACAAGTATGAATGCAGTGATTGTGTTCATAGTTTCATCACATCCTGCATCATAGAGAAGGTGTTCCATTTCCATCCTTCTGAACTTATCAAAATGGGCATCAAATATTGAATTCAGGAACTCTTTGAAAGAGGATTCATGTGGCTCTGTGACCTCCCATTGATGAAAATTCAGAAGTCTCACCATGTGCAGATGGGATCAGACATTTATGCTGCCTTTGTCTATGTTAAGGCATGCCTGGACAAGTACACCTGCACTGTCACTGCAGAACCTCCCCCCATTATCCATGCTCACAGCTGTCATAACCACAAGGAATGTGCTGAGGATTGGGTCACTGTATGGTGGAATGGTATGGGGTGACTTCTCCTTGACACAAAAAACCCACAGCCATTTGACAATGTCTTGGATTGCTTCAAGCACTTGCAGTTTGGCCATGTTGGTGAAGATTGCAAGAGGCATATATTTTCTAAGGTTATGCTTGTAAATGTACCACTTGCCCATTCACACTGTTTTGTTACTTCTATTAGGGACCACTTGGTCCAGAAACTCATCCTGGTGTAGATTACAGTAAATGGATGAATTGTGAATATTTGGATGTACAGTATATTTGACAACCTAATGTAGCCTCAGTGATGTGGGACCAGGAGGTTTGACTAGCCACTGTACCCTCCCATGAAGCTTGATGCAATCAGACCACTTAGCCTTCCCTTTGAAGAGCCTCCTGGTGATGGATGGAAGTTGTTGCTCACTGGTGTTCCCTTCCTGAGCCTCTCAGGGAGGAATGTAAATAATACTTCCTGCATATGATCACCACACTGACATGCCTTTGATGGAATGTGATTCATCATTGAGTGGACAGGAAGGTTGACTGCCCTCCCAAGAGCCTGTGGGTTTTAACTGTTCAACAAACCAAACCATTGGTAGCAACACAATTACCACCACACAGGGGCTGACAATGTCACTCCATGTCCTTCCACCACACCACATGAAATCTCAGCACCTGCAGCCTGAGGCCACCCTGACATGGAGGCCACCCATCCACTCAAAAGGGTGCATGTTGCAGACACTGGTGACATGCAAATGAGAACCCATTTTTTGCTTTTGTTGATAGGACAATGATAGTTATGACATGGTCACATCAGCATTTGTGTCCCCTGACTACTGTGGCTTTAAAGCAGTACCGAGTTCCCTAGCAGAAATTGTATAGTATCTTGGTTGGACAGAATACAATTCAGTATCCAAAGATCCTAAGTATGGGATGACAGAAACATGTCACAGAGGGTCAGGAGTGATGCCAAAGGTGCTTGAGTGACACAGCAGAGGTTGGCAACAAACCTTGTATGATGAATCACATGGACTCAACAAAAACCCTATGTGAGGCTCACCAAAGAGGGTTGCAACATCAAGCAAGGGTCTACTGAAAATACTCTGCAAGGCCCATCAAGCAGGGTCACAACCTTGGGCAAGGGTCACAAAAACCCTCTGCAAGGCTCACCACAGAGGGTCAGAAAAGGAACTTGGCATGGGGACTGCCCAGTCTATTTCAGGATTTGAGTGGGCCTAGCACCAAGGGAGGGTATCTCTTAGAGGGGTTTCACTGTACAAAGAAACCCCATCTGAAGAGCATGGGAACATCTTAAAACTGGTGCCTTAGGTGTGTCTGGCATGCTGCATTCAGCTTGCTTACACATCAGTTGTCTGATCACACACTGCTTGGGTCTGTTCATTTTCTCATTTACACATCTTTGTGCTCACTCCATATGACCACTACTAGTGCTTCTGGGACAGTTACCTGCCATCCCAAGTTTTATTTCCAAAATGGCACATATGTCTTCCAGGTTGAGAATACTCTGTACAAACTCAACCATGATATCTTGGTCAATGAGTCCCTGGTCTTTGCTGACCTCTTTTCATTTAGTGTGTTTGCACCAGAAAGTATGGAGGGCAAAAGTGATGAGGAGCCAATTCATGTGGACCCAAACCTGAGTGTGGAGGTTTTTGATCTGTATGTTGAGTTGAAGTTTGCCTGGTGAGTCCTTAAGCAATTGACCCCAATTAACTCAACTCAATTAACTTATTCCAGTGCCCATCCTGCAGCCAATTACTCCAAGCAAGACCTTAGGAGATTACTCAAATTTATTGACAAGTACAATTGCAGTGCTCGCATCCTTGGTTTCATTACCTCTTGCATTATGGAGAAATCATATCACTTCCACCCATCTGAGCTCATCTATTTCAGTGCCACATACAAAATTCAGGTTCTCTTTGAAAAGGGATTCAGCCACCTTTGTGAAATCCCATTGACCAAGATCAAGAGGTCTCACCATGAACAGATGGGGATGGATGCTTATGTTGCATATGTTTATGTTAGGGCACACCTGGATGAGTACATCCACACAGTCACTGTACAGTGGCCCCCTGTTGAACATGCTGATAGTTGTCAAAACCACAAAGGATGTGCCAAGGATTGGGCTGCTGTATGGTGGAATGGTATGGGGCAACTTCTTCTTGACCCTAGGAACTCACTTTCATTTGATGATGCTGTGGACCACTTTAAGTCTTTGCAGTTTGGTCAGGTCAGTGACGATTGCAAGTGGTATATGTTTTCAAAGGTGATGCATATAAATGTACCACTCGCTCATTCGCATCATTTTATTACTTGTATTAGAGATCGCTTAGTCCAGAAGTTGATACCTGCATAGATTATTATTTTGTCTTCTGTCATCACAACATGGACTTCCTCATACCAATTGCAGTACATTATCTCCACATCATTGTCAGATATATATGAATAAACAAGTGTGCTAGTCAAACAGATGCGTATCGTAAAAATACAGTAGTGGAATAAATCGCAGTGAGATGAGCACGGCAAGACGAGCGCGGTGATGCGGTGGCGGGACCGTGGAAAATAAATGTGCAAATTTCACGCCATAGATCTCTAGTAGTGTAGTATAGCTGGAGTTTGTATACCAACCCCGTTCAATCTGATAGATCTTATCATGCGTGAAGATTGCAGAATCTTATCATATCATTGACGATTACATTGATATTATCACGTGTTACCACCCTGGTGATATACATTGGTAAGTCATGGTCTGTGACATGCCATCACGGTACTGTACCAGTGTTCTGGTAGCACCTGTTAGCCAGGTCAGAGACTAGTTTATACCGCTGTCTAGCTCACTGATGTGCTACTTTGGATTAATCAACAGGTAGCACTGATCAGTCTGGCAGTGGATCATCACCCGAGGCGTGGATCTACAGTCGTTTGTTGAACTGGGCTTGAAGTCAAGTGACGGTAGATGGGCGTTTAGTACTCCTCGCTGCCTAGCGAGGATGACGATCACCTGATGATCGATAAGTAACCTTACATCGAGATTCAGGCTGAGATGGTCGTCTTCAAGTAGGTTTCGTAGCTTCGAGATCACTGTGGCCTCCACACTTCCGGACCTCCTTCGAAGACATTTCTCTAAGGAGGTCCCTTTCAGGCTGGCACAATATACAGGATGCTTGCCGTTTGAAACACACTTCGGCGTTTCCATTTGAAGTTTCTGCCACACCATGTAGTCTCCAGCATACCTTCGACATACCCGTAGATCTGAGATCCACTGACCCCCGCTGCTTGCGTCTATGTCAGAACGTTATCTCATCTCGTACAGTTATACTATTGTACATTGTAGTGGCCATCATTATTTATCAAGTAAAAAGCTATTCGCTCACATGAATTTGGATGCCTTGATAACTTTTTAGAATCAATGATCGGATCCAGTGTGGAAACTTACCATGCCCATCAAACTTCCAAGTCCACCACTGTCACTTCCACCAACTGCACTCTTAAACTTGGACTGCACCACGAGCTTCGTGACAGTCATGGCCGCACCGTTGACTGCATCCTGTTTCCCCCCAGAACTGGCCCCACTCTTGTCGAAAAGTTTGCTCGCCTCACCCATTGCCATGCTAATCAATTCATTCTGGCTGCTGCCGCTTCCTTTTCCACCACCAGTGAACTGCTTAAATACCTGCGGTAAACAGGGAAATATTGCGTGAGACAGTAGCCGAGAAACAGATGGCTATCCCACCTGCATGGCAGCAGCACTACCAAGTGAGTTAGCGCTCAGACTACTAGCTGATCCCTGGTTGTAAGCCCTATTGTGAGCATCGCGGACCTGATCCTCATCAATCGGCTCCTCGTGCTCGTTCTGAGTATAATAATAAATTAAATTTTATCTATGCTTGGTATATGTGGGTCAACGCACCGGACGCCCCTGAACAAAGTTCATGGCAGACGCAAACAAGGAAGAATCACCAGTGCCCTCACTGTGGTGGGTGGCCTGACGGGCTACCTCATCATGATCGACTAGAGCCAAATAGTCGTACGGGTCAGGCGATGGAAGCCAGGGGGGAAGTTAACTCACAGTCGGGTCTGTCAGACTGGGCTTGACGGTGGTGGGGGGTGTTGTACTCCTCGCCGCCTGTTCTGCTGAAATCAGCTGGATTACGTTCGTCATCAACCACGATCTCGAGAGGCAGCGCCGATAATGATAACCGGAAGGAAGGTTAACTTACACTCAGGTCTGCCAGACTGGCCTTGGTAGGTGTTGTAACTCTCGCCGCCTGTACTGCGGAAATCAGCTAGAAAAATCCGAATCGTCATCAGTCACAATCGACAGGTAACGTTGATGATGGAAACCGAAGAAGAGATTGACTTACAGTTGGGTCTGCCAGACTGTCCTTGAGGTGCATTGTACCCCTCACTGCCCGATCCGCGAAAACCAGCTGGACCACGCAAATTATCATCAGCCAAGATCGATAGGTGACGTTGATAATGGCAACCAGAGGGAAAGTTAACCTACAGTCAGGTCTGCCGGGCTGACCTTGAGGTTGGTAGGAGGTGTTGTACCCTTCGCCGCCCGTCCTGCCGAAATCAGCTAGACCACGCGAGTCGTTATCAGTCACGATCGGCAACACTGACAGTGGAAACCGGGGACAAAGTTAACTTACACTGGTCGGGTCTGCCGGACTGGGCTCCCCGTTGGTGGGAGGTGTTGTACCCCTCGCCGCCCGTTCCGCGAGAGTCAGCTAGATCATGCGCATCATTATCAGCCCACGATCACTCGGTGATCGATGAGCAACGCTTACACCGAGATTGCGGGGACTGCGATTCCGAGTAGGCTTCGTAGCCTTTCTTGGCGAGATTCATGAAAGTATCCTATGGAGAATGAGCGGGTGCCGTCACATTCTCGGTACTGAACACATGCCATGATGAGGTGTGGTGATGGTATTAGGGGGAAGAGAGACTTAGGTCAAAACCAGGTAATTATACCTGCCAATCGCACAGCATTTCTTCCAAGCCAGAAGGAGCATCGATAAACGTTTGAAAATTCGAGCAAGTATCCATTTCAAGACGTCACGCTCAGCTGACACTGTGGACCTGTTCCATCAGACTGGGACAGTTGCTAACGCTTTTGGGGAGATGTCAAGGTCGATATAATCCTTTTTTGACAACCCCGCAGTCAAGGCTGGCCTGTTGTTCGGCTCCACTACACGCACACCATCGATATCACATGGGGCTAGTCCACAACCGGAAAGTTATCTTCCCGTGGAATTCTTGGTATCACCAACTCTGATAATTCTGCTCTGAACGGAGTGGACGATCCTAGCACTTACCACTGAAGATTGGAGCCAGGAGGTGTCATTGCATTTGATTTGGAAGCTGCGTTACCCTTGTGTGATATGGAGTCCTAGTACTTCCAAGCGGTCAGGATCACAGGAGACAGTGTGCGGTCGTTTAATATGACCGGTTCTAGTACCAAAATACTCGTCTGGCTGCATAGCCTAGGGGCGGTTTGGGAGCCATTCGGTGGTTCAGAACAACCGCATAGACGGCTACTCCCATTGCGGGTGAGTTCTTCTCTCAATGAACGTAAGTACATCGTGCCGAAACTCTTCAGACATCCATCTGTGCGACAATGACACTCGTGCCTCATCGTGGGGCAACACCAAGGCCAGACAGTTATCATAATTGTGCGTACGGCGGTGATATACCGCATACCTTGCCTGCATCGACATGCTCTTTGTGCATACATCTTATCTGCCGCTTCGTGTCGGTGTTGCAGAGCCTGTGCCTCGGTTTGAGTGTGATTGTGTCATGTCAAAGGACTATGAGAAGGCACCACTATCGACAGGTGAAGCAAACCCACTCACTGCATCTATCATGTTCGGGTTCAGAGTTTGTACCATCTCTCGACTGTATCATGCATTCCTTGCGTACGGAAGTCACTCCACGATTTATCGACGTTGGGACGAGCGATGATAATCGCATCTAGGGAAAGAAATACAAATGCGTACAACGCAGGAGGAATAGTGCCCAGTTCTCGTCGTAAACCAAGGAATATAGGATGGATTAGGTGACCAAATAAAAGTCCATGACCGAAGGAAACGTGCGTGTACTGCGAATTTTGTTCAAATAGAAATCCATCGTAAGGGCACAATTCTACATCGATCTACAAGAGCTTTCCAGTGAGCTATTCTGCTAAATCTTGATGTCATGGGAGAGTTTCGCAAACGAAAGACACATTCTTCCCATGTAATGTCCAATAGTTACGAGATCTCAGTATGATTCAAACTAGACGAAGCGTATAAGGAACTAGAAATTCTAGTAGTAGAAATACACTGTTACTGTTGCGGCGTGACAAGCGGTAAAGGGACGAGAGGAAGAACACAGTGAGCCCACATTTAGAGTGGGAGTATTGGGCTGCCACCGTCATTCTCCACAGCCGTAGAGACGGCCTTCGATGTCGTAAGACACGCTAATGGAGACTGCGGTACATGGCATCCAGTTTCTACGGATGCATGTTCCACAGTTACAGAGGACAGTTGGTAAGTTCCAGCAGCAGGTAGCAAAAATTGTGAGGTGGTGCTCACCTCCCGAGGTCGAGAGAACCTATTTCCAGGAACCAGTGCAACTTACACGCCCTTGGAATCAATGTCTACCCCGATAGAGCGGTATAGAACACCCTGTCTAGTTGCAAGTTCAACACTCTCGCCTGGTAATTGCACGCAATTGTCCCCTTCATCCTTCGTGTCTATTTCGTCCCCGACGTTTACCCCCTCACTATCGGCCTCCAAGAGTTTCTCAGAGCGCTTTGATACGGGTACAGATGATTGGGCCAAGGGCGACGGGGGTACAGGAGGTCGCAACTTGCTGGGGTTCTTCCGAATACCAGCCATATCGTCCCATGTATTGGGAGGGTTGTGAAAGATATCACGGAAAGGAGATGACAATGCAGACAGATAACCTGATGCCATCCTTTCTGGAGTAGATGAGACAGTAGTAGCTGTGAATGGATAGACAGAAACAGTGCCTGGGGATGGCAGGTCGTCACTGGGGAACACCCGTCCAGGGGGGCGACAAGGTCGTTCTTCCCATGGAAAGATAGGTTTGAGCTGCGTGCGATCAGGCCCAGATGAACCCTTCTCCTCGCTGTTGCTATAATACGAGCTTTGACGAAGGAGTAGATGCCGGACATCTGTAGATGGATTATGAGAGGTATCGGGCTTGCACTGGAATTGTAGTGGTGAAATCTTCACACTTGTTTCTAACATGTCACCAAACGTGACGGAAATTGCCGAAGACGTAGACGGGGTTGATGGGCCAAGTAGATCATTAGCGAAGTATGTGTCCGTCTGAAAGGACGAAGAAAGCGGATAATCTGAAGATGGCTCAGTAGCTGCATCCTGTTTCAATAGAGGTGGTGTCGGTAGACAAACAAATCCGGCCTGAGGCGAATCAGTAGCAATGGCAATTTCACGAGTGGGTGTAGGTTGGTAAGATAAAGAATCATTATGAAGGGGGGTAGGAGGAAGAGATAATAACTGGGTGCGAGGTGCGGAGGGAAACTTGTTGGGATCAGGTGTGGACAGTATTGTCCGCTGTACAGAAGGAACTGACGGGAGAGATACAGCCTGATTAACTGGTGTTGATGGCTCTTCCAGTGATTGAGAAGGTATAACAGAAGAAACCTTGGTTGACTGAGACGAAGAAGGGGTAGGTAACGCATGTTCCCGTTGTTTCCGCTCAGCACGTGTCAAAGGACGGATCAGATCGAAGCGTCCTTCCAGGGGCATGTTCCTGAACTCGCCCTCTCCAGTTGCTCCAATACTCGATAAGGTGCCCAGAGAGTTTGTGCCTTCAAGTGCTGCATGATGGAGGTCATTGCGACTGAATATCGACCCTGTAGAATCTCTTTTGCTGGTATCCGTGTTGCTCCGTTCATCCCATGCGGAAAGATACTTGGGCACTTGAAAGTCTGATTTGGCTACCCCAGACTGAGACCGGTAGTGGCGATCATATACATCATGCCAACGATCTTCAAGTGAGGCATAATCATATATGCGTTGATATGGAGGAGTAGTGTCCGCAGAGGACGTCTGTTCGCTCATGCTAGTAGTTGTTTGGGTGGAGGAGGAGCCAGTGGTGCGATATGGAAGGGAATGCCAGGGTTTATTGGGTCCTATGAAATGGATGGCTGATATTTGAGACCCGAACCGCTCATAAGCAGGGGCGTAACTGGAGTGATGACGTCAGCACACTTGTAAAAACAGCGAGGTGAGGGCAACTGACGTGTAAGCTGCTGTTGGTGTTGTGTTGTATGTGAATCTAAGTCTATGCCAGTTATCCCCCCTCCACTCGTTAAGGATGCCTTGGTCTCCGCCGTCCCAACTGCCTTGGGTGTTGAGGAGATCGTAGATTTGGTTGAACCTGTCCTCACCTGGAGAGAGGACCATCACGCCTGAATTGAATACATCGGGCCACCCAACATCAGGGACCGCGGCGAATTCGTGGTCTAGGCCAAATAGGTGGGATAAAGGGCGCACAGGAAGTACATCCGCATCAAGAAATATTATCTTTGAGTACTGTGTGAGGCGAAAGACGTGTAATTTTGTGAAGACTGTATCGAGATCCGGACGACCTATGACCACAAGAAGATGTCAGTCCCAGATCATGAATGAAAGGGATATTCGAGAGTCGTAAAATGATGTTGCAATGCTGTCATGACGATGCAGAACCGAAAACACGAGACAGTGAGAATGAACCCACCAAGCAAAGCTAATCTCTGGGCATCAGGTTGGGGAATGACTTCCACGCCGATGACCACGTTGAAGGCTCTTCTGAGAAGCATGATGGTGGTAATATCGAGAGTGTGTGGGGTGACCAAGCAAACTGTTTCGTAAATAACCTGCTGATCAGGTGGGAGAGACTGGTGGACATCTTTTAGGGCCCCTGAAAGGGTGAGTGCACCCGGCAGATAAGAATCCGAGGTCAGAAGAGTAACGAACGCGTGACGAACAGACATTCGAGGGTGTCAATAAATTAGTGTGTCCAAGTAAAATACATAGTAAAACGGGTCAACGCGGGGAATCCGATCAAAGGAATAGAATGACCGGTTACACGTGATCGATTCACTCTGCATCATGCCAGACACGTTGAGTTTCAATCGTACGCACCCAATATTCCAAGTACTCTGCGAGTAAGCATCTCAATTCGAAGTGCAGAAACGGTCAAAGCCATCGCCGAGTTCAGTGAGCACCGTGCTGTAGCGTTCACAAGTGTGTTCTGAACCTGCGCAGTCGAAGTGGCCATCCACACTATTCTTTATGTTCGCCAGATATATCCCCCAGATCTATTTGTAAGACGGAAAAAGTATGATACACCAGTCTACCAGTCCAGACATCCATCCTTGAACGACTACATCTCGGGCGCCGTCATGGCCATAATGGACGAACTCGTTCTGGTAGGCATGCCACAACCCACCACTTCACTATGGGACCAATTGCAGATGCATCCTAGGGGAACCTCGACAAAGTCGTGGTCGTCATAAAGGATAAGGACCACCTTGCCCTCGAACGCTTTATATTTTCGGTAAAGAACATGATCCAGGTGGAGTCTTACGACAAGGACGTGAGGTGAGGTGTACGCACTACCTGTGAACAGTCTCAGACCTGGATCCTCATGCCATCAGTGTCAATGATGCAATGACGCCAGCCACCCTCGGCCAATACTTCCGGTCATTCCTCATTAAGCTAACAATGATCGAGTCACAGCTCGGAATACTCGAGTTTCTTGGTCAGTCCCTCCCTGCTGTCAGACTGCCCTAATTGACGCCTTCAACCACGTGCAGACGATGTTTCATTTGCTATAGTAATAGAGCTGAACGACGATAAACCGCCTTCTGCACGTAGAGACGAGGTCCGTGAATGTCTATATGATACAATGATACCGAATTGACCTATGTTTCCTAGAACCCACCGCCTTGGGTTCCTGCAGACCGTCAGCATACTACCTCTGGTGCATCAGAGGACTCCCAGCTCCACCTTCTGCGCGCAGTAGACACTGGAATCATCAGTGTAGGTCTACTCTAGTTGCAATGTATTGCGTCTAACCCACCCCCTAGCTTTCCTTGGCAGTACAGGAGTCGGGGGAGAAGATTCAAAAGGGGAGGCAACAACATGAGACCGGGGCTTTGGATATGAAAGGAAAAGGAAAGGAGAAATCTGAATAATATCTAGGACTATTCAGGTCGCTTTACAGGATGTTACACGACACACTACACAAGCCCAATCTCATATGATGGTATGATATACGGCATCGACAATTAGTGGGTTATCTTGAGGCAAGGTATTGTGAAATATTAAAAGCCCTATTAGGAGCGGTGGTTGGCCGCGTCACAGAATAGCCCAAGTATCGCTTCGTCATGTAATTCAAGTGGCCCTCGACTCCACCTGTCACGGATTTCTGATATAAATACATAGAAGTCGGCAAGGTTGTGCATCAATGACACGAGGGAAAAGAAATGTATAAGTCACATTCGTCATAGTTAGACCAGCGTATCTCATAATTACTAGTAATACATGAACCGGAGAAGTCCATGCGTGAGTATAATTCCAGGCAGCGGCAATGATGCTCAGTACTAAACATCCACTCGTATCCGTTGAATGATGGGTATGATCCGCTCCCACTCCTCCATTGCCTGTCCAAGGTCGTGTCAATTCCGAATGTGACATGACGGTGGCAGACTCACAGATTGGTAGAATTCAATTTCCCCATCTGCAAGATTACTGAGCATCTCTTTCATTTCTGCCTCCTTCGTATATTGGAATGTCTTCTGTTCCCGTAGAGTTTCATCGCTGAACGCATCCGAGGTTTCATGCGCAGTGGTGACCGCATCCTGCAGCTAAAAGAAAGATGATGATTAGGCCAGGAAGATATAGAATCAGTAAGGTTTACCTCTTTGATCTTGACATCCAATTTTCGCATTTTCTCCACCCTACTTCGATCATCATCCGCCCCTCTGATGGCATCCACCCTGTCCTTCAGATAAGCGCTTAGTCCGAGACCAGAACTTCCTGCGTGTCCTGATATGACAGCAGACAGACGATCACGCTCAAGAGTAACACCTGATAAATAGTCTGACAATTCCTCAAAGTCAAGTTGCTTCTGATCACGAAGCTTTAGCACGGCCCGATTGGCGCCAGAATACGTGAGGAGGGAGTGAAGATGAACGAGGAAAGGGTCCGTTGTCGTTTGCGTCTATAAGGACATGATGGATCAATGACAAGTATACGCGTGGATCAAACGACGAACCTTATGTCGCAAAAGAGCGGAGAATTCGAGTAAAGTATTTGAGAAGTGATTCAATGGGTCCGTGATGCCCGACTCGAGAAATCCGAGACCTTGAACAGCAACAGCAAGATCATGGTAATCCGTCGTAAGGTCTTGATCGCATACAAATGCCGAGCAGCATGCCCCGTTCAGCCTCGAGTACTACTAAATCGCAATAGCTCACCGTTTGCTCTTCCGCGGATGCGATTCCATAGGCGTTCGAAAAGGACCAAACCATCGTCAAACTTGTCAACGTTTTCTCGCATCTCCAAGAAACGATCGTCTGGTTTGCGGACGCGCGCAAAAGCGTTTAGAAGAGTATCAGAGATGTTGTCCAGGAGTCCAGGAATTGGCTCAGGCCCAGGGGGATGTGCAACATGTTGGTGCATGTAGACGTGCTAGAAGAAGTATGAGAACGACATCAGCGACCGAGCTGGGCGCCTACCCATTCGGTAGATTCGAGGAAGGCGCGCAAGAGGGTACTACGTTGCAGAGTTGGATGCCGTGCTATCCGTTGTAAGAACCGGTGAAGCCTGACAGACGATAGGGAAGGTAAATACAGCATGACGATAGAGGCAGACATACTCTAATCTGCGACGCTCCATGAATTCGGGGCTGAACCTGTCGCCCGTTATGTATTCTACTAGGAAGTCAGACATCAGCTGAGCTGGTTTAAACTGATCTGACCTAGGCGGTGTTTATCGGGGAGTGCTGGAACTACGCATGCCGGAAAGTCCTTGACCAGATGTTCCCGCAAGAACACGAAATCTTGGAACCGTCGACGTGCTGACGTGCTTTGGGATGAGAATATGGGGAGGTTGGTCTAGCAAGTATAATGGGTCTACGACGACGACGACAACAGAGTTATGGGACGCACCTTTGCTACAACAAGATATGACACATAGGCATCCTTGGTCTCTGCCAATTCCTTGACGGGGTCCTTCACAATGGTTATGAGATAACCCTCCCACTTGGGATCATGAGGCCCCTGGTGTTCCTCTGCGCCAACTGTGCTTTGTTTGAACCCGGGTCTCGTCTGCTTCACTGTGTGATCTACGTCATAGGGTGCTGATGCTGACTCCCATGTGACACTGTCAAAGACGTCCTCGTCCTCGTCGTGCATGGCTGGGAGGGGTGTGACATGTGTGACCACGTGACACAAAGAGGACGCTGTTGGCCAACAAACAACAACAACCGCCTTCTGCGTATGCGTCGATATATCAGCCACGTATGGCTGGCGTTGCTGGGACTGCTCGCTGCAGTCTCGGTGGTGGCGGGCTATGAGGTCTCGTTCGCTGACTCTGACTACTCCAGGCAGGTGTGCTCGGGAATGTGGGGAGGATCGAGCACCTATATCAATGGTACGCCCTATGACACTCTCACAGTGCCAAGTGTTCACGCTGCGCTGACAGTCACGTTTGACTATCAAACATCCCATGGTCAGGTGGCTATGGCCATATACGAGTGGAGGGACGTCAAGTACTTCGGTGTAGCCACTTCAGAATCTGACACTTCCCTTCCCGTGAGCTGCTTTCCTATGGCTGTGCTACACATTGCATTTATCTTGAGGTAGCAGAAGACCTACGTTTGCACGACAGACGCTGTGAGATCTCGGCTGTGCTCGTCCAGTGATGTTGGCAAGTTTATTTTCTACTCGCAAGATGGAACTCCCATGGAACAGACGAGTTTCTGGACTGCGAGTGTCACCTTGAATCAAACAAGTTCTTCGCGTCGAAGAAGCGGTACAGCTCCGATTCAAGTGCACCACCTCCCTCGCCAGGAAGATGGTGTTCTCAACCCTAGTCCAGCTGGCCTGTTGTCATATACTAGTCCTATACAATATCAAGTTCTGCAAGACTGGTTACTACTGCGTAGGCAAGTAGCATCTGCTTTACGATGTATGATGGTATAACTTTTCCTCAGCTGTTGTCCCCGTCACGGTCATTTCTTCTACTACTCGCCAAGTTTCAACCGATATTATCCCCTATCATCCTACCTACAACGGTGTCGTTCTTTTCAAAAATACATTTGATGGCCAACTCTCTGCTGCAGATTATCCGAAAGTCAACGTAAGCTTACTAGGTGTAATTCAATCTTACGACTAAGATGTTTTGTCACAGTTCTACCTTTTCATGTTTTTCGCATATGCCCTTCTTGCATGTGGATGGGCATGGCTGTGCTACAAGCATACATTGGACTTGTTACCCATTCAAGTACGTGCATTGATTTCCCATGTGGCCGATATCGTTGAGGCAGCCCACCACAGTATTACTTGTCTGGTTTGGTGGGTTTCATGGTTGTCGAGATGGCAGCAAATTGGGGTGAGACTTCAGGATGTCCTCATCTACTTAAGCTGACTGGAGGCAGTATACTACCGGTACCTCAACGCACATGGAAAAATACTGCTGCGGTGCTCTTCCTTTTCGTTGGTTGGAATGGAATTCTGGCAGTACTTGGCAACCTGGGCTGAAATAATTGACAGTTGCCATCCTTGACGCTGGCCGAAATGCATTGTCCTTCTTTATGCTCCTCGTCGTCTCTCTGGGTCTCAGCGTCGTCAGAGAAACTCTGGGAGGAACAATGATCAAATGCCAAGCTCTAGCTGCTGCGCACTTTGTCTTTGGAGGTACGTCGATATCTGTATGATCCACGTCATTTCTCAAGTCATGATAGTTCTGTATGCCGTCGGGATCGTCGAGCTTGAGCTTGAGTCAACATCAGCGTTGATCCTTCTTTTGTTTGTTATCCCTCTGGCCTTCACCCTGAGCGGCTTCCTCATGTGGATTCTGCACTCCCTCACCGGTACTTCAAATGTCGGCTAATTGACCCTGCCAAGCTGATGATTGTCACAGGAACCATGACGCAGCTGGCTGCTCGTAAACAACGATACAAGCTGAAGATGTTCCAACGACTGTACTATATCTTACTTGCCACAGTTGTCGTGATTGCGATCTTTTTCGTTGTGTCATCTTACTCTTTCTCTGCCCGACTGGCAGAAGGTATGACGATGTTGATTTAGAATGCCCTTGACTAACGTCACATAGATTATGCCGCCAAGTCGTGGCGAGCGAGATGGTGGCTGCTTGATGGTTATCTTTCTATCCTCTTCTATGTTGCCTTTTGGTCGATTGCCTACCTCTGGCGCCCAACTGAAAACAATCGCAGATAAGTTCTTCTCTTTCATCACCCTTGAGGTTCTTCTTATCCGTTGTTGCCATTACGCTTGCCATGTCCGACGAGATTGCACAAGAAGATGAGGATGCAGAGGATTATGATCTCGAAGCCCTTCAAACTAGGACTGCGGCACGAGATGATGACGAGATCACACTAGTGAACAACCGCAGAGAACCAGAGCCACTTGCTGAGAGCCACGTTGTCTTTGAAATTGGTGATGAAGACGCTGGTAGCGACGAAGAGGCTGAGACAGGGAAGAGGCGCAGAGTTGGGGAGCGGAAGCCGAGCGAAGATCAAGAAGGCTCTACCGATGAGCGTCGGGGTCTTATGAGAGGAAGATTAAAAGACGAGGATGATTAGATTCTTTGAGATGTCTCCCCTATCACTACCTATTGGCATTTGTAGTAAACATGGACTATTCATATTCATTGATAAAAGCCCATGGGTCTGCTGTCGTGAATAAAGACAATCTTGTTTGCAAATGCGTTGCGCCAGTAAATGACGCAAAATAATAAAGTGCCTGTCGGCTTTTTCAATTATTCTTCCCTGAAGATGGAATTTGGGAACGCCGAGTTTAGGTTTCGAGACCAGTAAAACAACAGGCAATCCGAGTCACTCCACGTTGTTTTTGAATTGGTGATGAAGATGCTGGTAGCAACGGAGAGACTGAAACTAGGAAGACGGCTCAGGGTGGGGGAAGCCGAGCAAAGACCTAGGCTAATGAGCGTCGGGCCGTCACGAGAGGATGATTAGATGCCTCCCCTGCCTCTACCTATTGGTGGTAAACATGAATAATTTATATTCACCAGTAAAAGTACATGGACTTGCTAACACGTTCAAGGTAAGAATACATGTACGAGGAAAATAAGGAGTAACAGTATGTAACGACGCAACAACAGCAACAAGGAACAAGGAATACAACAACATGCTCGGATATAGAGATGGAGAAAACGCGATCACGCAAGCCAATGCTGGATCGCCTTTAGGGTCGAAGAACATGCGGGATGCGAGGGAAAGGCTAGATAATCGTGGATGGCGTCAGGCGCCTCGTAATAGGTGACCTTGTCTTCACTAATATCAGCCACCATCTTATTCCTGAGAGTGCGTATCTGGTCAAGTAACCTCTCTGCACCGCCAGCTTTGATGAATGTTCGCGGGAAACCTATGAAACGAGCATTTGCAAGGGGGCTCAAGGATGCAGGAGAAATGTAGCGATTGGATACGGCCATTCCCAAACCGTAAGGTCCCAGGAAGGCCCGTTTTGCGTAGAACGGGAAGTCATCCGTCATGCTGGGAAGAACGTCGCCCTTGTTAGCAAAAGCAGAGGAGTCCGGGGTATCATGAGAATCACTCAGATCTGTCCAGGGAGAAAGGAGTAAAGACCGCCAGGGGGGCCGGGTAATGAGACATCAGTGGTGCCTCTATTCTCGACCAGGTATCGTACAAGTGCCAAGGAAAGATTACCACCAGCAGAATCGCCGGCTACGATAACATTGGAAGGACTATAGCCAACGACATTCACGAGATAATTGTATCCTGCAAGTGCATCAAGAAGAGCGGTTGGGAATGGATTGCGGTCAGGTAACGGATGTGTGGATGAGAGACGATACTCGACAGCTAGAGCACGCGGGATGGAGTCGTCGAGCTCAACCAGAGCACGGGGTATGTTAGACGTGAGGGACTTTGGATGAGCGGACAGTACAACGTATCCACCGCCGTGCAAATATAAGAACACCTTGTCTCCAGGCTGCACTGGTGACGTGGGTCCCGGGACGATACCCTTTTTGCCATACCAGTAGCCTGGGATACGAACGGGCTGGACTTTGGAAAGGGCAGTCCAAACTTTGAGGTCAGCGGTGATGAGCTGGGGTGCACCATCAATCCAGATACCCTGTGCTTCTTTAGAGGGTACGATGGCATGGTGGTCGGGGAAAGAGGGAATGCCGCCCACACTATTTGGATCGGCGGGGGTGACTAATCAACAACTTGATAGTATGTACGGAAAGAAAAACTGACCTGAAAGAGATTAAATTTATATGGCGGCAAAGTGCAATCGCGATTGCGTGGCCCCACGTCCAGGCTGGTCGGGGGCGCAAGGTGGGCAAGGCATAGGTCACTACCCACACTGGCAGTAGGACGCAAAGGGTCGCGGGAACTTGATATGCGAGGTAGAGTGTCTGCCATGGCTGCTTAATGTATTCAAACATATTGACTTTTGACTGTGGAAGTAGAAAGAGTTGGGACGGATGCTGGGTAAAAGAGTGGAAAACTCGGAACAGAGGAGTGGGGAAGCCATACTTAAGGCCTTCAGGCCTACATACTACTGGGACCGGGCCTCGCCAGAGAAGGCGGCCGAACCGAAATTACCCCGCGGAGCTTGTATGAGACAAACCAATCTAAGAAATTGTCTCTGGGAAGGGGGTATTCTGCGTTGAATTAGCGACGCTTTCAGAGTACCAGCTACATGCCAAACCTGCCTGAATCAACATTGTCTATTCTCTTGCTCAAAAAATCTGCTCTGCACATCCTTCCCATTCGTATGCCTATGAGTTTGATCCCATCAGCGTTAATCGGGCTCAGTAGACCGTGAAGCACGGTAACAAAGGATGTTGGATAACCAACTGTGTCCGAGTCTTCTCATCTACGCCCACCTAATGTCCATATGTACCACCCCCTCGCAAGTGGGGCTTCATCGGTAGGAAGCAGCCAATCCCAACCCAGGCAGTCTGTGATGATCGTCGATCATTGATTCATCCCTGAAATAGACCACAGGAAGAGGCAACACCTTATCTGGGAGTCACCGATGACAAGCAAACTTTTGCAGTGTGAGAAGCGCCGTCAAGTACTCCAAGCTTACAGACGAGTCCATCAAGGACCTTCTTGGGAAAGTCGTCGAATGACTTCTGGATCATTCGTATGGAAGGGATGCTAATAAGATCTCTATTATACTTTTCGATTACCTCCCGTTCGATCCTGAAGAGTCTGATGTACCCAATGACGTCGAGGTAGAGGAGTCGTCTCAAAGTATCACCGACAAGGTCGGCAGCGTCACCTTCCCGATGTCTCAGAATAGTTTGACTCTTGGCTGGGTTCTGAGTTAAGGGTGCTATTGACATTACCCATAATCGTCCCGATGCGATGACCCCTTGCATCGCGCTCTCCGTCCTTGCCATACGCTATCAGATTGGAGGATGGCTCTTCTGTCCTTCTGAACATCCAGCAGGGTGCTGCTCATTCATTCGGCCCGCACAACCTTCAGGCTAATATCGAAATCATGTTTAATACACACCTTCCGAAGATCGTCGCAACGTTTCTGTCTCTGGCTCCTCCGATTCAAGGGTGACCCTAGCATGGCTTTAGACATGCTCAATTTTGATTCCCATCCATGAAATTTTCGAAGGTCACAGCTGTCCATCAAAGAATCCTGTTGGAAGTCGTGGCTCGGTGACGAGACTCCTTTGCCGGAAATCAATCTTCACCTCAACCGCTCTCTGCATGTTACAGTCACGCATGGCTGTTACAGAGGATCTATGTATGCACGACTGACGTGAGCATTGGCTAACTACCACCCAGCTCACTGATGAGTCCTGAGTGATTAGATTGTCCCCCTACCTCTACCTATTGGCTTGTATAGTGTACATGGTCACCAGTAATAAAAGCCCATAGGTTTGCTAACCTGTTGGAGATATGAAAACATAAGGATCCATGCATGGGAGAAATAAAGAACAAATTATACAGGGCGAAGGGCGAAGTGCAACAACAGCAGCAAGGAACACAACTACATGCCAAATAGAGATATAGAAAATGTGGTCACGCAAGCCAATGCTGGATCGCCTTTAGGGTCGAGGGACATGCAGGATGCCAAGGAAACACCAGATAATCGTGGACGGCGTCGGGCGCCTCATAATAGGTGACCATGTCTTTACCAATATCAGCCACCATCTTATTCCTGAGAGTGCGTATCTGGTCAAGGAACCTCTCTGCACCGCCAGCTTTGATGAATGTTCGCGGGAAGCCTGTGAAGCGAACATTGACCTGGGGATTCAAGGATGCAGGAGAAATGTAGCGATTGAAAGCAGCCATTCCCATACCGTAGGGTCCAAGATATGCTCGTTTTGCGTAGGATGGGAAGGAGTGTTCTTTTGTCATATCCTCGACGATATCGCCCTTGTTAGTAAAAGCAGACGAACCGGGGACATCATGGGAATCACCCATGTCCGCCCAAGGAGAAAGGAGTAAAAGACCACCAGGTGGGCTGGGTAGCGAGACGTTGGTGGTATCTTTGTTCTCTACCAAGTATCGTACAAGTGCCAGGGCGAGATTACCACCAGCGGAATCGCCGACCATAATGACATTGGAGGGATTGTAACCAATGACATTCACCAGATAGTTGTATCCAGCGAGTGCATCAAGGAGAGCGGTTGGGAATGGATGGCGGTCAGGTAATGGATGTATGGATGAAAGGCGATACTCGACAGCTAGAGCACGTGGGACGGAATCGTTGAGTTCGACCAGGACACGAGGTATGCTTGACGTGAGGGACTTTGGATGGGCAGATAGCACAATGTATCCACCGCCATGAAAAAATAAGAACACCTTATCTCCAGGCTGCACTGGTGCCTTGGGTTCTGGGACAATACCCTTTTTGCCATACCAGTAGCCTGGGATGCGAGTCGGTTCGACCTTGGAGAGGGTAGTCCAAAGTTTGAGGTCAGCAGTGATGAGTTGGGGTGTACCATCAATCCAGACACCCTGTGCTTCTTTGGAGGGTACGATAGCATGATGGTCAGGGAGAGGGGGGATGCTGCCCACACTATTTAGATAGGCGGAATAAATTAGTTCAATAACTCGAGAGTATGGACGGAAACCCGAAAACTGACGTGCAAGCAATCAAGTTCATATGACGACAAAGGGAAACCGTAATTGCGTGACCCCACGACCAGGCTGGCCGTGGGCGCAAGGCCGGCAAAGCATAAGTCACCACCCACACCGGCAGTAGGACGCACAGGGTCGCGGGAACTTGATATGTGAGGTAGAGCGTTTTCCATGGCTGCTTGATATATTCGTAGACCATGCTGACTACCGCCTGTTAGAACGGAGGGGGCTAGGACAGAGACCAGGCCAAGAAGTGGAAGAGAATGAGGAGAGGAGTGGGGACCCGGGAGGGCTACGACACTCCGCGCTACAGAACTTCAAGCTTAAGTTTGGATCCTGATTAATGATTGACAACGTGCCTTACGCCAAGACAACGGGAGTTCCACACCGACGTCTATAAATATTAATGTCGTATGAGCCGAGCAAGCTACTACATAGGAGATTCAAAAAAGTTATATAATTATTGTATCCTACACATGACAATATTGATTGGACCACGCTGGTCCAAGTACAGATAAAGGGGCCCCAACTACTTAGCTGGCCGTATCTCTGACCCTACCAGTCGATGTCGTATAGAGACGGGCAGCAATGTTCATGCTTTGCAATTCCTGGTGCGACGCCAACAGTCAACTACGGTCAATTAAAATTTTAAAACCACGCCATACCTGGAATAATAGTTTGGCAGCGTAAGGGATGTACAGTTGTGAACATGCTGTCTTGTTCTTACATGCCCGACACTAGGTGAACCGTGGTAAGAACAACTTCTCCTAACACGGTCAGGGAAACGCGTTTCATACCTCAAATGTCTGCTTTTTCTGAACGAAAAACGGCGTTAGGGTGATAATTAGGTCAACATCACGTAATACTCACCAGATTAGCAATCGCAGTTAGCCCACAACTGTCATGCACCTCGGCGTCAAAGTTCTGTCAAAGAGACGGAATTACACCACTTACATATCACAGACATGCAGACGGTAAGCATCGCTAGCTTCAAACAGCCGCTCCTTCAGGAAGGCGGCCACACCATGCGAAATCATACAGTCACGTTCCATCTCACCGAAACGAAGACCACCGTCGCGACTACGACCTTCAACAGGCTGCCTCGTCAAAATCTGCACCGGGCCTCGTGCGCGAGAGTGAATCTTGTCATCGACCATGTGTTTAAGGCGCTGGTAGTACGTCGGACCAAGGTAAATTTGAGCTTGAAGTTTCTTGCCGCTGTGGCCGTGATACATGACCTCCAGCCCACGAGACTGATAGCCCTTCTGGCGTAGGAACGTGGAGACCGACTCGACAGTAAGCTCAGTGAATGGTGTAGCGTCGCCCTCGTTTCCAAGAAGTGTGGCAACTTTCGAAAGAAGACACTCAACCAAGTGACCGATCGTCATACGCGATGGAATGGCGTGAGGGTTAATGACCAGATCAGGAGTAATACCCTCTGCAGTGAATGGCATATCCTCCTGACGGTACGTGATACCAATCGTACCCTTCTGACCGTGACGGGAAGCGAACTTGTCCCCAATTTGAGGTATACGAGTAGCGCGGACACGAACTTTCACGAATTTTTGACCCTCAGAGTTGGTCGTGATCAACACCTGATCAACAATCCCGCTCTCCGTACTCTTTAGCGGTGTTGACACATCGCGTCGGGAGTGTGTTCGTGAGCGTTGTCCAAGTTCCTCGCTATCTGGGGGGATCGGTGCTGTCTTCCCGATGATAATATCTTCTCCCCGCACATTCGTCCCAGGTGCAATTAAACCATCGTCCTCGAGCTTGTCGTAGGGTCCATGTTTCATCCGCAAGGTTGTCTCGCGCGTGGGTTTTTCGAATTCCTCTAGTTGCTGGACACCACTCTTCTTCTCCAAGTCCATGTAACTCCGATAGTAGATACTCCGGAATAGGCCACGGTCAATAGAACTCTGATTCATGATAACCGAGTCTTCTTGGTTGTAACCGCTATAGCACATAATGGCAACGATTGCGTTCTGACCAGCAGGCAGCTCACGGAACTTTAAGTACTCCATAGAGCGTGTGGTGGCGAGGGGCTTCTGGGGGTAATACAGAATATTTGCCATCGTATCCATGCGAACCAAAAAGTTCGTGAGGTAGATACCCATAGCCTGTTTACCCATGGCAGACTGGTAGGTATTACGAGGAGACTGATGGACAGTAAGGTTCAGTGCGGCGATGCTACTGATCAAACTCACCTGGTTGTGGTCTGGGAAAGGTATGATACTTGCACAAACACCCAATATCATGCTGGGGTGAATTTCACAATGGGTCCACGTGTGCGCACTTGTCTTTGCTTTCAACCGTGCAGTTGGGTCATAATCGCCATCGTTCTCGTAAGGGTTAATGCCCGCAGACTGTAGTCTCGAATTCTCGAGGCCTTCTGGTGTCATGGAGATCATCACTGTTTCCTCTTCTTCAGCATCTAGAAGTTCGACGATCCCATTTTTGACCAAGTGCTCCCATTTGAATTCTTCGCCATCATCATCACGGAACGTCTGGCTGAGCCACTTGATGTGCTTCTTCTGTAACACAAGCTGCTGGTTTTCAACGATGAAGAGCGGACGACACACACGACCTGCGTCTGTGTAAAGCCGAAGCTCTCGTTCGCGAATATCGCGAACTACAGAAACTTCAGGACTAATATCGTCCTTCCGACGAAGCTTCTTGATTGTTTTAACAAGGTTAGCAGGGTCTCGATGGACACCCATCCAAACACCATTTACGAAGACTTTCGTGCAGGGCGTTGAAGAGTGCGCATTTTCCTCGAGAGATTCCAGACCCCATTCTTCCAAAAATTCGATGACAGGAGCAGAATAGGAACCCACAGATATACAAGCCATCAGGGCCAAGTTTTTGACGAGCCCGCAGGCCTGGCCTTCGGGAGTTTCAGCCGGGCACACCATTCCCCAGTGGGTATTGTGCAACTGGCGAGGTTTGGCTATCTTTCCTTCGCGTCCTAGTGGTGTATTACACCGCCGCAGGTGCGACAGGGTCGACGCATATGTATACCGGTTGAGCACCTGTGAAACACCAGCTTTAGTGGCCATCGATTTTTTCTGGTCTCCCCAGTTTCCCGTAGCTAACGAATATTTGAGGCCATTGGTAATTGTCTGATGCTTCACGGCCAGCGAAAGGTTGAATTCTTTGTGAGTTTCAACACACTACACGCTGGATGAGTAAATGAAAGGTTTTGACTAGAGATGATATACCTTCTGCAGATACCGATAAACGTCCCTGGTAAGCTTCTTAAACAACATCCGGAAAAGGTTCGCCAATAATGGCCCTGCAAGGTCAAGACGTTTCTTGCCAAAGTGATCACGATCGTCAAGCTCCCTCCTTTCCAGAGCGGCAAGCAGCAAACGGTGGATCATGTATCCAAAGAAGTAGGCCTTCTTCGATTCAGATCCTTCGGCCATGGAAACGTGTGGAAGCATCTCCTTCTGCAATATCTCTTGCGCATAACGTATACGTCTCTCACGAGAAAGGCCTGTAGTGGTGCCACGGTTACCAATGAAATCCAAAGCAACTTCACGATCTTGGATGACAAAGCCCTCGTCAATACAAGGCTTGAGCATCTCGAGCATCTGGGAGTCTTGCATGTCATAACAAATGTGTTCGAGGATGTCGCGGTCTGAAATGACACCCAAAGCTCGGAAAAACAACCCAGATTGGGATGTCAACTCGGATGTAAGGAATGGTTGCCTTGATGACGTTTCCCAACTGAAAAAGTGTTGGATATAGTATGGTACAGAGAAGATGAAGACTCACCGATCGTTCTTGGTTGCGGTGGAACATCTTCACCTGAAACTGACTGATAGTTTTTCCTCCCTTCTCTACGGCGCTCCGTATTTCAGCCAGGAAGTTTATGGGAGATGGTTGTGCTTTGGCAAATACGTATACGTGATTGGTAGCCATACGCTCTTGGGCGATGAGCACCTTCTCCGAGCCGTTGATGATAAAGTAACCTCCTGAGTCGTACGGACACTCATTTAGATCATATAAATCTTGATCTTGCAGCCCTCGCAGTATACAGAAAGTGGAGCGAAGCATAATAGGCACCTACATGGCATGTCACAAGAAAGCTTCAGTATTGCAGTTTTGCTACCTACCTTGCCAATCCAAACTTTCGTCGTGTCATCCACAGTCTCCTCGTGCTCCGGCTCCCACAAAATGTCACCAGGGACACCATTAGGATCCTCTCGCCCAATGAGCACCCTCTTCTTCATTTCTATGTAGAGAGGAGCTGAATACGTCAAATTCCTCAACCGCGCTTCCTGGGGGAATACGGGAACGACAGAGCCGTCTGCTTCTGTGACAGTGGGTCGCGAGAGATAGATCTGACCAAACTTGATCTCATAGCGTCGCGTCATGTCTGCTTCATGACCCGTGTGTTGATCGGCCTGATCCAGTATAAGGTCTGCATTCTCGTCCACCAATTCTTGCATTGTGTTCTGCACGAACTCGTCGAAGGAGTCCAGTTGTTGTCGAACAAGACCCTTTTGGTCGAAGAAGCTAGAGATGACCGTCCAACAATCCTCCTGCGTAATTTCCTCGTACTCTTCCTCCCCTTCATCCATCCCATAGTTTGCATCTCCGTATGAGAACGGTGGTTGAGAGGTATCCATGTCTCAAATGATAGTTTAGATACAGTTCTTCGGTAAATTAACGTCTGCAATACCTTGGCTCATGTTGCAAGGCTACCAACGCGTTGTCGTGATCAACCAAATGCTAGTAGTTCCAACGGTTAGAAGCAAGCGCAGAGTGCAGACCTCGACTGCACCGAAAGCCAAATTTTTACTTGGTTGACGAACGCCGCCGGGGATGATGGTGGTCAGTGAACAACTCAAGCACACCGTTCCGCTCGATTGTTGGCAGGTATTTGGTATATGATTACTAATTATCTTCGAGAAACTATTTCCTACTGAGGACACGCCTCGAGTAACCTATTCATCTTTTGAAGGGCACTACGAGCATATCCTCCCTGTCCGAACAGGCCGTGTTAATAGGACATCACACCATTCCTGCATACCACTCACCCCAAATAATACCGTATGGTTTAGGTAGTGATAGAGCTCATACAGATCTCCCCGCAGTCCGTACTGTTGGACAGGCTCTGACTTTGGCCTATGCTTGTGATATGCGGTGAAGAAGTTCTTCGGTATCCCTCCGAATATTCGGGCAATGGCAAGACTACGTCCAAATTCAGCAACCACCATAATCTTTGCTTGCAAGTTTACTCACTCTGCTTCGTTGTGCCCGTAATAAGTGGATGGATCGAAAATCACTGGCTGACCTGATTCCTTGTCCGTCCCCATATTACCGTTCTACCGAGATATTAAAGTGGATATAAGGCAAAGTTCATAGAACACACCCAGAGGTCACCGTGCAGAAGAACTGGCTCAATTGCAAGTGGTTGTAACAGCCATGGAATGACTCTGCCGACTCAGCAACTTGTGTTACTTGCCACTGAATGTATACCCGACGCACCTTGTCCTCACCTCCTCCCCTTTTAGCAGTAGTTCACTATACTTCCCACCTTTGGGAAGCCTCTGGAGAAGGTTCCTCATCATCGTGCTGTAACACTCCTCCCAAGAGCCAAACCACCCATTATCCTGCCTGGTGGCTCCACAGTATGTTGGTACACTAAAACCATAGCCATTCGAACTCTTGAAGGTGTGTAATTCTTTGGATAATCTTTCGCCTAGGATCTCCGCAGCTTCGATTGTCAAGGCGCCAATATCCTTGTACTCGCACAAGAAATACGGTCTTCCCGCCTCAGACGGCGCCTCCTTTCCTGATATGCCGCTGGCCAGTAATCTCGGTGCTAAACGAGGTGCAGCTTCGTAGATAGCACGAAGCGATTCTGCCTCTCCGATGTATTGGTCCGTCTCTCCAGTACTCCCTACTTTGGCGTAATACCTTTTTCCTGAAGATGAGGTGATAAGTGGAAGATTGAAGTTGAACTGCACGCCTGGTTCTTCCCTTAAAAGGTGGGGGAGGAAGGTGCTAGACATCCTCTGTGATGATAAATTGAGAAAGGAGTATCAATATCAGTTGCGATCTCAGCCGGGGAGCGCTGTGCTTGAAATGATGACCGACGATGACGTCACACGTGTAGGTTACTCATTGTCTCGTTGGAGCACTTCGAGGCATTTGGGAAGTTTTCATGCATTCGTATAATTGATTTACAGAAGTGTAATACACTAAGTATCACATCCGCATTCAAAATATAGGCTGATCTTTGAGCATCTTTTCGGCTTCCAGGTATCTCTTTTGGGTACCTTCGATAACACCCGGATCAATGTCCCAGCCTTCACCGTTACCTCCCGGGCTGCTCTCCAAACCTTTCTGATACCCCTTTGAAACCAACCAGTCTCGCACGTATTGTTTGTCAAAGCTAGGCTGAGATTTTCCTGGGGCATATCCAACAAGGGGCCAGTAACGTGACGAATCCGGAGTGAGAGCTTCGTCGATGAGGATGACCTCCTCCCCCGAAGGATCGGATGTAGAAGGAACGAACTCAAATTTGGTATCAGCGAGGACAAGTCCGCGTGATCTTGCATATGCAGCTGTGGTCGTGTACAGTCTGAGAGCGATATCTGCAACACGCGCGTACAACTCCGCGCCAATAAGCTCTCCGGCTAAGTAGCATGAATTAATAGTAGCAAAGACAGGCCGATTCGGAGCGCGCACCCCTCTCAGGTGAAATGTTCTCGTCGTGTTCTCCTTGCTCCGCTTTAGTTGAAGGCGTCACCAGTGGCTCAGGCAATTGCTGAGACTCTAACATTCCCCGGGGAAGAGTTATCCCGTGCACGGTATCACGTTCCTTGTACTCATTCCATACTGAACCTGACGACGACAAAGTCTCGAGATTAGAGGATCAGGGCCAAGTGGGTCATGACGCATTTCTCACCTGTGAGATACCCTCGCACAATGAACTCTATGGGTATGACTTCGGCTCTCCTCACGAGCATAGAACGACCTTCCAACTGGGTCTTATATTCTCGCATCTCCTCAAGCATTTCACCTATGTCAGCGGTCACAAGATGATTTGAGACTATCTCCCTTAATGTTTCGAACCAAAACAACGAGATGCTCGTCAAAGCCTTCCCCTTGTCAGGGATACCCTATGATTCAAAGTGAATAAACAACTGTGGTGACGAAATGCATAAGGATCACTGACCTTCTTGAGGATGACGTCAAATACTGATATCCTGTCGGTTGCGACAAACAGAAGACGATCTTCCTAGGAAGTACTGTAAATGTCGCGCACTTTTCCCGTCGATATCAAGGTGAGGGTGGGTAGGTTTGTTTTCATAAGCGCCATCGTGGGCGAGTGTGTCAAGCTCACTCGTGTCACAGGATGGGTGTCAGGTAACACAGGGGCCAAGAGGAATGGGATAATCGGACTTTAGACACGCAAATTCTGCACCGCCACTGTAACTTGTCGTGCGCGGTCATCGGGAGATCAGACAGTACAGGTATGGGGAACAAGCGTCAAGCCGAGGGAAAATTTTCCGTCGTTGCACGAAATATCGATTTCCCGAACCCTTGACAAGCAAGGGAATATTGTGCTATGGTATAAGTATATGGTTTCGCACTGTGTTATGGAGCGTCCGACCATCGACGGCTTGCCTCATGTATAGTACAGTCCGGGCTCCAGACTAGTTTGACAGTCCTATACTACCGCAAATTCTAATGAGCGTAGAGAGTAGGCGGTCCCGTCCTAGATATCTTCTCCTCTTCATTGGGGTAGCATAGTTCATACTAAGGATTACGCCACAAGAGATTGGAGAAGTTGCTTCTCCCATTTCCCGCACCTGTTTGGCTAGACCGCCAATCATGTCCCCGACGGACGACCGCAGGCATCGATTCGAGTTCACCGTACAGGCGGATCCATTCTAGGAATGATCGAGACCCGGTATATTATCAAGGTTATATACTGGGCGAAAGCCTGATTTCACACGGTTAGGATCAGCATCGTGTCATATATGATGCCTGCCACGGTAACATACCAGTCGTACTTGACCATGTCATCGACATCAACGAATGCAGCCGAAGCCAACTGTCTCGCCTCCAGCCACACCCAGACCTATCACATTCGTCTTAATCTAAGCAAGAAAATGCCATACATGTCACTAACCTTCAACAAAGCCCCAAGGTTATCAGACGGCAAACGGGCGATCGATTCCTGTGTTGACATTTGTCTGCCAAGCTGCCTTAGAATCGGTAGTGCGCTTTTGAACAAGTCCAAGCTGGGGTCGAGTTGCCGACCTATCCTCCAGAAGTAAAATGGATATCACCGTGTTGATGAAGTCGCCCTCCATTTTCACGTGATGTTGCCGAACAGCCTTCAAAACATCAGTTAAGATATCCGAAATTCTGATTTGGCCAAGCGAGAACGTCTTGCGCTTCACTCCAAGTACGATATGCTGCATCTTGAGTGCAAACGTTTCGGAATCGATGGCCAAGTGGGGAGCCCGACATCGTTCGACCATAAGCTGTCCAGCACGATAGCCATCGAATTCTGCAACCGCGCGGAAAAGGTCCAAGAAGTTCTGCCGGTTCTTGCCATTTAGGGTGGTGACTAGACCAGTATCGATGAAGACGATTTCAGGGATATAGCCTTTGTCAGAGATCGTCTTGAGTTCTTCTAGCCACTCAACAGGTTTTCCTCGAAGTTCCCGTAAGCGCGAGACAATCTCATCGGACTCCGACGCATGGTAGAGTGTAGACACGTTCCTATCACCTTTGGTAAAGAGGCTGTTGATGATGCAATGTAAAAGATCGTAAGACGTGAGGGGTCGTGTAAACTTGACCATAATATTCCCCGGATGCAGGTCTGTATGTACGAAGTTATCCAGTAAAAGCATGTTCTGTTTCGGCTCGTCAGTAAGGAAAGTACGTCTACAAGCTTTACTTACCAAGAATGCATCAAGACCAATGGTTGCAATTTGCTTGTCAAATGGTCCACCACCATTCTTTAAGAATGCTTCCATCGGCAATGCCTTTTCATACTCCTCCATCAGTAGATCAGAAGTAGAGAATTCTTTGAGAGGGCGTGGAAATGTAACAGGTAGGCTGCGTGATGCAAAGTTACCCTCGAAAGTGATTAGATTTTCAGCCTCGTTACGGAGATCAAGCTGTTGATGCATCATGTCACCGAAGACGGCGACTTCTTCTGGTAAAGATATCCATTGCATACCGGGGAAAAGGGTTATAATGTGCGCGAAGAAAGACATGATGGAAAGATCACGGGCGATCAACTTGGCGGCTCGAGGATGAAGGACTTTCACAGCAACTGCAGCAGATGGGACTGATGGTGGGGGATGATCTAAGATCACAGGAGTAAGAGAACCTGCAGATTTTGGCTGTCTTTTTGGTCCAAGGTATGATGGCGGTATAAGGTCTTGTTGAAGGGTAGCTTTGTACACCTGGTGGCCGGCTTAATATGACATCATGAGACTAAAAAAAACGGCTTACTTGCGCTATTGAACCCGTTCCAATGGGCATTTCGTCAAACTCTTCGAAAATCTCCTCGAATGATCTCTGGAACACTTTTTCTATAACACATATTGTAAATTCTAATGGATGTGGTTTTCCGCGGGAATGCATTGCTCCCATTTTGTCGCAAAGGAGCGTGGGGAAGAGGTCGGGGCGGGAAGCGGCCCATTGTGCGAGCTATGTACACTGGTGTAAACTAGATTATTTAAGCAAGAGAACGCACTCACCTTTATAAAGGTAGGTCCTGCCGCCTGCATCCTAGAGACGAGTAGCCCATACCACCAGACAGCACCCCAACGGTCGCCTTGCAGTCCCTTTTCTGGCCGACCAACAAGCAGCATTGGCATTGTGACGAATACGGGAAGAAAGAGGTACAGCAAGTGTATGAAACGTCGTGCTGTCAAGATCGGTTCCCAAACATAGTCCTGGGTTAGATACAGTATCTGTGATACAATGGAAACGTGAGGTTCTGCTGGCGAACTTATCATATCTTCATTCGTCAAGTCCTTGATGCGTTGCGGGTTGGCCGGAAAAGGTATGAGGGTCGGAGATGCAAAGACAGTCGGTAAATGCGGTTTTTGATTTGGAGAGAGGTACAGAAAAATGCCGCCCGCGACTGGAAAAAGCCACAGGAGGTTGGAATGCCATGTCCGGGGCCGAGTCTTGAAACGAAAAAAGATAGAATGAGAGGTGGTTAATGATACAGTCTGCGTTCTAGTGAAGATGCGATGAACGGCGAGTGTGGTGTCAAGTTTTACCGCTGGGCGGGACGAGAGTACAAACGACCTGAGACTAGGTGATGCAAACCAGCGAGAGGCCATCAACTTCGAAGATACTTGGAATTGGGTCAACTTTGGGATGCCTGTTATTGTAAGATACGTGACGTACGCCTTGTGAGGACCCTTCCTCCACTAGAATCTTAGAAATCAAGAGTGTTCACCTCACAAGCACGACTCCATCGTAGAAAACGAGAGTACACGTGATGATGTAATACAATTCTAGCTGGTCAGATTACTTGACTCGGTACATGGACTTTCCAAAATGTGGATGCCCCTGCAATGACCTCGACCACCATTATCACCCACGAGGGTATTGAGCCTTGATTCCGCTGCTTTACCTCGCAATGACGACTAGCCACCTCAACCACCACCATATGCTTTGATCCTGACCGTATGATGGCCATGCTGACCATGACCACTCGCACGCCGTCACGTCGCGATAACAAGTATGTGCAGTGCTACCGACATTTCAACCCACGTTGACGACGCAACGCTGATGGCAGTCGACGGCCGTGCTTTGAGCGGCATAGAAGATAGCTATAATGTGGATACCTGATGCCACCCCGTTGTCTCACAGCAACAGATAGCGTGGCCCACACATCCGACCAGCTCTCGTTCTCGAAAACGAGGACTCTGGCGAGTTACCACATCGCGATGCGGATGGTACTGACAATCATGGCTGATGAGAGTAGGACTGTAGACACAATACTGTTGCGCAACCCCATTAACGACTATGCTGTGTGATGACAAAACGACAACGTCCACGATATATGGCAATAAAAGGACTATGAGTACGAATGGGTGTGTATCATGTTCCTAGTCTAATCGATTGTAGTATCAAGGTGTAGTCACCGTATGGTTTGGGGGCACAGACATGCATAGCATTAGGCACCATCACGGGTGCCAACTCATATGTGGATAAGTCGACTCTAGTGGTTTATCCTTGAAGTGTTATCCGCTCCCTTCATACTCTTGCGAACTCTTCAACACGTTCGAACCGAATCCGAACTTACTTCGGGTTGAGTTCGGTTTGGCGGCAACGAGTACTAGTCCTCGGTTATGGCTTCTTGGGTGACGACACCTCTACATCGCCGCCCTAAGTTCGCGATGAGCAATATATAAATCGCCACTGTATTCCCGTCCCTCCACCTAAGGCTTACACAGGCAGATGACTCTTCGCTTACCTTCAAGTCACCTTTACTGGCTTCTCGTGTTATTAATTACCGTTGTGCTCGTGAAGCCAACATTAGCTACTGATGCGTGTCAGGGGATAGCAGCCGTGGTTTCTAACTCATCGAGTGTTTACTACCCAGGTTCGCCTGCTTGGTTCTCAAAGTCATTCTCTTCGAGCCTAACATCCCTGCAGGTAGCTTGCCTTACATAGGGGATGTCAGTCATTGGGCTTCTTCGAGCTCACAAAATGCGACGTGTTCCTTCGAACCTGGTACAGCCGAGGATTTGGGAATGGCGGTAAAGCTTTACCAATGACCTCGAGGAGTGATTAGTGACCTCATCTCAGCTCAATATCATAGCGGCATTGCGACAGCCATTCGCCGTCAGTTTTTCATTGCATGAAAAATGATTGATTCGATGACAGTCATACAGATTAAGGGCGGTGGTCACACTACGAACCCAGGGTTCTCGTCCACAACCGGCGTACAAATTTCATTGTCTCGCTTTTCCGACGTAGTCTATGACCCAGAAGCGCAGACAGCAACCGTTGGTGCAGGCCTGACATGGGACACAGTCTATACAGTCCTAGAACCGCACGGCGTAAACGTCGTTGGTGCAAGAGGACCGGGAGTCGGCGTTGCTGGATTGTCACTTGGCGGAGGTCCTATATATTCAATCTGCACGAAAAACACTGCACTGAAATGAACTACAGGATACTCGTACCTCACAAACCAATACGGTTTGACTGTCGACACTATCGAGGCATATGAATTAGTCATGCCTAATGGAACGGTGAAGATTGTGACCAAGGAAGATGAGGATCTTTTCTTCGGACTGAGGGTACGTCCAAGTCCACTCAGGCTAGTCGTCATCTAATTATAGCTTGCAGGGAGGGTTCAATAACTTTGTATGCGGCATCTGATGTCACTGCGAGGGGTGCTAATTCTATGTACAGGGAATAGTAACAAAGTTCACTCTTCGGACTTTCCCTCAGACACAGGTTTGGGTGAGTCTTTGGATTAAAAGTCCAGGTCAGCATTTCTCATACACGTATAGGGTGGATTTATCACCTACTCTCCTGAGAATGTCGGGCTACTCAATCAAGCCACTGTTAATTTTGCTGCCAACACGTCGGACCCAAAAGCAGCTCTCATGATCACCTATGACTACTTCCTCAGCCGTACATCGGTATGATGTCTCACAGAATTGATCCTGCAATTCTAGTTAACATGCACAGTTGGGTCCATCTGCATTGGTATTTTACAATGCGCCCACACCACCTGCTGGTATTTTTGATGAGTTCCTGGGCATTCCATCACTCGTCACGAACGTCTCGACGATGTCTTTCCCTGCACTTATCAAGTTATCGATGGCCAATGCCACTTACGGTAGTCGGTGAGACGAGAGGAATTTTATCCATCAGTATATCCTCAATGACATCTCATAGTGCGATCTTTGATACTATATCCGTCCTGAATTATTCGGTTCCGTTTCTCAGTGCTGTAGTGAACGAGACCGTCGTAAGTATAGTGCTCATTAGAATGACCAGTTGGGCTGATGCACTCGGATTTTCAGTTCTGGGGTTCGGATTCCTCGCTGGGTGCCCAGTTTGTCTCTTACGTTATCGAACCATTCCTCCCCTCTTTATATAACCATTCTTCAATCCCTTCTGCCTTCCCGCCGTCCCGTTGTGATGGCTTTACTCCTCTTAAGATTTATTACTCCTGGGCCAACGAAACATCTGACAGCGCTATGCATACTGCAATCCGAGAAAGCACTCGCAATCTCCGACAGTTGTCAGGGACATCCGAAGTTCCTCTTTACCCTAATTATGCCATATATGACACTCCCCTGGAAATGATATATGGGGCCAACCTTCCAAGACTACGCAGTCTACAGCACTGTGTGGATCCGGAGAACATCATGGGTTTGACAGGTGGTTTCAAGTTTTGATGGCTTTTCCGATATGGTGTTCTGCTGCGTAGATTTATGATGTTTTGCATTAAATATTGACATGTACTCAACCTTGCTAAACCCGACGCGTCGCGTGACATCGTGTTTCAGGTCCTCACGTGACCCCGATTTTCGTATTTCCTGGATTGCCCGCCATGTCCGATGTATGTACTAGCGAGTAACGACAACTAGTGCAAGACTAGTTTGTATCCTTGAGACTGTGCGTCACTTCCAACCCATCATATTTCATGATTAGCTTCTACGTAGACCACTAAGACCAGTACACCGTTTGGCAACCCCGTGCGTTGCGACGAATGTGGACACTGTGCAGTACATACTAAACGTACCACGCAAAGTAAGTACAGCAGAAACACATCGACCACTTCAGTTGAATTTACAAGCAGTTTCTTCATTGTCCAAGCATAGTTCGGTGCCATAGTTCCGTTTTCTTGTGAGTCATTGCTATAGAACACTTGATATCATGTCTGATAGCGAGACAGGTTTTCAATTCTTTCCTGCATCTCCACGTTGGACGACAAAGTTTATAGCGCTCATGGTTAACCAACACCGCACTCCACGCACTCCACGCACTCCACGCAAGCAAAAACGGAAGTCTCTTGCCAGTAGAGCACATCTCGACCGTTTGATGAAAGAAGCCGCGTCAGCAGCCTCAAGCTCCGATTGCGAAGTTGGCTCGTCCGCTGTTTCAACTTTCCCCTCTACCTCCGCATGTTCCTCTCGTTCAGGATCCCCATTTCCAGGAGAAGCCAGCACTCATACCAAGGGAAAGGGAAAGGCGAAGACCGTTACTCTCAATTATTCTAACGTCCTCCTAATCGAGCGCTTCCAAGCTGCAGTAGAATCCCGCACAGCCATATGTCGACGGCTAGAACAGCTCGTACGACACTCGCCCATTTACACGCCAGCCGTACAGAACCAGCTCGTCCGCTTCCTCCGCGATGACTTCATTCGTGGTGACAAGACACTTCAAATAATCGAGAACCTCAAGCACTCAGACTTTATTAGTGCGTCACCGAGCGAGGATGGTATTGATATCGTCCGGCAGGAGGTTACCGAGAGCACAAAGATGTTGTTTGAGGGGAGTAAGGAACTTATGACGATTGGAGACCAAATTGCGACTTCTTTTTCATGACGCATATGTGAGTTTGTATTTTCTTTGGTAACGGTGTCTAAGTCAACATTTGTTCTAGGATAATTGCCATAGAAGAGTGTTATAACGGGGGAAACAGGTTGATATACTGTACACATGTGGTTGGTAATCATGTTAACGCATTTGTCACGAATCATAGCTTGCATGAAGCCGTACATAGTATCATCATCCTGGGACGTTGCGTGCAAGACGCTTAGCTCGAGAACGCGGACCGAGCCACATTACCAGCCAGATCATGGGCCCCGTACAAAGACTGATTGCTGCAAGGATTGTGTACGTCCACCCGGACCCTACAGCCTGCAACATCAAGTCTATAACCGATACACATGCTGCTCCGAAAGAGCATCGCACGAGATTATTCTTAGCAAGATGGTTTAAGAGTAACGAAGACTTGGATCACGAGAGACAACTCACGCATGCTGTCACCGACGAGCCCTGCGCTGGTAACAAGTCAATCAGAAGAGTTTGTGTGATGTTCAGTATAGCTATTACTGAAAATGAGACTACCAGCAGGACTTCAAAACCGAATGCCTTCGACCCTAAGGGAGTGAATAACGCACGTACAAACTGCAGTACCAATGGCACTGCAATATTAACCTTCCGTTGCAAACACCACCCATAACCGACACAGCATGCAATACAGATGAAGAGTTGAATGGGCATCGTCTTCATTCTTACTTTCTCAATAGGGAAATTTTCCTCGCTTGTGACATCCTCCGGGCGAACAGGCACACCTGCGATGGCTTCGCGCTCCCGGATCAGCTTTTCCTTGAGAATCTTGTAATCTCTGTCCAAGATCTTCCCAGTAACATATCCACCGATGATGGTTGCGGATCCCGATGGCAAGTAACACAGACCGATTTCGGTGTTGTTGAGGTAGGGATACGTGGACTGGAATTGGGTAGATATCGTTGCAATAAACGCATAGTATATGGCATACTGCACAGCGTTAAAGAGCAGGAGAATTAACACATCCAAATATGTTAAGATACGGAGGGGGTTCCTAAACGGTGTAGGTGGAGTCCGGTCAGTAACTATGCCTTGTCGCCCTCGACCAGCTAGCGGTATGAGGGGTCGGTATATCTTTGGTGGCAAGATGCTTCCGTCACCAACAAGTCTTCGCAATGTTTCGGGGAGAAATCTGTGGGAGACGTTGGTTGTAACGGGGTGCATGCCTTGAGAACATACGTACGTCAAGAGGAAGATAAAGCAGACTGCAGAGCAAATAGAAACTAGCCAGAAGATCGATCTGGATCAAGGAAAGGTGACATAGAAGTCCAGCAGCTGCATCAATACTAACCTCCACCCGAGAGTCTGTGTTAGGACACCTCCAATAACAGGACCGAAAGTGGGACCAAACTTGACGTGTCAACCTTAATGAGATCTTCTAATTTATCGAGCTTCACTTACTAGAGGGCCGACAGTGAAGAATCCAAAAAAGCCACCACGTTCTGCGCGGGTTGCGATATCCCCTATGACTCCAGCGCCTTCCCCAAATTAAGTTGAGTGAAGGAAGCGTCACCCGGGAATGGAAAGATCACCTAGTGCTACAGTGCTGGCTGAACCCGCGGCCTGGATACAACGGAGTAGCAAGAGTAGCCAGTAGGCTGAAGTTGGGATCAAGGCAAGTCCAATGGACGCGAGACATAAGACCAAGAGACAAGCCAAGAAAATCGGTCGTCGTCCTACATAATCTGCCATGGTTCCCCAAAATACTGGAGCTGAAATACGCATCACAGGTCAACACGGTCACCCAAAATTCGCCCCAGGATACATACAAACGCCTTGGAAGACCATGTAGACGGTGACACTCAAATTAATGTATTCGATTGACTTATGAAAATCAGAGGCTATAGTTGGAATGGCCGGGAGATATATGTTAGCAGCGAGTGGGCTGGTAAGGAGAATATAAGCGGATCTTAGGCTGGATCGAGGGATCGAGGAAGATTACCTGAAAAGGGCAGCAAAGGAGGCCATTGACACTATAGACCATTTTTCACGAGAAGTGTAGATGGTGTATTGACAATCAGTCACTTTATCCGGTGACTGCGATGGTGAAGGCTTTTCCACGTCATGATTATGGTGGGTGGGTAAAGTGGGTGTATCGTCTGAATGACCTTGGCTCATGAAGCAGGACAGAAGGTGATAAGCACACATGAGTGAAATCTACGGTAATCAATTTATACATGCAGGAAACGGCATCCATGTGCAATGCTTTTCGTACGAGACGCGGCATGACGGAAGCTGACTCAAATACGGTGTCACACCTCTGCGATATGTTCTACAAGAAGGAAAACTCACATGCATAGATGGTAGTTTACGTGGGTGTAGAGCTGTCAGCAAGGGCAGGTGTCACCATATCTGCGCCAAAGCTTGGGTCCCAGGATCGTTCCGAAGGATCCCGAACAAATCCGAGCGGACTGAATGACCGAACATAATAGAATTTCAGCATCACTACTTTGACTTCGCATACTCCATTGGAGAAGTTTGGAATAGAGGAATAGACCATATAACTAAAACCTCTGTCGCTTTGTCATATCTTGTGGATGAGTATCCCTATTGCATGTCAAATAAGCCGGGGGCATACATATATAATGGCGATAACAAACCCACTACCCACAAACCTCGGCATCTCGAAACGATCAAAATGTCATTTGTTCACCGAACTTTCGTTCTTCTTCCTTCCAGGTTCTCGTGTATTCACCTTGGAGCCTGCAGAACACATCGGCGGGGAAACGCTAGTAGAATGTATTCTCGCTAACACGTGACTCCATTACATCGTCTGCGTCCGTAGCACTTTGCTGCAGATAAGCATGGAACATAGTTCCCCTTCACCATGGTCCCCCTCACCTATGCATCATATTAGACAGATTAAGTGGCAGCTAGCCATAGTCTGTTCTTTACCTTCCCTGCACTTTTTGTGTATAATGGATCTGGAGGAGCTGTAGTCAATTAGAATGATCAGCCCACTCTGGTTTATCTGGTGGGACACCTTTCACCAAGTTGTCAGTTACAGATGACCTCTACGAGCAGAGTCTATTCATATCGACAGAGTCATTCTCGTTACCAATGCCGGCAACCTAGTTGAACTCTCATAACGCCACAGGAACGTAGTGGTACAGTAATTTCCGTTCGCCCGGAGGGATACATTCTGCGATACCGGTAACAATGTCAGCATTTACTCAAGACATGGATAAGAAAGAAGGAAACCGCGGTGATGAGTGAATTAAATTCGATAAACACTTAATCCCCCTCTGCCACCAAACCATGGCGACCTCTCCTGATACGATCCTCCAATCCTCCAGCACCTCCAAATACTCTCTTCTGTTCCTGGTTGAGAAATCGCCCATGCCCTTAGACTTCTCACGTGCACGGTTCTCACTTTCTAGTTCAGCTTTCTCCTTCGCTAACAGGTCCAACAGCCGTTTCTGCCGGTTAACCTCCATTGACGCAGCGTTTGACTGCATCGCAGCAAGCCGAGCGGCGCGTTCCTGGGCACTGTCAGCTGGCCTGATCGAAGATACCGATTCCGAGGGTCGCGAAGCAGGGGGAGGCGTAACCCTGTGTACGTTTCTGCGTAGCTATTACGACCTACAGGACTGGGACTCCTTCGACGTTTCCGGAAATCATCCACGTATCGCCGTCGGCGGCCATCATTGTTCCTAGAGTGATCGTAACCATTGTCCTCGGATTCGTCAGATCGCGGTAATGCGCGGACCCTGTGGTTAGAGTTGGCATCGCGGTATCGGTCATCGTGACGACCATAGTACGAGTCAGGGGTAAGACTGCGACTCCTTCTAGAACGGTTTTCATCGCGGTATCGCCGGTCATCTCGGAAAGTCCGTTCAGGAGACCGAGAGCGATGGCTGTAAGGACTGGGCGAGCGCATTCGGCGATCACGTTGATTATGTGGGGAGGAGCGAGATTTTCGATGGTCATCTTCAGGACTAGGGCTGCGAGGCCGCGATAATGACCTGCCTCGGCCTCGGGGCTCCCTCTCCTTTCGCCCCTTCTTTTCCTTCTTTTTATCTTTCTTCGGTTTGATACCGTTGCGTTCCTGCAACTCACGAAGACGGATAGGATTCGACATCAGTGCCTGATAAGCAGCTTGCTCTTGTTGCTTCATAGCAAGAAGAGGATCTTCGCGAATCTTGGTGGCAACATCGCGAGGGGTATTCGCATTCTGAACAGCAATGAAGTTCTTGTGTGATGCACCGAGCTAGAAGAATACATGTCAGCCAAGAAAACAGCAGTAGTCCACACGAAACACACCTTCGCATTCTCGTCCCCGATCAGTATCTTATCCACCCGCTTCTTACCAAGTAGATAATCTTCCAGATCATTCGGATTGGCACTACTCCCAGTAGCCGGGGTGGTATACATCCACTCTAACTTTTCTGTTCGTTTCTTGCCAGTTTGCTCTTCCTGAAGACGCTGAAGCTCCTGCAGTTGCCGTTCTTCTTCCTTCTCCTTTCGCAGCTGGTCAAGCTTCTTCTTCTCTTCGAGCTAAACATACGAAGTCAATGAAAATGTATGGTGTAAGAGTAGAGAGTATACACACGGCTTTCTTCTCCTCGAGCCAAACCCGCTCCTGGTTCTTGAGCAGGAGCGGGTGCCACGACTTTTTCATATTCAAGTCTCCTCCACCCATGTTTGCTTGTCCTCAATGATGCAGCTAATGATCAGTGGTGTTGGTGAAAGATGGTGGTTGATGCTGTCGTCGGATGAATAAAGTTTGCCATTGTTTGGTCGCCCTCTCCTGTTGTGTGTCTGCAGCGTCTTAGTCGTCATACTTTCGCCCCATACCCTCAGTCATGCCTGAGCCACCAGATACTAGTGATGTAGAGGAAGATGAACCTTTCAATAACGCAGGTAACCAGCCCTTACAACCCACGTCAGTCGTCTCCTTACTTGGACATCTCGCACACTGCTGTATTGACATGAATATGTAACGATGGTCTGCGGACGAATACTGACAGGTCTACGCGTTCGATGTATGCACTTACCCGCCGCGAGATGGCGCGAGGAATTGCCAACCGATTTGTGCACTCGCGGACATATATCCTCCTCTACCTCGGCATGGCCGCCCTGTCCGTTACCACTGTCGTGCTCAGTCTCCAAGATGGTTGTCCTGGCCTTCCGTTTTACGTGTTGGAGGTCATCATTAATAGCTCAATGATACTTGAAGTCAGTGTGCGCTTCATCGCTTTCGGAAGAGTGAGCCCCTCTATAACGTGTCCACGTTTGCGGTCTCATACTCCATTTACAGCAATTCTGGAGATCTCCATTCAATGTGTTCGATTTAATGCTTACCGTATTTTGCGCCACGACGTTATTAGTCTTAGCCTTTGCCGGCTGTGGAGCGACGAGTAAGGAAGAAGAGTTGCTGGATACGTTATTATTAATAGCGCGTAACGTCCTGCAATTCGGGCGTCTGGCTTCCGTGATGAGACAGTGCGCTTCATGTGGTAGTCTTTTCCGATGAGAACGCGCTAACGATCTATGCACAGATCTGGTCAGTCCATATTTTTCGCGGCCGAAGCCCATCGACATTACGGCGGTGCGAAGAGCAGGGTATACAAATCTCGACTTGGACCTGGAGGAAGAGGACGAGGATGCAGAACTGGGCAGACCACTCATGCAAGATTCGGTTGTGTTTGATGCACAAGGAGAAGAGGAGCGGAGAACGGGGATGGCAAATATGCCTCGGGCTGCCCAGGCGATACTCGAAAGGGATACAGAGGATGTCTGGGCTGAGATTGGCTGAATAGGATCATGGCTTCTGATTTGTGTTATCCAGCTGATATCACGTCTATGGTAAGGATCTCAGCGGGTGGACAATTTTCTGTGTCCGTACTCATTGCGGGACATTGTTACCCCGATATACTGCAGCGCTGGCAGCGGGCTGTTCACATGATTGTAAGGTCTCTGAATTACTCATATATGAATGATAAGTTAACATTGATGGCCGCAACGGAGGCAAGTGACTTGGACTCAATATGCAGAATGATCCGTGCTAGGCGAGTAACAAGCGAGTTGACTCTTTGGGCAGATAAGTTGGAAGGGTAGATTACCGAGGAAACTCCTTCCGAGGACTTGGTGGCAGGGAGTAGGACAAGCACTGCCGTGAATTTGGAGAGTCTGTATATGACACCGGGTCGGTGACACACTTTGTCCACTGTTATGACTCAGCGATAGGGTGACATATGAAGTGATCGAGTTTTGATGTGGACTGGCCCCCACATGACACCGTTGCCAATCAGACAGCTGGCATAGAGCACTATGTCCCTTGGGAGCGTGGCCCGCCACAGGGTCGCAGTCGATTCATTGTACCTTGTCGAGATACAACGCTCTATGAGCGAGTCACACCCAGTCGTGTCCTATACATACTGCCACGTCAGGGACTTGCCAAAAAAAACGAGCAGAGCGGTTTCGCGTGCTTCGATCTTCTCTGACCGAGGAGATTAAAAGCGAACGATAGCTTTGACCCAAGTTAGTTACACATGCGGCTTGGCAAGTGTGTGAAGTTGCCCACGATCGACACCTGCATCTGATAGTTGCAACGACCTGGGCAGAAACAAGGCGAGATTCATTGGGGTGTACTGTACATAAAGCTGCACTGCGACTGAGGTGTTCTTGCTCGGTCCTATTTCACTTTTTTGACCCACAAATAAACTACACGCTAGTGGGATAGTAGTTTGACGGAAGACGTAAGAGCGAACCTTGACAGCGGGACCGCCGGAAATACACTCGCCCGAAAAAATCTGCTCGTCCAAAACTAGCCGTGTCTTTCAAATCGGCCACTTTTTCCTTTCCTTCTCCTTGTTTCCCCTGCTATACTAATCTGTAGCTCACCAGCGTTGCGCAGTCCATGTCGCCCATCCAGACCGAATCTCAATCTATCCTTTGATCCTTGCATAACTGATTACACACATATCTGACGTTCTTTGCCTCATCGACTGGCTGGCGCACAAATACATTGTAACTATTCGACATTCCATTTGCTGTCTGTTCCTCTGACCCGATCTCCATATTCCTTCCCAGATCATGTCATCTGCACGACAGTGGTTCACCAAGCGTGTCCGTCCTGCCCCAAAGGCACCTAAGGATCCTCCGTGTCCTGTTGCAGAGAAATATTCTCTCCATGCCGATGCTGGGAAATCTCCTCATCCCTTTAAATTCAACACACTGGCCGCGGCCATGACCAGAAAATCAAAAAAGTCACATCCGCCCCTTCCTATTCAAGACCTACCAACCCTTCCCGCTCCTATGCCCCATAACACTCCCAAGTATTCTAAAAGGCCCCCCTCCAAATCTGTTTCTTCAGCCGTTCACTCGGGAGATGATCCCATTGAACCACAAACACCCTCTGATGGCCCCAGAGATCGCCTCTCTTTTCCTCTTTCTATCATGACGCTTTCCGATCCAGATCCCTTCTCTGCAATGGCATTTACGGTTCCCAAGGATACTGCCGATGGGCTGCTCTCAAGCCCAACTGGTATTGCCCCCAAAGAGAACACGGTCATCCTTCCCTTCGCGCGTTCTTCCGTAGCTTCCGTTTCCTCCCATTCCCATCTTCCCAGCGCTCCTCTGTCTCCAGTTTCGCCAAAGTCTCCTTCTCCTTCGGATAGAGGCAAAACCTTCCTGAAGTATTTATTTACCTTGCTTATTTTTGGCCCATAAACTTATCTTGCTCAAGGACGCTCCCTGAACATTTGGATCACGATCCTTCCCCACCAGAAGAGGATTCCCCGTGTACTCAGCGACCTTCTCTGGCTAGGCGTACTTCCACCGCAACACTAACAGATAAGAACACTGCTGAGACAATGCCATACTTGCGTCCAAGAGGGTACACAGAGTCAACCTCCCGCAGTACACCGAGCCTTCCCCACGTACAACGTATGACTCTCACGCCCCCCATGTGTGAGCTGACATCGGTCGCAGCGCTACCCCGTTCCTCCATAATTCATCGTAAAATTTCTGCTTTACGAGTCGCTACGAATCCCCCTTGCGCACCTCCACCGCATGCCCTCCCTGCTGTCCCTATCCCCTGTAAATCTGGTGATGATGATATAAACGACAATTCTCATCCGTCGCCATCCGGATCTGGTTCGTCGTCTAGTATATCGTTCGCTTCCTCTGCCTCCCCCACGCTTGATTATACCGACGAATATCTTGACCCTCGATATCGGATGCTGAGGGAAAGACCGATGACCGCAGACCGCGAGTCGGTAACTTCTGGGATGCCTGTTTACAAAGATATATCGCACAGTCCGCTCACGGAGAGTGTTAATGGGTCCTCCACAGCCAATTATCCTCCATCATCCAGTGGGCACTCGTTGAAAAAATCGGTTTCGCATTCCACGTTACAGAAATGCATGCCAACGTGGCTCCCCCCTTCTCCATCTTCTAGCGATGCTAATGCTGCGGACAAGGAGCCCAAGAAGCAACGTTCTTTCCATCAGTCTCGGCACCAGCCCTCTTCGGCACACCCTTCACTTCGACATATCAATTCTTGTACACCTTCCCCGTCAACATTTGCACCTGAGTCACCTGATTCACGCCGTGGTGTCCCAAGTAGCCCTCCCGTTACCGTACGGAAACGTTTATTCTCAGGATCAAGTCAACGGAGGCCGTCGACTACAACGACCGAGGAGGATCTGCGTTCCGTATTTAGCTTGCCGTCGGAGATGGAGCGGAATCAGAGCTCCGTACCCATTCATACAGCTTCATTAAATGACGACCAGGGATCTGACTCAGCACCGCACGGAGCCCCAACAACGTCCCCGACGGAATATGCACAGCAGATCCTCTCACCTGCCGAGATGTTTGCAGTTGAAGCCAAGGTACAAAGCGAGTTTGAGAGCAAGTACGGGGAAGTGATACGGAACCGGCACCAGATGCCAGCTTCCGTACTAGTTTCTCCGTTTGAGCCCCCACTTTCGTTTGCGAAAGAAGGGCTTAACTCCGCACCTTCGGCGTTCCCTCGCTTTGCTATCTGTACTTCTTCCAATGGTTCACAGGATCTTCCGGTACCGCAGCTAACTGTCCGACCATCTACTGCACAGGAACTGCCACATCCGTCATCGTCGTTGCTATCGTTACAGTCAAGGCCATCCACGGGGTTACCGCTTCCGCCCCCCCGCATTCGCTCGCGTCCTCATACTGCCGAGCCCTCGTACAATAAGGAATCCGGCATTCCATGCGTGACGAGTAATCGGATGAGCAGCGTGCCTTTATTCCCCTCTCCCCACCACCACGCAGGACACCCGCCAATGTCGTGACCAGGGAGGAACCACAGAAGTTGATGATGCGCAAGCCTTCTTTTCTTGACATCAACGATGAGACGGAGGACAGCTTCCTTGACCTTGGTGGCGGGAAAAGGTCGTTGGATTTCTCCCCGGAGGAGGATGAGGACGAGGACAGGGTTTTCGTCTATTGACCAACGTATGATCTACTTGAATATAATATTTGCTGACAACTCACACCCTTTAAAGATCTTTATTACTTTCATTATTTGTGATAGCCTCTCACCCACCGTATCTTACTTGCATGTGCCCTTAACTGTGTTCTTTTTGGGCCATCATTGGTTCTTGTTTTATTGACTTACAGCTTGTGGAGTACTGCCTGTGCCCTCCTTTTGCCTCACGTCTGTTTTTTCTTCATAAGGCCCCAACCATATACCAATGGGCATCGTCCGTGCCTATTCTCGCACACGATATTTCTCCGTGGGGATAGCAGCCTCTTGCCAGGCCTTGATATCGAAATAAAAACATACATGTACGTTACTAATTCAAAGTAAAAGAGTAAGAGTGAGCACCGATCCACGTAGAGGCGTGTGCTGCAAATGCAGTCACCTCCGTTAGTCAGTCTCGTCGGTGTGATACCCAGCGCGTCTCATTGCCCCCAAGTGATGTCTTGCGGCACCAAGCTCTTTCTCGAGCCTCAAGATCTCCACCTGTTGTTCCATCTCCCGTCTTTTGAACTCAAGTACAGCCATGTTCTTGTAGTCAACCTCATCCTCTGCAGCCTGTTTTGCGGAGACAGCCTTGACCTGCCTAACAAGCGCCTTGCACGCCTCGGTCACCGCTTTGGCCGCAAGCTCGAGCCGTTCTTGTGTCTTTGACATAAGGTTCGCCTTGACGCGGGATGCGGCGACGAGCTGGGCAGTTGCTGCAGCTACCTCATTCGAAGCAACGATGAGTTGCTCGAGCGAGTGCGTGCCCGACAACACTCCATCCGCGCACTCGATGAGCAGGTTGGTAGCGAATGCCACAGATTTGGCGGCAGAGATGAGGCCTTCTGTCCATCTGTTGTTCCGCTTGTAAAATTGCTGCACTGAGCTCGACCCCTTTCCTGAGCAACGATCTCCTGTTGCGATTCTGTCGCAGCCTGAATGAGTCTGGCAATGGCATTCGTGATCGCCAACGCTGCTGCCAGGAATAGAATCGTGGACCTGGAGATCCACTGCACTGAATCAGGACGAATCGCGGGGGCGGGACATGAGCTCCTGCAGTCGTTGAGTAAGCAGATTCAATAGCCTGGGCTGCATTCATCATTTCTTGCTCTACAATATCACCAATGTCGCCATTAGCCTTCGCAAGTGCCTTGGTTCCCTTGGGGACCATAGTATCCACAACCTCAGAGAGACGGGTCAGAGCAGTCCTGGCCTCGCTGTTGTTCCGCATTGACACTTCTTTGCGTTGGGTAGGTTGGAGCAAATCAAGTTTGTAAGACTGCAAGTTCAGGAAAAACCTGAGGCCGACGTCTCCTGCGGTCTTGGCAACTATAATAATCTTATCCGATGCGTCATCGTCATTAGCAAGGCGAGTAATTCCCTTGGTGTTGACGAGGACGTCAGACAGAACTTGTGCAAACTCGTTGGCACCCTTGATGACGTCGACGTAGTCTCCCCCGATGTCGCCAGAGAGGTGAAGATTGAATACTGTGGCAAAGTCTGTGGCAGAATTGACAGCCTTTTCAATCATGGATAATGTATACTCTGGTGTCGAGTTCATATTGCCAGCTTGGGTGGGTGACTCAAGCTCGTAGATTGCATCATCGACTTTCTGGACGCACGCTTGCAAAATCGAATCTGGGGTTGTTCACGTCAGTATCAGCAGTCACAGCATGAACCCTTGCACAAACCAATGATTTGGTTCAATTTCTTGCGGTTATCGAGGATCAGCGTGTCAATCTGAGCGTTAGTCGCCTCCTCGCTAAGACCTTGGTCCTATGGAGCAGGTCAAACACGACCTCGTACTTCGGAATCGAGTAAATCAAACCTGTTGTGCCTCTGACAACTGCTGGATGGTGCTATCCATACCCTCCTGGAGAATCATGATCTCCTGATCTTTCTCCTCGCGTAGGCGCTCCATATCAAGTTGAGAGTTATTCACCTTGACCAACAGGTCATCAATTTGAATTTGTTTTGCCTGCAAGCTGGTTTAGCTCGATGTCAAATATCTCCATGATATAACTAACCCTCAAGGAGTCCTCCAGTTCATTGATTTGTCTGTTGTACTTGCCCAACACGCTCGACACCTCAGAGCTCTTGGAACGCATGGCGTCGTCCGCGCGTTCGTTTGCAAAGTTGATCTCACGGCGCAAGCGATCCAGCTCATCTTTATGTGACGATTTCTGGCGGTCAACATCGAAGCGAGCCTTGTCACGTTCACGAATCATATCCGCAAGCTCCAGATTCTTCGATTTCAAATCGCGTTCCATGCGTTCCATACGGTCAACGGCCTCTTGGGCAGAGTTAGCCTTGAGCTGCATTTGTTTGAACTTCGAGAGCATGTCTAGATGTTCCCGTCCTCAGCTGGCTGTATAGCTTGGCAAGAGCCTCATATTTGTTCCGCCATAGCGTTACTTGGTCCTGCAACTGCTTAATGAGGTCATCTTTCGAAGCCATCTGTGCGTTGATGTTCGCCGTGATCCCACTAAGCTCGTTTTCAAGTGCTTTCACGCGCTGTACCAAATCAATCAACTCGGGGTGTCTGCATAATTGTAAAAGGACGCGTACACGATCATATTGTTCCAGTAAGAGTTGGTCCCTTTCAAATTGGCCTCTCATAGCCAATAACTCTCGCTGGTATTCGGATGCTTGCTGAGCAGCTTGGCTGTTTAGTTGCATCATCTGCTGCTGCATTAGCTGTTCCTGAGCTAGGCGTTCTCTCTCCTGCTGTTCGCGCTGTCGCTGCTCAAACTCGAGCTGCTGCTGCGCCTGGACTTCTCGCCTTTGTCGTTCTTCAGCCTCACGCTGTGCCTGCAGAGCCGCTTGCTGATCCTCGTACTCCTTTAGCATTCGCGCTTGTTCGTTAACAGTTGCCATATCTGGTGAAGGTGCTGGTGGAACGGCAGGAGATGCAGTCGTTTTTGGCCGGGCTGGTAGATCTGGAGGCAGTGCCGCTATCGAACAGGTTAGGTGGTTCCTAAAAATTGACATCTGTAAGTGAATCGAAGACAGAGCGCAATGCACACTTGGCCGAGCTTTGGTACGTTGATGAGACTGGTCAAGAATTTAAGATTAGAACACTCATAGTAAAACTTGCGCAGATTGTAGTGCTGTGCATTAAATCGTTCACGCAGAAGCTCAAGTGCCTCATGATCATTTGTCCCTGGTATGATATCAGCCCCGAGTTCCATGTCCCCTCCTAAACACACTTACTCCGATATAGGGCACGCAACATGCTGGTGATGAACCTGTAAATACCCCAACTCTCCTTCACCAAAGGCACCAGAGATGAGATGCGACATTCGTTGTTAGCAGAGTGCCTGAAATGTGCAAAGACCATCCGCTGGAAGGATTCGATCTGATCTTGCAAACCCATAAGATCAGTAATAGTCTCGTATCTGGTTAGCTTCAGCTGCTATGAATAGTTGACAATACGGAAAGGTCGCACCCTTCGTTAGGGTCGTGGATACCCTTCAATGAAATATACTCCTCGTACTCAAACAAGCCATTGAACTCTGGTCGAATTCTGTGGAATCTAAGTTTCGCTAGAATAAATTGCACATAGGTCCTTATGAGGGATCCATAGCCTGACAAGGATCTGAGACTTTTCTTGAGACCAAGACGGACAATGATACAGACCTCGCTGGCCATCTGCACTGACAGTACGTGCACACGTCTCGAGCCAACCAGTTTGGCCATGGGCTTCTTTAATGGTCTGTGCGGCGGATCCCAGTCAGGGTACATCCACGGGTTGAATGATGTCAAACGCACAACTGGATGTCCTTCCTGGAGAACTTTGTGCACAGTAATAAGAGCCTTGAATGTCTGTACCTCGTCGGACAGTATCGGTTGTACCCGAAGTCCACTCCAGAACGAGATCGAGCTGTGGTAGTCCCAGGTATAGACGATACATTCTACAAAGGATTCATGATGGTGCTTGTGGGGTGTAGACAAATGGAACGCACTCCGAACATGTTTCTGCTTTGGAGCCGTCTCGTCAGCACTAGTGGCCTTCTTTATATTGATCACTAGCTCTTGTTCTGCCTTGTCCTTGTCTACAGGGCGGGTGGGGTAATGGACCTCTTCCGAATCGATGTCGAAGCCATTGGGCCGACGTCTCATGGACCTGATTTATCAATCAGCCGACTAGGATGATATCTAGTAGAAAGATCACTTGCATGTCTTCCGGGAGGATGAAAGTTGGAACCTGAGGTAGCTGTCGTGGGAAACAAGGCTGAGTCTACTCTGGACATGTTGTCGCTGTTCAGGACTTCGCTGCGCAGGTCCAAGCTGAGGGCGAGTCAACACTATACAGGTAACCACAGCCGTCGATTGGTCCACACTGAAGAGCCCACAAATTACACGGCAAAGAAAAATTCATGGTATAACCCAACGGTACTCCTTCTAGGCTTCATACCCATCTTCACATTTGCGCTGGGAACCTGGCAGCTACAACGCCTGCAATGGAAAATAAACCTCATTGACGAACTAGAAGAAAAGCTCGAACGTGATCCGATCCATCTTCCGAAGAGAATAAAGTGCGTCGACGGTTTACCCCGATGCAACTGGCTCTAAATAACCGGTAACCACAAGTGTTTCTGTTATACCTGATTTTGTCTACCGCCGAGTACTTCTCCGAGGAAGATGGGATCACGGTCATGCCATGCTACTTGGTCCTCGTGTCCGCGACGGTGTGCATGGCTACCATATCGTCATCCGTTAGTCAGGTCGAAGGGTCTACCGTACTAGTTGACCGCGGCTTTGTTTCCAAAGACTTTGCACAAAATTATGATCACAGCGAAGACGGCGAGGTTGAAGTGCAAGGCATGCTGAGGACCTCGCACATTCGCAATACATTTACCCCTGATAATGAACCCGCTGAGGGTAAATGGTATTGGGCTGATCTCGACGCTATGGCCGACTACGCAGGCGGAGATGCTGCTGGTGTGCAACCAGTTTTCATTGAACAAATATTCGGCATGTTGTCCACTGCATGTCATCAACCGCTAGAGTACTCACATATTTTAGGTGGCCATGAAGGTGAAGCTACTTCAAATATAAGTAGGGGCATCCCCGTCGGTCGTGCAGCTACGGTAGATGTACGGAATGCACACTTATCCTACGTAATCACATGGTTGGTTTGATTCTCTTCGACCTGTTCTTTGGCTCACTTCCCGCGGAAAGGTACTCGCTATCGGCATTTACTGCCATCATGCTTGGTCGCCTCATAATGAAACGAAAGGCGCAGAAGACCCTGCGACCAATGCCTAGATAGCTATTTGTCGGCATCCGTCGATTATTAGATGGATTTATCATTTCGTTGGCGAGTAAGCTTGATCTGGCGTAACGGTGCTTTTCAGCGGGCCTGCGATACGTGGCCATTGCGATGCAGTATATTCTTTCTAGGCACGAAAATGTGTGCTGTTTCCCTTACAATGCAACTAGCGGGATCGCCCCTTTGTCCTTGTTCTGAACTACATTCATACCACACTGAGAACAAATTGAAGTCTACGTTTGTTCGCCTGTAGAGTGTAGCGGGCATGCGCTGCCAGGGAGTAGACCGTGCTAGTCGTATTCAAACTTATCTGCTGCGGAGGTAGTTGGTGACTCAAGTGGGGTCATCTGAATGTTGACTTGGAACTTCGCACATGCACTAGTCTTTCCTCTCTTTCGTTTTCCTCTCCAGTATAATTGGTCGTAGGATCTGACACGTACAGGCCATCTGTTGTTTGTCAGATGGAAGACAGTGCGCGTTCCGGGGCACCTCTCCCGACACAACATCCTGCGTCAGACGCCGCCCATTCCTCGCAACCTCCACGCATTCGTTTTCCAGACAGATTTCTTGCATCCCAGCCCCGTGAAGAATCCTCTGGTTCATCTTCCTTCCTTTCTGCCTCTCAGGAACCTCTTTCGTTCCCTGGGTCAGATGTCACGGATCTTCAAGCAGATGGCAGACGACATGTCCATTCATTGGCACCGGAATCCACGGGTCAAGAGCACAAGACTCCCAAGAAATCTTCTGAACGTTATGGATCCCGCAGGAGGTCGAAATACGCTAGACAGAGTCCTCGCTGGTCTGAGTTGAGAATGGAGCCAATCGTATCCGAGTTTCAGCCAAATGCCTTCTCAGATGAACTGGACTTATGTATGTTGACTCGTCAGTTTATTGACCACTGAATCTTTACTCTGCTTTGCAGCTCAGGAAGGCGAGTCGATCCAGTTCGCTTTTGCCACGCGCTCTGAAGAACTCTATCCACACAGACCCCAAGATTTTGCAAGATGTCCAGAGAGCCTTACAGTTGCAATCGCGGCGAAGAGACCGAAGGTCCAATTATCCCGGTCCTTTGGATGGTGATACTACACACTCAACCAATGTCATTGACTCTGTCCTGCCGCATGCATCCAGCTCAACGTCGGCGCCAATAGTACGATCAATATCTGATCATCTGCAGGCTCTTCCGTTACCATCAGATGTAGATTTCAGTCCCTTTACTCGATCGGTCCCTCCTCACCCTGTCCCGCTCTCCTCGAATGGAGGGGCGACTCTTGACTGGGCTGGTTCACAGTCAGAAGATGAGAAGCCTGACCGTCTGTGGACAATACACAGGGGTAAGCGCAAGGAAAGAGAAGGCACAGCCTTCCAAATCGAGCGGTAATTGAAAAGCAAGAAGCCCTTTTCATTGGTTCGTCTGGAGGTGCCTTGTGTTGGATCATATCTCTGAAGCGGGAATGTAGACAGGACTACCAGGATCAAAGCAGAAGCTCCAGCAGCTACCATTCGAAAGGCATCCATCGTCAAAGAGCAGCTTGGTCGACAGTACAGCATCACATTTGGCTCATTGGCTAGCGGAGATCCCATCAACTTATGTCAAGTAGTGCGTTGGTATTCTAACTCTACATCTGACACGCGGATTTGGCTGGATAATGCAGAGCCCCTCATGTGGCTGAAACACTTGTTGGATCATCGGAGAAAGGACCGTTCGAAATGGCACATATCGGCCCTCCTTATGGAAGAATATTTGAGGTCCAGGAAAAGTGCAGGACAGGGGCAATCTCTGCATCCAGTATCTGCGGGCGTAGTGTCTTCTAATTCCCCTTCGCGCACCTACCCTGGCTCCGAAAAGCAAACGGTCCCATTCGCGCTTTCGCCAGACAGTTCTCCCAGCACGTCTGCCAGTGGGATTCGATCAGCAGAAGGTCATATATCATTTGGACCGCTTGTCAACCATGCACGTGACTCCCCTGACAACTCTCAAAGTCATGAAGAAGGCAAGGTTAAAGGTTGGCGACAGTCCCTCCCCGGGTTCTTTGAATCTGCCAGTTCTCATGTTCCCACCTTTCCTTACAATGCTGCGACGTCTCCTGGTGGTCTTTCCCCCGCGAATAGCCGTCTCAGCTGTCCTATCGTCCATCCTTTTCGACGACGCGCTGATGAAAGCGACGAAGGATCCAACTCTGTCCTCGGTTCTCAATCTGAGGATCAGAACGATTCTGGGCCTGATGCCAGGCGGAGATCACGTGGAAAGCGTGAACCTCGGTCTATTCATTCCAATCTTCAGCCTCCAAGGCAGTCAACAACGGAACTCAACACTCCATGCGAAACCTCCGACTCGCAACTTCCCGCAGCTCCTGGTCCGGCGTCTGCAGAAATCCCACTGGACCCCGTGGTCGAGCCTCAAATCTCACTCCTCGATGAGGAATCCAATGAGGCTGGCTCGAAGCCATCTTCCGAAATCCCTGTCCGGCGATCGTATCGTAGTACCTCTCTACCTCTAAGTGGTCCTATATTCTCGAAGGCTGATTTGGGATACGAAGAAGACAAACTTGAGATGGAGTACGATCATAGATCGAGGTGAGAAATTCGCGGATTCTTCTCGGATATCATTGACAAGGAGGGCTTTCAGGATGCTTGAGGAAATGAAAGCCCACAACCATAGGCTTCGTCATAGAATGCAACGAATAGCAGCAGACGTCAGGGAATACGATATTTTGTGCTCGAATACGATGCCAACGCTAGGAATCCCGTATCGTAACCTCCCTCCAGAACTTCTTGATGCCATTGGCCACGACCCGTCCGCTGTGACTGGGGGGACCCGCAGGTACCATGGCTGGCAGGCGGTTGAAGATATATACGAGCGCATTATACGTCAACGCGAGGTCATCAGGCAGTTCCTGTCCTTAGCGGGAGAGGACAACTTCTCTACTCCGGATGTTTTAGATCAGCCTATTACATCACTGATGAAAAAGCTCGAGACACTTGAGCAGGCACAATATCCGTTGAGGGAGAAAGCTGATGAGGTCAACAAGATACTTGCAGAGGTCAGATCAATTCATGGGACCGTCAAACAAGAATACAATAACGCACTCTCACAAACTTCCGTCGTCTATCCAGAGGTTAGTGAACATGACGCCTCTGCATGGTGTGCGAGACTGTTCATCTTGGGTCATAGCTATCGCATATCATCGCGCTCGTGGAGAAATACCAAGACCCTTACCAACAAATCTGGGAAATCGGTATGGACACACTGACATTTATCCTTGATACAATTACACCTTTCTGGAGAAACTATGGCAAAACCATAGGTGAAGATATCCAAGACTTTCTTATTATCCCCTGGTACAGAAATGAATTCACTGGCGAAGCTAAATGGTACCCCGTGGAGTCTCTTCCTCGTCGACCTGTATGTCATTGGTTGACCCTCCTAGCACTCTCTACTGTGACTGTTCTCGTCACTTTTCTTCAAGCTCGTGCAGCTATCACGTCCACATGGCATTATCGACTACTCTGGATTGACAGCCAGGGACTCCGTTGGACAGTTCTTCCGTTCTTTTGGGCAGCCATTGTCATCCAGTGGTTCGCTGTTATCATCGAGCTATGTGTTGTCTTCTTGCAGGTCGCTGTTGCCACGTGGTGGCTAGGCTGGTTTGTCGGAGTGTGCATGTAATTTATCGCTCCTTCATTCGTCACGCCCTCGTCATAATTTGCGGCATACTCGTACATTTAACTACTACACAGCATATCATCTCTATTTATGTACCTGGATCATCAATCGCATCTCCATTATTGTTGGTAGTTGATTGCGTCTGGGCTGCGGTTGGTGGCTGTGGAGTAGTTGCTGGTATGTCCTGTCCTGATTCTTTTGTGCTTTGTCCATCTTCAGGAGCAGAGCACACCCCCGTAGGAGGGTCGCAAGCACGGCCATTGTTGACACACGGTCGACAGTATCCTGTCAAGCATTGCATTCAAAAGAGCCTAGAGTAAAGACTAGTGTACTTACGCCCTCCCTTGATGAGTGGTACGTCTGTTTGACCACAAGAGAAACAGGCCATCTGTGAAGGTATTGCTTGACTCTTGTTCTGGGTATTTCGTTTGCGTTTCGTAGCGGGGCTGGTTGGATTATTCCCTCCGTCAAAGCTCTTTCCGAGACATTTTCCGTTTAGTTTTGTTTTTCAAGCAGCAGGCTTGATCGGCTCTCATCGAGAACGACGGCACTGCCGCCTACCCGGCAGTAAAGCGCGGGCTATCGCGCGTCGGCGGAGATACTCACATTCTGGATCTGTGAAAGTTCCGCACCTTCCGAACAGTTTGTGTGCTAAGAACTTCTTCTCCAGGTGGTTTCTGTAGTAAAGGCCCAGAAGTAAAGCTCGGCTATTAGGAGACATAGGAAACGATGTACAATTTCACTAAGAATTTTTGAGTACTCTTCCGCTCTGGGTCCCACCCAGCGTGAGATTGTA